>JAKOGI010000484.1:0-332500 GCA_029747015.1 Carnegiea gigantea | reverse complement strand
TAAGCCATATGACACCCTCGCATGCTATTCACATATCAACGTTTATTCTTTTAGGAAGAGACGCCTTCATTCATAGAATTTTTAACGTGCTATAACTTTCCTTCTCATCTTATATACTTTAAATCAGACAGACTTGCTATGGATAAGAATGATGCCACACAAGATTAGAATTCACGTTCAACCATGCTTAAGAATCATTCATAAAGCATCCATTGAACGCTTTCTTTTAATACATGGGCTAAGAATCCATATTCAAACATGTTGTGGATCATTTCATAACTCATTCATTGAAAACTTTCTTTCTTCCGTTGAAAACGTTTTCTTGGCCTTCAAAGGAAGTTTCATTTCGTTTTGGTCATGTGACGACCCTTATAAGCTTTTCATACATCATTCCATATAGCCTTTTGGGCTCATATAAAAAAAAACTTCCTTTCCTTTTTAATCGTTTAAAATGGCAAAGGGCCAATTGCTTTTCTTAACTTAGTACGAAAGTACTTCTGGCATAAGATCATTACAGGGTGCTGATTGGGTGAGAACTATTCTCGACCCCATAGTGAGACCTAACGCTCACGCTTAAGCTCTTACTCCCGGGATGGCTACATATAACATATCGGACCATTACATTAGCCCTCGTCAGGGCCTCTAGAGTTTATCCGGACTTATCCCCTAGGTTAACATTACATCATATCATATTGTCCGCAGCACATTATCTTAGCCACTTAAAGCGTATCGGCCATAACGGCTAATAATTTTGTTGTGTCTTTTGGTAAAATCATTTATCACATAACTCACACTTTTCTAAATCGTTTTACGGATTCCCCCGTTCAAGCAGGTTCACTCCCAAATACTGTTTGTATAGCGAAAGTAGGCCATTGCTTGCTATTAAATCATGGCTATTATTAGTTTGAAAACACGAGAAACGTTCTTTGTCAAATCACCACGCTTTCACGCATAATGCATCTTGGCATAAAAGGGGAAAGGGATTCACACGTTTCACATTCAAACACTTCACAATCATTTCAACAACACAATGAGCCACACATGGCCTCGCAATCCACACGATTGCGGTCAATTCACAACCCGAACCCCCTCCTCACAAGCACCGTACCACAGGACCTCGAACGCTCATGATTCTTTCCTCAAACCATCCAACTACCAACTCGATTCATCGATTTATTAATCACAACATATTATCATATTAGCTTATAAAAAAAGGAGTAAGGTTTAGGCTCTTACCTGAGCAACCAGCATCATTCAGCGGTGCGTTACAACAAGCGTACATTTAGCCACATTTATCCATAAATCGACAACACTTTATTCAGTAAATCAAACATAATTTGATTCTAAACATATACGATGCATTTCGAAGTAACTTTCCTAAAAATGAATGTGCTAAAAAGGGTTCGAATGAAAGCTAAACATATTTCAATAGCTTCGAATTTAATTCTTTTACATGCATTAGCTAGTTTAACTTGAATTGAAGCTAAGCACGTTAATATAACTTCGATATTAATTCTTTTTCATACATTAACTCATTAACTTGAATCGATGCTAAACACGTTAAACTAACTTCGAATTAATATCTCAAGCATGATTTACACCCATGGGTTCGAATCGATGCTAACCACGTTTAAATTATTTCGAATTAACAATTCAAGCATGATTTACACTCATGGGTTTGAATTGATGCTAAACACGTTTAAATTACTTCGAATTAACAATTCAAGCATGATTTACATTCATGGGTTCGAATCGATGCTAAACACGTTTAAATTACTTCGAATTAATATCTCAGGCATAAATCAACCAAATGAATCGAACCTAAACATGAATAGCTCATTTCTTGACATTTCTAACGAATTTCACGAACCCTAACTTGACATGCAACATCAATCTGCTGAAATTCGTTTTGAAAATTAATATTAGTTTAGGAGGCGAAGAACACCCACCTGAATTCGCCTAATAGTGAAGTCAAGCAACGGGAATTGAAGGCCCTAACCACCGAACCGAACCCTAGCCCGAGCTCGTGACTCCCGGCCCTTCGGCTCACGGTTTCGCATCCCTTGCTTTCCCTGAGGCTTGGTTTGGGTCCCAATTTATAGAGGAGGCTGGGATGGGGGGTGGGTTGCCGGTTTTGACAAGTGTTGGCCAGTTTTTGGGTGGCTGGGATGCGTAGGGTGAGGCTCGTGCGAAGTGGCGACGTTTGGTGGTGGAATGGGGCGGTGGGGACGCGCGGTGTGGAGCTCCCCTTCACTGGTGACGTATGCCGACTGGTGACGCGTGCCCACCGGCGACGTCACCAGGTGTCTGGCCGACGAGGGGGAGGGGGAGAGAGAGAGAGAGAGAGGCGATTGGAGAGAGAGGGAGAGCAGAGAGCGAGAAGGAGAGGGGGGGTCGGGGTCTCAGGCTTCTCAGGCCCAGCGTGCCCCCCTTCCCTTTTTGTTTTATTTTTCTTTTTTTTTTCTTTGGCTCAATTAACATCATTCTACTGAATCCCGATCCCGCACTTGCTAATGGTTAGGCTTAACCCGAATCGAAATGACCTTCAATCAACATTTCAGTTTAAACTTTGGGATTCAACCAAATAAAACGAAAAACGATTTTAAAAACTCGGTTTAGCGTTGATTCGATAATTTTGTAAATAAGTAACATCGATAGTAACATTAATCAAATGATCGTTCTTTTTAATGAATTTAATCGTTAAAAACTTACACAGTTACTAAAAATATGATTTCATAACGTAAAAGCAAGACAGGCAACTTAACGTAAAAATAACGAAGGTGGGTCTTACATTCTTCCCCCCTAAAAAGAATTTCGTCCTCGAAATTCCAATCCAAGTTCGGGTTTTCCTAAAATGAACGCGAAATCAAAAGAAAATGTCTTATGGTATCCAGTCTCCTCCTCGCCAATCCTCTTCAAGCGTCTACTCGCTCTATTTGGGTGCCGAGGGCAAATCGCATTGAAGAGGGGCAACTGAGTTGGCGTGGAAATCCATATGGAGTTTGTTTTGAAAAAGTACAGAGATTTCCGATCATCTAGACTCAGTTAGCATGGCGAGCAGTAAATCTATGCATATGCATGTCTATAAGTGGGCATCGAAAGGCATGACAATCGAGGCAATGACATCTTACGGTCACACACTAGCAGTCTCATTCTAAAACATGAATTCAAGTCACTTTTGGGATCACAACGGTTAACATGGAGACTACTATAACGCATTTAGAAGAACAAAATGTCACATAGCACCACATAGTATCATTTAAGCACAATGGAATTGCATAGTATTAGCAATCCAATATTCTTAAGCTTAGGAGTCTCAGGGAGCATGAACGCGTCTAAAACATGCATGGCAAGCAATTTACAAAAGAAAAACATATGCACCAACATTCCGATGTCTATACATCAATCCCAGCTAACTTTTAGGCCCTTTCATTCATGACAACTTATTCAGGACATGTCAGGCTCCCATGAAGGCAGTTAACTTAGTCGGGTCCATTCAAAGGCATCAAGATATTGGGTCACTCTAAAGTCAAATCAATTGGTCAGGAAGTTATCACATCATACCTAAGCAGTAAAAACATTATATTACATCACATTGACAATGAAGGGACTTGGAGTAACACTCGAATTCACATTGGCATCACGTAGGGTCTACAACAGAGCACTAAGGATGAAGAATCATGAATGGCATAGACTAGCATGGCATGTTGATAGAAACGACTGAGAAGATAATGCTACGGCAAGAATACATGCATGCAAACAACGAGTCAAAGGTCATATCATGCCGTGTACTATGAAACTTCATTCGTCTGTATAATCAAGTCACCTACCAAACCAAACGTAGGTCAAGCATGGATTGCACCTAGGCAAGCAAAGGTGAAGATAGACACCTAAGGTCACCACATCATGCATTAAGTGCGTATGTGTATAGTTGTTCAAACCATATTATGGGATAATAGAACTTGTGGGGTACAAGAAATGACTCAGAGATCGTACAAGCAATGGTTCGCATAGGTTAAACCACTTAATCAATCCAGCCATTACGCAACTAAAGTTCATGATAAGCAACTCCAATGACGTGTATTTACTGTACCATTCACTCATAAAACGTACGGCTGATCATCAATCAACTAGCATGGGTAAGAACTACGGTGTTAATGGTCTTATAGGTATGTGTTGGGGGTCTATAAGGTACACCTATCCCATAGGTGATCATATGGGTCTCACTGTAGTTCGCTTACCTTAGTGGAGATCATTACTATATACAATTCCAAAGTCTGCTAGGTTCTTCCTCCCTTTTGTTTTCTAGGTGCATTAGGGTTCGTCCAAGCCAAAACATCATCACTCCAATCAAACATAAGAGGCATAGACCTTAGTTCGAATAGAAGGTGAGTGACTCCCTTACAATCATGATTATTCTAGCATGCCATTCAATGATGCATTCAGAGATAAACATTTCAAAGCAAAGGTTACAATCGCGCAATCACACTAGGGTATATGTGCACAATCAGCAATTAACCACAACATAAGGACTATACGCTATGCAGGGATTAGCTAACTATGACTACACGAAGCAACAACTCATGTAGGTTGAATTCTTTGGCCAATTAAGTGACATACCCAATAGGAATCAAGTCGAAGAAGCACCACATAGCTTACTTACTTTACCGTCAGTTAATAAACATACAGTTGGCCCTACATATCATTCTAAGCGGCTATATAAGCTTTCAAGGTCCGTACGTTGTGCAATATGCCATGGTTTCAAGTTCACAACTAATGTCACATAAGGGGTCATTTAGAAGGGCATACAGGATTGCATTTCTCATTTGCAAACTAAGGTCAAGGTATGTCTTGAAACTTGTCAAAATTATTAAAAATTAGCCATCACCGAGAAACAGGCGTAAGAACGAATCTAAGTGTCAATAACACGTATGGAATATCACTTAGGGCACAATCAACAGGACTTTGCCACAATCACTCATATTGGCATGCACACACACGAAGCTGTCACTTGGCCTTCTTAACAATCGAACATTCACGTAAAAAGGTTTTATTGACAAAAAGAAGCTTTTAGTCAAGAGGGGGTAATTCTTAGTCGCTTATAACTTGTCATTTACACATCAAGCAACATATGCATCTTGGCAGACAGGCATTCAAAACGTTTAGTTGCGCATAGAAACTTACAACAGTAGCAGAGACTTGAGTGTGATTATAAAGCAAATACAAGCTTTCAAATGCGGCATTAAAACCTAACCACATAATTAGAAGGGTCTTTCAATGCGAAGCAAACATCTTAATTCACTATTTAGAAAAGTCTCAACTTTCAAAATCTCTAGGTTTTCAAACGAGAAATAGTCCATCTGCCTCTAGCCTATCCCTACCAACCATTAAGCACGTCTACTCACTCCATTACGGGGCCCGAGGAGCAAATCGTACTTCGGGGGCAAAGATGGGCTTAGAGTTAAGACTTTTCAATCATTCAATTTCAAACCGTCAAGGCGTATAAGCAAATAAACAAACAACCTTCGATTGGACTAATACTTAACTCATTCATGAGAAAACAAGTTACTCAGCTTACACCCTCAACAATTCGTTCGTTCACTCGATTAGTGAGCTCACTCGAGCAGTACCTAGCTAGCTGAATACACCAAGATTCACATTCAATCGCACAATTGTAGACCTAGTAGGCATATATCACATCATTATGAACGCGTTCCTATTGGACTATATGAATGCAAGACTCAGGTCGCGGCCTATGGTCGCAGGACCTTTGCTCTGATACCATCAATGTAACACCCCCAGCCCCTAGGCCAGAAGCGTTACGCTTTCCTAACTTCTTACTTAATTCCTGGGACGAAACGGGCAGAATTTCCCCTAAAAACTGACCGTTTCCAGGCTAAAAGCCTTACAATAAGTCCCTGTAAATCAACGGAAGCGCAAAACATTTAAAACATAGCTCAACGGCCATACGCCGGAGTTCATAACTCAACGAGCCACTCGCTCGGAGTACACCAACCAGGTTGATTCATGAATAAAGAAGAAATGGACGATACAACTCAACGGTTAACAAAACCGGAGTATTAAGATTTACATCCCAAAACATAGCTAAATTAAACCAAGAAGACATCTAACTAACTTGATGGTTGGCTCAAACGGCCGTACAGAGCGACCTGTATATCATATGCATTACATGAACTAGAATAATCGTTTACAGACCTTTATAAACTAAGAGTACATTACATGACTTCATTAAACACGTAAGATCCCTTCAAATGAGCACATACGACGCCTTGTAAGCAACAATAGGTTCCTTCTGGACTTATCTGACTCAACTTCTTCCTGTCAGAAGGAAAACCTGGGGAAAAGGGGAAAGAGTAGTGGGATGAGCAACCACACGCTCAGTGAGTGTCCCCCAACCCCCTTAAAACCAAAACCGTTGCAGGCAATACTACTTTACTAGTCACATATCACGTTTCCATACTTTACTATCATAATAGATATTCATAGAACCTTTATGGGAGGATCACTAAACATAAACTTCACTTCGACCACTCAGTCATATTTCTAGGTTCCTCAACGACAGAATTCTTTACTAGCAAGCCGTTAGGCACGTGAGTAAGCATCGAAGGCTAAGTATAAGGATCTTTTCTTTTGATAAATTAACTTCCTAACACTCCATTTAAATTACACATGAACCCACAATCATATGATGTGTATTTAAGGTTATCCCTGTTCATATTCACACTTTTCTTGATATTTCATTCATATAATATACAGATCACACATATAAACACATATCAAGCATTTAAGTACCTTAAAACATCATATTAAGCTATATGACACCCTCGCACGCCATTCACATATCAACGTTCATTCATGTAATATACATATCACACGCATAAACACATATCAAGCATTTAAGTACCTTTAAACATCATGTTAAGCTATATGACACCCTCGCATGCTATTCACATATCAACATTCATTCATATAATATACATATCACACACATAAACACATATCAAGCATTTAAGTACCTTTAAACATCATATTAAGCCATATGAGACCCTCGCATGCTATTCACATATCAACGTTCATTCTTTTAGGAAGAGACGCCTTCATTCATCGAATTTTTAACGTGCTATAACTTTCCTTCTCATCTTATACACTTTAAATCAGACAGACTTGCTATGGATAAGAATGATGCCACACAAGATTAGAATTCACGTTCAACCATGCTTAAGAATCATTCATAAAGCATCCATTGAAAGCTTTCTTTTAATACATGGGCTAAGAATCCATATTCAAACTTGTTTGTGGATCATTTCATAACTCATTCATTGAAAACTTTCTTTCTTCCATTGAAAACGTTTTCTTAGTCTTCAAAGGAAGTTTCATTTCGTTTTGGTCATGTAACGACCCTTATAAGCTTTTCATACATCATTCCATATAGCCTTTTGGGCTCATATAAAAAAAAACTTCCTTTCCTTTTTAATCGTTTAAAATGGCAAAGGGCCAACTGCTTTTCTTAACTTAGTGTGAAAGTACTTCTGGCATAAGATCATTACAGGGTGCTGTTCGGGTGAGAACTATTCTCGACCCCATAGTGAGACCTAACGCTCACGCTTAAGCTCTTACTCCTGGGATGGCTACATATAACATATCGGACCATTACATTAGCCCTCGTCAGGGCCTCTAGGGTTTATCCGGACTTATCCCCTAGGTTAACATTACATCATATCATATTGTCCGCAGCACATTATCTTAGCCACTTAAAGCGTATCGGCCATAACGGCTAATAATTTTGTTGTGTCTTTTGTAAAATCACATACATAACTCACACTTTTCTAAATCGTTTTAGGGATTCCCCCGTTCAAGCAGGTTCACTCCCAAATACCGTTTGTATAGCGAAAATAGGCCATTGCTTGCTATTAATCATGGCTATTATTAGTTTGAAAACACGAGAAACGTTCTTTGTCAAATCACCACCACTTTCACGCATAATGCATCTTAGATCTAAAAGGGGGAAGGGATTCACACGTTTCACATTCAAACACTTCGTAATCATTTCAACACAATGAGCCACACATGGCCTCGCAATCCACACGATTGCGGTAATTTCACAACCCAAACTCCCTCCTCACAAGCACCGTACCACAAGACCTCGAACGCTCATAATTCTTTCCTCAAACCATCCAACTACCAACTCGATTCATCGATTTATTAATCACAACATATTATCATATTAGCTTATAAAAAAAGGAGTAAGGTTTACGCTCTTACCTGAGCAACCAGCATCATTCAGCGGTGCGTTACAACAAGCGTACATTTAGCCACATTTATCCATAAATCGACAACACTTTATTCAGTAAATCAAACATAATTTGATTCTAAACATATACGATGCATTTCGAAGTAACTTTCCTAAACATGAATGTGCTAAAAAGGGTTCGAATGAAAGCTAAACATATTTCAATAGCTTCGAATTTAATTCTTTTACATGCATTAGCTAGTTTAACTTAAATCGAAACTAAGCATGTTAATATAACTTCGATATTAATTCTTTTTCATACATTAACTCATTAACTTGAATCGATGCTAAACACGTTAAACTAACTTCGAATTAATATCTCAAGCATGATTGACATTCATGGATTCGAATCGATGCTAAACACGTTTAAATTACTTCGAATTAACAATTCGAGCATGATTTACATTCATGGGCTCGAATCGATGCTAAACATGTTTAAATTACTTCGAATTAACAATTCACGCATGGTTTTCATTCATGGACTTGAACCAATGCTAAATGCACATAATTCGCATCGATTTACAATTTCAGGCATAAATCAACCAAATGAATCGAACCTAAGCATGAGCAGCTCATTTCTTGACATTTCTAACGAATTTATCAAACCCTAACTTAACATGCAACATCAATCTGCTGAAATTCGTTTGAAAATTAATATTAGTTTAAGAGGCGAAGAACACCCACCTGAATTCGCCTAAGAGTGAAGTCAAGCAACGGGAATTGAAGGCCCTAACCACTGAACTGAACCCTAACCTGAGCTCGTGACTCCCGGCCCTTCAGCTCACGGTTTCGCGTCCCTTGCTTCCCCTGAGGCTTGGTTTGGGTCCCAATTTATAGAGGAGGCTGGGATGGGGGGTGGGTTGCCGGTTTTAACAAGTGTTGGCCGGTTTTTGGGTGGCTAGGACGCGTAGGGTGAGGCTCGTGCGAAGTGGCGACGTTTGGTGGTGGAATGGGGCGGTGGGGACGCGCGGTGTGGAGCTCCCCTTCACTGGTGACATATGCCGACCGGTGACGAGTGCCCACCGGCGACGTCGCCAGCTGTCTGGCCAGCGAGGGGGAGGGGGAGAGAGAGAGAGAGGCGATTAGAGGGAGAGGGAGAGCAGAGAGCGAGAAGGAGAGGGGGGTCGGGGTCTCGGGCTTCTCAGGCCCAGCGTGCCCCTCCTTCCCTTTTTGTTTTATTTTTCTTTTTTTTTCTTTGGCTCAATTAATATCATTCTACTGAATCCCGATCTCATACTTGCTAATGGTTAGGCTTAACCCGAATCGAAAGGACCTTCAATCAACATTTCAGTTTAAACTTTGGGATTCAACCAAGTAAAACGAAAAACGATTTTAAAAACTCGGTTTAGCGTTGATTCGATAATTTTGTAAATACGCAACATCGATAGTAACATTAATCAAATAATCGTTTTTTTTAATGAATTTAATCGTTAAAAACTTACACAGTTACTAAAAATACGATTTCATAACGTAAAAGCAAGACAGGCAACTTAACGTAAAAATAACAAAGGTGGGCCTTACATCATATGGGTTCAACAATCTCATGTGTTCTTTATATGGCGTTTTGGTTCGTAGGCATTTACGCATCATAAGTTAACGCTGTAAGCAGTCTTCTTATAGACTATACTATTATCTAAGATGAATTTTAGGACTAAACAGCATATTGCGCTTTAGGCTCCTTTAAAGGAATTAGGATGGTATTTCTTTTTTTAGTTGTAATTTATGATATCTGTGCACCATGAAGATCTATTTTCACCCACCCCTTTTTACAAATAGTGGATTGGCTTGCCTCTTTAATCTATTGCAATAGTCACTTTGGATTCTTCATTTGGTACGGTAATCGTGGATGCTAACTATGCTGATGCTTCTTTAAGTTGGTTTTCCTCTATCGGGGGTAGGAGAACTTTAGTTCGTTAAAATGGGACCTTGTTTTACCCAGGTGAGCTTGATATGCAAATTTTGACTGTTCACTTTTTTCTATCTAGTGATCAAAATTTACAATAAACTTTCAGTGTCCATACACATTTAAAGTCTTAATCTAGAGATCTTAGAATCATGCATTACTCTAATATACGCTTCATCCTCTGCCACATTATTTGGTGGAAATCGTGAATGCAGCCCCTGAAGTAATACTGTTAAGATGCCTACTTTGCAACCCTTATGGTTAGATGCATTGTTGTAATATATTTGCCAAGTTTCATCTTCAACTAAGAGCATATCTTCATTGGGAAGACCATAATTTTCTTCCTTTTAGCTTGCAGGATGGTCAGCCCGAAAATTCGATACCGCTATTTCTTTTATGAATTTTTAGACTTAGAACTCCAAATGAAATTTTGAGAAATGTGCCATCCACCGTGAAATCCCTCCATTTAGGATGGGTTAAGACATAAGATGTTTCAATCGATTCAATTTGGCTACGATCTTAATTTTGTTATTGAGCTAGTAATGCCTCAATTTGTTTGTTATCCTAGGAGGGCTTAACATCTATCTTTAAAAAAATTGGGTATACCAAACTTTATCATCGAGGAAATTCTTGCTCAAGTAATAAATGGCATTTACTTTTTTAATTTCTTGGTTAAGCATTGGCCCATTGCAGTTTTATTTGTTCTTAGTTATTGTAACATTAGTGGATCCTCTTTTGGTTGTTATAAAACTTGGGGGCTCATAAGATGTAATTTTTATTACATCAATAGCTTCAGAATAAGGCTCATTCAGTTTTGTTTGTGATGCCTTCCTTAATTCCTTGAGGACTAGTTCACAAGTCATTGCTAGTTGAGAGACGAAATGATTGATGAAGTGCACCTGTCTATGGAATCCTCGGATTTGCTTTCATGTTTTTCAAGGTGGCAATTTAGTGATGGCCTTAATATTGACAGATTCATCCTCAATTCCACTTGAGCTAACTATGCACTCCAAGTGTTTTCCCCAAAAGTAGCCCCGAAAATGTGCTTTTGTCAGTCTAAATGCATGTTGTACTTCTATAGCCTTTTTTTCTTCTCCTTTTTTTGTTTTAAAGCACAAGTTAAAGGGCTTACAGGAGAGGCCATCATTATGTTTGTGGAGTCGCTAGGTTCTGGCGGCATAGCGCGTCATGCTGCAAGGTTCTAGCGTTAGGATATTTTACGTCACCTGCCTCCACCGACATGATGTTTTATGCTAGCCTACATAGGGACAGCTGTCTATTCATTTATTTCCCTTGGACTCCTCAAATTAGTGAGTTGTGAAACTCGCATCTATCTATGTCCATTTATTTCATGGATTCTGAAGAGTTAGTTTCTTTTATATAAGGTCCAGTCCCATAACCCCAAATTTTTTCTCGTGGGTCTGTAGTTAGCACCTGAAAGAATTATATTATTGTGTTTCCTACTTCAATATTAAAGGGCATACTTTTTAGTTGAAAGCCCTTTCTACTCTCAGTTAGTACTTTCATAGGTGATGTAGTGCTTACAGCTTTTTTGCATCATGTCTACTAATTCCTCGTGTCGGGCCTGTATTCAATTGATTGTAGACACTTGCCCCGTGAGAGCAACACGTAACGATGTTTTTCTACTTAGCCAATCTTTGTACTTTTTTATCATCTTGCTCAATTATTCCTTGATGTTTTTCTTGGCCACTTCTATAGCTGCCTTTGTCCGTGGATTGTACAGAGGGAACTTTTGGCAATGCTCAAGTACTTCTGCAATGTCATCTTCGAAATAAAAACCCTAGTCGTTTATGAGCTCATGCAACACTTTATACTGACAAATGATATTAATTGTTATGAACTATGTGACCTACTAAGAAGTAAGGGTGGCATATGATGTTCACTCTATGCACTTAAGAAAGTAATCAATAGCCACTAAAATGTATTCATGACCATTGGTCCCCTTGGGTTTTAACGTATTGATTATACTAATTTTCTTTCTAAGGAACGACCATGGTGAAGTAAGGTATGTAGTCATGATGAAAGAACATGTTGCATAGGAGCATAGTTTTTGTACTTGCAGACATCTAAGGGTACTAAAAGTGGTCCGGTCAATTGTGGTTCAGTTATAGCCCTATATTGTATCTTTTCAGACTAGAGAGGCCTATTCATATGAGCTCTGCATTCTCCTCGTTGAATCTCCTCCATATGGAGTTTTTCTTATTCGGCATTAACACATCATAAATTAAGTCTTTTTATAGAGTACACTCTTGTGTTCAATGAATTTTGAGACAGAATGGCATAGTTCTCTTTAGGTTCAGTTCAAGGAATCAAGAGTGTATTCCCTTTTTTACTTGTAATTTAGGATGTCCATATACCATAATGTTGTGTCTTCATCCTTCCATCTTTTTTTCAAAAACAGTGGGCCAGCTCGTCTTTTTAATCTATGCTGACAGTCATTTTGGATTCTTCATTTGGCATGGCAACCAAGGATGCTAACTGTCCCAATGCTTCTGGAAATCGATTTTCCTCTGTCGGGAAGGTAAGAGAACTTTAGCTCATTAAAATGGAATGTTATTTATTACCAAGTGAGCTTGATATGCCAACCTCTCACTTTTCACTTTCCTCTAAATTATTGTAAGATTTATAATAAAGCTCAGGTTCTCATTTATATTTAATGTCTTAATCTAAAGAGCTCAGCATGATGCATTCCTATAGTACACACTTCATGCTCAACCACATTATTTTTTTTACCCCAAAACCAAATTTGGCTGAAATAGAGAATGCAGCACCCGCAGTGATACTATTAAGATGCCAAATCCGCAACCCTTATTATTAGATGCACTATCGGAATAGATTTTCCAATTTCATCTTCCACTAAGATCACATATTCAAGGGGAACATCATAATTTCTTCCTTTTACCTCACAGGATGTTAGCCCAAAAATTCGATACCACTATTTCTTTTATAGATTTTTACGCTTGGAACTCTGAATGAAATTTTAAGAATTGTGTTGTCCACCCTGAAATCCTTCCATGTAGAATGGTTAATACATAATACATTTCACCTGATTTGCTTTGGTTACAATCTTGACTTTGTTATTTAGCATGTAGTGCACTAATTTTTTTTTGGCATTCCACATAACACAAGTTTTTAATTTGGGTATACCGAACCTCATAATTGAGGAATTCCTGGCTCAAGTAACATAGGTCATTTTCTTTTTTTCATTTTCTTGGGTGAGCATCACGTCCTTTTCTACATTAGGTGTTGTTTGATATTGTAGTAATAGCAGATCCTCTTTTGGTTATTGTCGAATTGGTTGGCTCATAAGATATAATTTTACTTCATGAAAAGAATTTAAGCAAGCTTTAGCCCATTCTATCAATGATGCTGTGAAGAATTTCCTAAGGACTGGTTTAGAAGTCATTGTTAATTGATAGACAAAATGACTAATAAATTGCATGCGCCTGTAGAATCCACATATTCGCTGTTTTTGTCTTTCAAGGTGGAATTTTAGTGATGGCATTAATATTGAATGGATCGACCTCAATTCCACTTGATCGAACTATGTATTCCAGATATTTTTAGGAAGTAGCCTCGAAAAATCCACTTTTGGGGGTTTTAGCAGATGTTGTACTTCTGTGGTCTTCTTTTTTTTCTTCCCTCCCATTTTGTTTTGGAAGTAGACATTAAAGCTCTTACTAGAGATGCCAAGGCTATGTTGGTGGTGTTGCTTGGTTTTGATGGCGTAGCCCATAACATTACTGGGTTCTAGTAGCAAGAAATTTTATGCCACCGACCTCCAGCGACAGGAAGTTTTATGCTAGCTAACATAGAGCCAGCTGCCTATTGATTTATTTCTCGTGGACTCCTTAACTCCTTTAGATGTAAAACTTCTTTGATTGGTCTAAATTTGTGAGTTGTGAAACTCACATCCGTCTATATCCATTTATTTCGTGGCTTCTTCTTAGTGGGTTTCTTTTATATAAGGTCTAATCTAAGGAGGCCTAATTTTTTCTCATGGGTAAGTAACTAGCACCTGAATGAATTTTATTACTGTGTCTCCTACTCCAATATTATAGGGGCATACTTTTTAGTTGAAAGCCCTTTCTATTATCAGCTAGTACTTTTGCAGGTCATGTAATACTTGTAGCCTTTTTGCATCGATGACTACTAATTCCTTGTGTGAGGTTTATATTCAATTGATTTTAGACACTTGCCCTTTGAAAGCACCATGTAAAGATGGAATTTTTATTTCTATGGGGAGTACCGCCTCAGTTCTACACACAGCAGAATATGGCGTAGCTCCCTTAGACAATCTCATGCTCATTCGCCATCATCATGAAGCAAATGAGATTTTACTTGCCCAATCTTTATAAATGTTCTGTCTCTTGCCCAAGATGTTCTTAATGTTTTTGTTGGTTGCATCTATTGCTATGTTTGTTCGTGGACCGTAAGTGAAGGACTGTCGATACTGCTCAAGCCACTTCGTGGTCTCCTGGTTGAAATGAAACCCACGATCGTTTATGACCTCAAGTAGCACTCTAGACTGATAAATGATGTTATTTGTTATGAACTATGCCACCTGCTCAAAGTGAGGGTGGCATATGATGCTACTTCTGCACACCTAAGAAGTAATTATTGGCCATTAAAATGTATTCATGACCATTGGTCCCCTTTGGTTTGATCATACTTTTTTGCTGATTCTCTTCATGGAGAACATCCATAGTGACGTGAAGGTGTACAATTGTCATGACGGCACATGTTGAATCGAGGCATAGTTCTAGTATTTCCACACATCCGAAGTGCTGAAAGTAGTCTTGCTCCCTTGTGATTCAATTGTGGCCCTATCTTTGCATCTTTTCATAGAGGAGAGGGCTATTCATATGGTTTTAGCAATCTCTTATTTGAATCTCCTCCATATAGAGTTTTACTTCTCTAGCATTTGACTTCCTAAGTTAGCACTGTAAGTAGTCTTCTATTAGAGTATATTGTTATCTTTAACAAATCTTACCACTAAACGACATAGTGCTATTTGGTATCCTTTCACGGAATTAGGAGGTTATTCCCTTTTATAGTTGTAATTTAGGATGTCTGTATACCACGAAGATTTTTCTTCATCCTCCCCTTTTTCTGGATAGTGAGTTGGCCTACCTCTTTAATATATTGTGATAGTCTTTTTGGACTCTTCATTTGGTATGGCTTATAGATGCCAACTATGCCAATGGTTCCACAAACTAATTTTCCTCTGTCGCGGAGGTATGAGAACTTTAATTCGTCAGAAAGGGATGTTATTTTTTCTAAGTGAGCTTGGCATGCCAAATTCTTACTTTTCACTGTCCTCTATCTAGTGATCAAATTTGTAATTACCATTGAGTTTTCATGTACATTTGAAAGAGCTTAGCATTATGCATTCCTATGATAAACACTTCATTCTTAGATGCCTTATTCATTATTTAGAAATCTAATTTTCTGGAAAATGGGAGGATCATTCCTAGTCTTGATATAAAGAGCTTAGCATAATGCATTCCTACCACATTTGCCAAGTTTCATTTTTAACTAAGACGATATCTTCATTGGGAAGATCATAATTTTCGTTCTTTTAGCTTACAAGATGGTTGGCCGAGAAATCAGATGCTACTCTTTCTTTCATAGATTTTTGGGCTTAGAACTCCAAAAGGAATATTAAGAGTTGCATAATTGCACCATGAAATCCTTACATGTAGAAAGGTTTAAGATGTAAGATGTTTCAATCGATCCACTATGGCTACGATCTTGACTTTGTTATTGAGCATACCATGAGTTATTTTCTTGGTAGCCCACACAACGGCCAAACACCTTATGTCAATTTTGGTATACTGAACATCATAACTGGGAAATTTCTTGCTCAAGTAATTTATGGTATTTTCTTCTTTTTTTCCCATATTTTAGGCAAGCATTGTGCCCATTGCTAATTTCAGTGTTATAAAACAATGTGACCGCCCTAAATCCTCTTCTGGCTACTGTAGAATTGGTGGGCTCATGAGATCGACTTTGATTGCTCCAAAATCATTCGAATAAGGCATATCCCATTCTATATGTGGAGCTTTCCCCAAGTTCTTAAAGATTTGTTCTTAAGTCATTGCCAGTTGAGAGGCGCAATAACTAAGAGGTGCAATAACTGATAAATTCCATATGCCTATGGAATCCTCAATTACACTTGAGCTAACCATGTACTCCAAATGTTTTTTTGAAGTAGCCCTGAAAATGCAGTTTTATTGGACTAAGCATATGTCGTATATTCATAATCCTATGAATAATTATCTACATGCTTGGACATGTCTTTCCTGACAGTTGAACTTGACAATCATGTTGTCTGCATAATCTTCCAACTCCTTGTACATCATATCCTATAACAAGCTTTTAGCCGTTCCTTGGTAAGTCGCCTAGACGTTTACTAGGCCTAACCTAAAGGCGTCATGCTACTGCAAAAAGTGTCCCATTGTGTGATGAAAGTGGTTTTTTCTTTATCTTGTTTGGCCATTTTAATTTGGCTATATTCGACATAATGATCCACGAAGGATGATGGATGATGTCCTGCAATACTGTCAAATAATAAGATTGTGGGTCAAAGCAAAGAAATCCTTAGGAATTACATTCTTTAAATGTTGAAAGTCCATGCACATGCAGAGTCATTCATCTTTCTTAGACACTAAATGATGATGGCTACCGATTCAAGGTAGTTAGATACCCTTAGAAGCAGACATCCAATTGTTTCCGTACTTCTTTTGTTTTAAAGGGTTATATGAGTTTCATATGACTAAGTTTCTGCTTAATACACTTTGCACATTGATCTATACATTGTATCCTAGTACTTTCTTAGACTATATAGGGCATATCTTTGTAGGACCATGCAAAAACATTCTTATAGGAGCTGAGTAAATTGTTGTTCCTTTTAGGGAGTCAAAGATGAACCCAGTTTGAGATCCATGAGCTCCTTATTAGTTCCAGGACTTATAGTTTTTGTTTTATTAGGGAGAGCAGTTTTATATGATTTTGTTTATTATTCATTAAGTGTTTTGGTTGGATAATTTCTTCAGTAATGCAAATACAAGAACCACACTTACAAAGACTTATTTTATGAAAATCTTAAATGAATACGTCAGTTTCAACATAGATTGATTCGAGAAAAGAGAACGACTCTTTCATATAGACGAAGGGGATTTGGGATTAAAACTATAATATTTATTAGGATTGGTAGTAACACCCCTAGGCTTTCTAATGGTTAACTTGACCGTTTTCATGCCTTCGTCCACGATCCATGTCATCCCAACACTCCTCGCTTTATAAGCATCAGTGGTCATTTCTATTTGATTAAAACCATGGTCTACCACTGATATCACCTACCCTGGAACTTTGTGCTTCTTTTTCCTATCTCGAAAGGTGGTCTCTGAGGTGCCCAGTGCACATTGGTTGAGGGAACCCATAATAGGCTGCATTTCTTCCTTTGTGAAATTTCTATTAAGGGTTGTGGAGTAAGGGGGCATATTGAGGATGATAGGTGGCCAAGCAGAAGGTTAAGACTACCACCCTTTTTGTCATGTCACCATAACTGACCAAGCAGAAGGTTAAAGGTAGCTTAAATGTTTATGACCTGGACGATTACCTTACTTTCTATTCCTCTAATCGGACGCTCAAGGCAATAGTTTCCGAATAATCCTGTAAGTACTGGCATATGCCTGTAAGCCTTAGGCTGAAGGGTCATATTTTCTTCGATTATACCTCCGCGTAGTTTTTAATAGGCATATACTAACTGATGATCCATTATCAATGAAGGTCATGGATATGAATCTGTTTTTACTAGTGTCTATGAGATATAGAACCTTGTTGTGCTTATTCCCTTTAGGCGAGGGGTTTAAATCATTGAAAGTTACGACTGAAGGGGGACCACTCAATTATAAAGAAACTAACCAACTCTTTAGAGTTGGTCTATGCCAGGCCCTTCATCTAGTGAATGCCTTCATAAGAGCCCCTCTATAGTGTATCGCGGAAGAAGTTTCTATATTGTGATGTCATCCTCTGTCTTTTTCCATGTAGAGAAGGCAGAGTCGTCTTGTGATTCTTGGGGTTTGATTAGGTTAAGTTGCTTCCTTTATTGAGTCTAGTGTGGGGGTTTATAGCGTGTCCCATTGTGGGTAAGATCTTAGACTTCATCATCTTCATGTCATTTCACCAGTGAGATTTCGATTAGGATGAGGAGAGTTATGCATGTGCTTCTTGATCCTTATGTTTCTTTGAGTTTGTCTCCAAATGCGGGGCAACGGGCCAATTCTTCTTCTGCAGTAAGAATTGCAATTATAAAACTCAATGGATTAGCTCAAATGATAGACTTAGCTGCATTTGAGATAGGTAGCGTTCCATCCTCTATCAAATCTTATATGATATGTTCTGAGGCCATGCGTTGATCAATGTTATGCCCTTTTCTTATAATGATAGTAACAATATACATTGATGATATACTTTCCATTTCCTTTCTCCCTGACTTAATCAAGGGAGGGCCTCATAGGCTTGAGGATCCCTTGATCTTCGAGTCTTTTCAAGGCTTATGTGGGCTCCATTCTAAGTGGAGTAAAGAGCTATAGTTGTGGCGAGGCCTAGCGACTCAACTACATTGACCTTATTTATCTCTTTAGCATTAGAGGTCATAGCTACCTTCTTGTCCTTAGAAGAGCTTTTGCTCCCTTGATAAGTGTTCTCAAGACCTTGTTGCATTTCTTCTTCTGGAAGCACCCTCACATCATGTAGTTGTATGAATGCATTTAAGGGTTGAAACTACAAATGTTAAGGAGAATTAAGTCATAGGCTTTTAATAACCATGCAAACTTTTCCTTGTTCTTCTAAAGGCTTAGCATTAGGAATGCTTTTGGCCTCCAACTAGATAGATAGTCCAAAAAACATTTGCTTTTTCCCTGTTTTCAATGCACTAAGTCACTATGTGTGATAGGTAGCTTCATATTATAGGAATATTGCAATAGAAATTCCTTAGTTGAACTTTTGAGGTGCTGATCTTGTGTTAATGCAACGAATGAAACCAAATGCTCACTGTTTCTCTTAAAGCAAGATGCAATTTTCGAGGGAAAAGGAATTTATCTATGCTTGGTAGGCCCATGATATTCATAAAATTCCTCGAACAAGAGGATGGGTACTTTGGACTATGAATTTGAAGTTTTCAGAATAGGAAACCTTAATAGGCAATTTTCACTTTGATATGGCTGCGTAAAAGTTGGGATCTATAAGTTGACTGCGAAGTAGTTGGGAGCCTATTAAGAGATGCTCTATTTTATTTATCCTCTAATATGTTGGTGATGGATCCTCAGGATGGATCGAATGAATCGAGTGGACATCTACTTCTTTTTTATTCTCAATCTCATGTTTCTTTGATGACCTGATGCCTCCAATTGCTCCAAAGGTAACCGCTTTGCATCTTTTTTGTCTTTCTTACTTTGGAATTTACCTAGCTTTTTGGAGCTTGTAGAAAATGTTCACAATTACAAATGACATTTAGTTACCCCAAGCTTATGTAATGACATCTAAAGAAATTCAAATCTACACTAACTATGATGATCAAGGGACATGAAAGGAGGTGACTTGAAAGCTAAGTCCACAGGAAGCATAGGAAATAAAATAAGCATGAGGGATGCTGCAGAATTGAGATAAATTAACTCAAACGTGTTATCTTTGACTAAAACATCAGTGAAGTTAATCTAGTCCAATATACCTCAAATGAAACTAAACTTGGATTGAAACCTCAATAAAGTTGGTCTAATCTTATATATATTGATTAGAAGATGTAGAGAAATTTAAAAAAATTAAGGACTGAATTGTTTTTAAAGCCAATTCTTTCCCCTTTTTCAAAATCCTTTTCTTGATTTGCCTTGCACCAAATTAGCATAATTGCCACAATAGGCTAATGTTGTGGTAATTTTTATTTTGCTAGAATGTGAAATGTGAGAGGGCTTCTTTTATTATAGGAGTATTTGATTGATCAATATTGACAACAACTTTGATCAATATGTCATTAGTTATGGAAGAAATGTTTTTTACAAATAAAAAATGTGTTCACCTATTGATGAGGATTTTTGTTTTGATGAGGTTGTTTAGAATTATTCATTTTACGTGAACAACTAAGATGACCTCTATCATATGCATAAATCATGCTAAGCATTTAATAGCTTTATTATTTCATTTAGTCACTCTAACAGACTCTGATGGATCCTTTTGCCTTTGATAAAAATTGAGTTCTGACTCATCTGGCCCAACAATTTCCCTCTTTTGATAAAAGACAACTATGCTCATCAAAACATAAAGGGACAAGGTGCTATTTTCAAGTGCGGAAATAGATTAATAGGATGCAAACTCTCAATGTCCTAGTTCAACACAAAATTGCCTCATTTGTATAACTTTTATTATCTAGTATTTGCTCAAAACAAATCATAAAAAATGATGCCTGGGTACCTCCAAGTTTGGGACAAATATTCTATGGACCTTGGGATTTTGAAAAATGCCTCAAAGTACCTCCATACTTGGGCTATGATATTGGTTACCCAATTCTAACCTCTTGATTCACCGGACATGTGCTATGCCTATAATACCCTTTTTAAAAATAAGGGCTTGCAATGAGAAGTAGAGGGAGAAATATTTTTAAGACCAAAAGTCATAATCAAAACCACCACTTCAAAAGCATACACTGCGTCTCTCTCCTACTTATTAATTGCTTCTCACCAACCCTGTCATTCTCTGGAACCTCCTCTGTGTAAAACCAAATAATCACTATTGAAGCCTTGAAGGTGTAGAAAAGTTTGATGATTTTGAAGTATTGCGTGATTGAAGAGGAAAAAATGGTATACATGTTGAACTAAAAATCTACCTCTTAATTTCTTGAATAGTTAAACCTCCACTATGTTTTTCAATCTCTGTATATTGTTTGAATTAAGTATTTAGAGTGTGGAAATTTAATGAAGGTTCTAGATGGAAAAAGAATTAATAAAAAGAACCTTTTGGAAAGCAAGATAAGCCTAGAGCACTCAATCATTATCATTTGAATATGTATTCTTTATAAATTGTAGATCTTCTAGGGTTTTCGGTATTACTATGGAAATTGGATGTGTGAAATTTTTTAATGAATTTTCTAGGGTCTTAGGATTAATGTGTGAAAAATTGATGTTATGTGGCTATATTTAACAGTATCTATTTACTACTAATATGATTCATGGCTGTAATGATGGTTTTGATGTGGATGTATTTTATTTTATTTTATTTTTTGGGTGCTAGCATGCCAAAAAATAGAGGTCAGTTGTTAATTATATGGATAAAATGATCATTGTGAAGGTTGTAAATTTGGCTGAGTATTAGGTACTTGACTTATTTAAGGATGTTAAGGTGTTAGAAGGACTAAATTTACCTCGATTTCTTCGGTTGAAATGGCATTTACCAGATAGAGAGCAGCAGAAGTGACTGTTAAATGAAGATAATGATTGGATAAGATTGGTGAATTAGTGGGATAATTAGGACAATTTCACTGTGTCATGTAATGCCCTGACCCCCTCTCGAGTCTGGACAGTTACTAAGAACGGCTTCAAGGATCGTCGACTGCACCACAAATCACCACAAGCCTTTCCAGCATGTTTCTTTCTTGCTCATGCGCTGCCCGGGAAACTTCCTAGGAGGTCACCAATCCCAAGATTGCTCCTCAGCAAGTATGCTTAACTTTGGAGTTCTTAAGAGTGAACTTCCCAAAAAGAAATGTGCATCTTTTTTGATATCATTCGCATCAAAGCCTTTAAGCTACTTATGAGGTGTTATAATCACCCCCACTTGAAGTGCACAACGTCCTCGTTGTGCCTTATTAACCGACTGACTTACGTGTTCTCTTCACCAGCGGTCCATACCTAGCATCTTTGCCCCGCAAAGTGACTGCGCAGGGCTCTCTTGTACACTGGCACAACTCATAGTCGCGGGTCGGCTCTAATACCATCAGTGATGCCCCGGCCTCTGCTGGGCCGGAATACTTACTGGGAATGGATATCTATTTACATGTTTGAATTAAAGAAGGCTTCTCATGGTCAGCTCATATTGGAAAGCCTAGATAGATTGCAGACCTCCTAGCCTAAGCCCTATAACCCTTAATAATCTGGTATCAGATGTTGCGGATCTAACATTGAAACAAGCTAGGGAACAGGAGATACATTGATAGTTAACCCATTATTTGAACCTTAAACATCTTCTCAACCTCCTACAATAAGCCCATGTGAAGGCAGAGCAACCCACTTAGGAGCAAATAACTTAGCCCAATTCCTTCTTGTTGGAAGAGAACCACTTACTAGGTCTTTTTTGTCATTTAAAGCATTTCAGAACCAGTTGCTATAAAAGAATGTCTAGCAGACCACATCAAAACTCATTTTTACTTTATCCATACCTACTTCATGAAGTACAACTTCAACAAGGGGCAACCCACAACCATAACACATTTCTCGTAAAACTTAGAGTGAGTTGCTCATGTCGGCTCTATCACTTGAAGAATCGATTGATTTTGATATGCATGGTCATAGTGCAGAACCTGAGCCTTACCACTGTGAAAGTGGTGAAGAGTTGGTGGATAATAATCAAAATAGAGGGAATGTTACTACAGTTAAGAGTGACAGTGAGAATGACAGTCAAGATGAGGACTTCAATGGAAATGCTGAGAATGTACTATCAGAACGTGATGATATATCACTTGAAAATAAAACTTTTCCTGTGGCTTGGTTGAAGAATTAGACATAGATGTTGAGGTTGAACAGAGGATGAGGTTTGGGGCAAAATTAATTATTGAGGATGGAGATGAGTTGCTTCTAGTTAACAAAATGGCGAAGGTCTTAAAGAGAGGAGTTATGTGGTCTGGAAACAACGATGGAAGTATCAGTTTACAACCTAGCCACATGTTTATCTACAAAGAAGACTTGCTAATTGTAATTAAAGATAATTGTATTCAAGAGTGGATTTTGTCACAGAAAATAAAAAATAAAAATGGCACGTGCACACAAAAGTGTGCTAATCCTTAATTTAATTGGATGATTCAGTGCAGTGTGTCGGTAGATAGGATGACTTAGATGGCAAAAATAATAAAAGGCAACCATAACTGTGGGAGACTTAAGTACAGTAGCACAACTACATTTACACGGGTTACCCAATTAATGCTTCCAATTTTCAAGGTATGCAAAAATAATAGAAACTAATGGAAGATTATATATTAAAGGCATTTGGCATTTGAGTCCCTAACTATATTTGTTAGAGGGTAAGAAAAATCATGAAACCATAATTGAGGGAAAACATGAAAAAGAGTTTAAAAAACTCCTAGATTATGTTGAAGAATTTAAAAAATGAAACCCAGGTCCGGTTTGTTTCATCACATGAATGCAACAAGAGGAGCCAAGCAGGAACCCAATTTTCAAACGCCTACTCATATGTTGTAATACCCCCAAATTAAGCATGTTTCACTGTTTCCAATCATTATTCTGATTCCCCAAATTAAAACTGATAAACCCAATGATCGAGACGTTAGCTCTATCCTAAAAGGACCAGGGGCGCTACAAGTGTGCTAGAGATAACATAGTCAGGCATAACTTCAAGCACATGCATTCGCTCATTAACCAACATCAAGTTTATACACTACAGCAAAGCAATTCACCACAAAGCTTACAGTCCTATACACTGAAGATTACCAAATATGGCTCCAAAGTATGCATGGTCTATATCACTGTTGATTCATCCAAGTTTCCCTTGCGCACTTAGTCAAATTAGGTTTATACACTATGGCAAAGCAATTCACCACAAAGCTTACAGTCCTATACATTGAAGATTACCAAATATGGCTCGAAAGTATGCATGGTCTATATTACTCTTGATTCATCCAAGTTTCCCTTGTGTACTTATTCTCTTTGACTGACTCGCTAGCATGCTTTTCGGCTGACTTGCTGGCATGAGGGTGATTCGTTGAGCGTTTGCCTAAAACAAAATATGAAAACATTTTGAACTGTGAGCCGAAACTCAATACATGCATTCCTATATTGTTAAAGGATCACTGCATAAATTGGTTGGTCGCCCGTTTTGCAATTTATTTTAAGTAAAACAGTGAATAAGATGAATGTAAAACTGCATTGCTAGTTATTATCTGACAGTGAACCCCTTGAAATTGTTACGATCTACGGAAAGGTGTACACCTGCCAAGCCGATCGGGACCTGACCTGAAGCCGTGCGGCTAACCAAAGGGCTATGCCCTGTGACTGATAATGGGTGGGGTCACTAGTTATATGATAAATCATTGAATAAACTGATTCAATCATGTACTTACCAAAATATTATAATTTTGATAAATACGTGCTGATTTCTAAAGATACAGACAATAAACGTACCTGAAGTCTTTAAAATGCAATCTCACTTGATAATACTTATGCAGAATAGGGAACGATAGATTAGGCCCCAATTTCTAATTAGGAAATATAATTATAGGTATATGTAATTAGTAAACAATGTTGACTTTAATAATTTGTGACTGTAATAGAAATTCATCAAAAGGCATCCATAACTCAAATAATTCAATAGAAGATAAGTTCTGCCAACATGATTTGAAAACTAAATGAATTAGGATAAGTGTTGACATAAAACTGATCAACGTAGAATAATTGAGATCATAAAAGAAAGACTTTGATGGTTATAATTGATCACATGTTTTTTGATATTTTCGAGATGAATAACAAAGATTTGAATGCAATTGGACTGGTGGTAGGTTCAGAATAACTTTAAACACACCGGTTTGGACCAATAAACACTAGCCTTGAGTTATCAATCTCCCCACTTCTTCAATTTCGTAGCACATACCTTATAACTTAGTTTTCCAAACCAAATGAGCTTCTAAGTGCAATCAAACTTATTACCAATTCAAGGTCCACCTTAAAAAATTCATAACTTTCACCGCTGACCTCTAATTGAGCTATAAACCCCAATATGAAAAGATTAAGAAGTCTTGCAACACTTTTATTTATAGCCTATAACACAATCACCACCACACAAATCCCAAAATTGAGCTAAAACACCACCCTGCACAATTTTAGCCTGGTCCATGCAGTCGGAGTAAAACGGCCATAATATTTTCTACGGAACTCGAATTAAGGTGATTCAAAATCCATTTAAAATATAACTCATTGATCTAGCCCCCCATCAAAATTCATAAGGTTTTGACAATCCATGCATTATCAGATTTTTCCAAGAAAGACCCCTGTTTTTGGGCCCTTCATAGCTTGTCACCCACTTTATTATCCTCCTTTTTCACATAATTACCCTCTAAAATCACTTGTCAAAATTACCAAACCATGGGGTGACCCTCAACATCACTTTAGATAGCCATAACCCGCAAGTTTTTCTTCGTAATCACCCAAGATTCATTTTGCACCAAAGTTCATACAAATAACATGTTTGATCCAAGAGTAAGCTAAACCAAGAATAATCATTAAAACCCTAGCTTATGACCAACTTAAATTCACTTTTAACTCATCCAAAACCAGCATAAACATCATCATGATCATCAATAGGATTAAAGACTACAAAATCAAACACAAAAAAAACAATCGAAATCCATCATTTAACTTAAGCTTGAATGATCATGAACAACCTCAACCCTTGCATGCTTTCAAGCTTAATTAAAAATTAAAAAATCAAAATAACAGTTGCTTATATCAAGATAACATGATCCATAATTAAATCTAACATAAAATCCAAAGTTAAACATGATTAGGTTAGGATTTACCTCACTTTAAGCTTGGATTTTGAGAGATGGAGGTGACAATTGGTGTTTGTGAGAGTTGTAGGTGATGGCTAGTGGCTGATGGGGTGGTGGCCGATGGCTACAGGTAGTGGCAGGTGGTAGCAGTAGGTGGTGGTGGTGGTGGCAGCAGCAGGCTATGGGAATGGGTGAAGGCCGGGGAAGAGAGAGAGTGTTGATATTTTGATGGTTTACTTGGTGGACAATGATCTAAATTTACTTGGTTGAGTTCATATACACCAAGAGTAACCTTTGGCCAATGATAATGAGGCACATCCCATGGTGATTAGCTAAGTAAAATGATGTAAAGCTTGTTGGGCCGAAATTGGGCTGAAATGAGTTTGGGCCCTAAAGGAAATTATGCTTAATGCGATTAAAATTTTTCATTGCTCGAAATTAAATTTTTGTGATGCTATGAAAAATAATTTAACCTCTTAAACCATATTATCAGGGCCTACTATCGATTCAGTCGAAATTTTACGATAATTAAAACTCGAATTATCAAGTGGGGCCCAAAATAAATTCTCCCAACTGGGATGATTAAATGAGATAAATAAATGTGAAAAAGTTAATAACATGGTTTAATTAAATAAATAAACATAATTTAGGGTTGGGCTTTTACAGCCTTCCCCCTGAAAGAGTTTTATCCTCGAAACTTATGAACTTTGCCAAAACATGCAAGTTTATCTTAAATAGATGTGCATATTTGGCTTGCATATCATCCTCGATTTCCTAACTGGATTTCGAGGAGGTATGATTTGCTAATGTACTTTGATTGGAGGTATCTGCATGATGCATAGCTATTTATTCCTCTGATCTAATATCTGAACTGGGTGCTCTTCAAATGAGAGATCCCAAGTGACCGCAATGGGTCTAGTTAAGAAAGCATGGTCAGGATTTGAAATGTGCTGCCTGAGTCATAAGGTAAGAAACATGTTATGCAGGTTTTTGAGCTATATAAGCAGACCTAGTCAACAAGCTATGAGATTAAATGTGTCTGCGTATTATAAAACTGCTGAATCGCATGTTTCAATAGCATATCCGGATACTTCTCGCACACTAGCTTCAATGAACTCAATTACTTGGGTTCAAAATTGATATTCTCTTCAAGAGAAAAGAACCTTATTACTAATAAGGAGGTGCTCACTACTGGTTCATCACCTTATCCACTAATGAAAACTGTTGTATACCCTGATAAGTACTCTGGTACTATTACGAGTTATAAAACACATTAAGTATGTATCCGGGTTAAACAGGTAGGTGCAGTCAACAAGTTACAAGATCTAACCTTTCAATGAATCATAAGGCCTAATGTAACTAGTCCCTAATTGTCCTTGGATAGTCTGTCTTTTACTACCTTTGACTGGAAAAGCCTTTTGAAATACTCTATAACCCATCTGAGGCTTTGGTTGTTTCCTTGTTTTGCCAGTACAACTCAGTTGTCGACCTTGTATCACCTCAACATATACTTTAATTTTTCCCTCTTAATGCTTACTTGGGTTAGCTCTGACCTTATACTCAATGTTTCTTCTAGCTTACTCAAATATAATTAGACAGTGCTTGAGACTATGCCCTTATCAAAAAGTTAACATATGATATTCTTAATGTATCATATGATCTCCCCTCATCAGACAACTCAAGTATCTACTGACGGTTGATAATGGGTGATGAAATGACCGTGATTAAGGATGAGAGTGATGGGATTGTTAGCCAAGCAAATCAGTGCATACAAAAGAAATGAACAATGAAACTAGAAAAGGCTAACAAAGGAGAGATTATCATGGGGTGGTTAAAATAAAGATAACTATGAGTGTAGCCAGAATTCTGAACCATAATACCACAAGAATCATGGTTTATAAATATTGATTATAAAGGATCCAATACATATTTATCCAAGAAGATAGATGGCCTGGTTACCTTTGAGTTTAGCTGATGATTTAAAAACAAGATGGCCAGCAACGGAGTTCCAACATGGTGACTTTCTAGATATTATTGGTAGGATAAATGCAATCGAGGGAGTGGCCTAATAAGATACAATAAATAGAGAAATATATTGGATACATAGGGTACAATGGATAAATAAATAGTTTGAACAAGCAAGGCCTAATGAGTGGATAAATGGATTGAATAGGCTGCAGTGGAAACATACCTTTGCTCATATGGAGCCAAGTTAAGTACAACAATAAGATTAAAAAGCATTACTGAGGTTTACTTATGAGGATATAAGATATAGGTGTGAGACTTGCAAGTGCAATGAATAGATTAATAGATTGAACCGGTAAAGTGTAATGGATAGATCAATAGATTGGACGAGCAAAGTACCAATGGATAAGTAAATGGATTGAACAAGTGACATTAGAAACGTACCTTTGCTCATATGAAACCTATTCAAGTCCAGCAATAAGATTGAATAGAAAAGTTGGAGTTTACTTATCAGCATATAAAATATATGTGTGGGTGTTGAAGTTCAAAATAAGGAGAGTAAGGGGATTATGACAATCACAGTCACCCCTACTAATGAGAGTTGAATTACATTATAAATTCAGAACAAGTTATATGAGCTTATCATTATGAATAAATGAGATGTAACATAAACGTATCAATTGGCTCTCAACGAAATGAACTACAACTCATGATCATGAAATAAAGATGGTGAAGGTCGAGAGCACTGGAATGTTGACAACCATATAAGGTCAAACAAAAATGTATTGCACATTTAACGATGAGTTTGCAAGGACATGGAAGATCATACTAATAGGAAATATCAGGTTGAAATGTAAGGGAGATTAAACAATATTGGATAGTATCAAGTTTGGAAGATGAGACAAGCAAACAATTACAAAAATTACTATAAAAGAGCATTCCTGCAAAAGATAACTGTGGTTGCATGGTTTAGGTGTGATATCCGGACCTCAAATCATTCCTGAAAAAGACTTCCGTTGTTGGCAGTTAATCCCATAAATCATTTATTCAAGGTATAGGGAGCTTGTTTTTGATAGTGATCTTATTTAACTCTCTGTGCGCTGTACACAACCATAAGGTTCTGCCTTCATTCTTTGCACATATAAAATTAGGGTTTCCCACGTTGAAACACATGGTTAAATAACTCCCTTCTGTAACAATCCATCTTCCTAAATCTTTAGTTCTCTGAACTCTACTGGGGGGCATATTATAGGGGCTTGGAAAATGGACTGAGCACCTTGAACTAGATTGATCTGAAAATCAATGCTTCTTGGGGGAAAATAGTCCTGAAAGTCCAGAGATAAAACATCTCTAAATTCACAAACTGTAATTATACATATGCATATACCGAGTGTGATTACATATCACTAATATTCAATCCATTACTGACATGATGACTCACTTGCTTGCACAGTGTAATTTGGGTGGAAATAGGGTTTTTCTTCCCTCAGTCCATAGAAACACATACCTAGTCTTTCCTCATTCCTCAAGCTAACCTTAAGATCTTTACAAGCCATCTTCGATAAGTACACAGTCAGTTCATGCCCATAAAGATAACAAGGTGTAACACCCCTAGCCCCTAGGGCCGAAAGCGTTACATTTTCTTAACTTTCTACCTAAATTCTGGGACGAAACGGGCAGAGGTTCTCCTAAAAACTGGCCGTTTCCAGGCTATAAGCCTTACAACAAATCCCTGCAATTACACGGAAGCGTAAAACATTTAAAAGCGGCTCAACGGCCACATGCCGGAGTTTACAACTCAACGAGCCACTCGCTCAGAGTACACCAACCAGATTAATTCACGAATAAAGAAGAATGGGAAGATACAACTCAACGGTTCACACAACCGGAGTATTGGGGTTTACATCCCAAAACATAACTAACTTTAGCCAAAAGACATCTAACTGACTAGATGGTTGGCTCATAAGGCCATTCAGAACGACTCATAAACAGTATATATTACATAAACATAGAATACCTGTTTACAAATATTTCAAACTAAGAATACATAACGTAACTTCATTAAACACGTAAGATCCCTTCGATGGGCACAAACGACACCTTGCAAGCATGAACGGATTCCCTCTTGTCATAGCTGATTCAATCTTTTTCCTGTTATAAAGAATACCTAGGGAAAAGGGAGAAAGAGTAGTGGGATGAGCAACCACACGCTCAGTGAGTATCCCCCGACCCCCTTAAAACCAAAATCGTTACAGGCAGTAATATCTTTACTAGTCACATAGCACGTATCCATACTTTACTATCATATTAGGCATTCATAAAATTTCTTATGGAAACATCACTAACCATAAAACTTCACTTTAGGCACTCAAACTCATTTCTAGGTCTCTAAATGACCAAACTTCTTTACTACCAGGCAGTCAAACACTTAAACAAGGGATGAGGCTAAGTACAGAAACTTTCTTTTTCATAAACAAAACTCCTTGGCATTCTATTCCAACTGTGCATGAAAACTTATTCATATGATGTGCACATAAGGTTATTTCTTTTCAGAATCATACTCTTCTTGGCATTTCATTCGTATGGTATGCATAAGATATACATATTTCAAGTCTCAATCAATTCTCATTCATAGGATATGCATGAAATATGCTCAGAAGACTTACTTCTCATGTTCGTGTCTTACTTAGCATCTCATTCATAAGTCAAACTTAGAACATGCACATGTCATACACAGGAAGCTTTCTTTCTTTTACTGAAAACACTTCATTTAGCCTCTTGAGGCTCATAAAAACTATTCTCTTAGCTTTTTGAGGCTCATATTCTTTTGAAGAATCTATTTCATCTTGGTCTCTTAATGACCCTTAAAATCTTCTTTCTGAAATACTTAAAAAGGCGAAACGCCAACTACCTTTCTTACTTATTAGAAACTTACTCATAGAATATAAAGATCTGATTGTGCTGGCTAAGTGAGATTATAACTCATAACTTACGTTATCCCCGGGGTATACGTACTTAACTTTTGGCCAAAATGCATCTTAGTAGAGCAACTCTAACCTCGATACTGTCCTCTGCTGGGCAACAGCTCACACTAGGATAATCATATCCTGAGTCCAGTTCTCCTTAAGGTTTTCTTACGCGTCACTCATCATAACTTATCTGGGAACAGTTCACACCAAGATATTTCATATCTTGAATCTAATTCCCAGGAATAGCTCACACCAAGATACCTCGTATCTTGAGTCCAGTTCCTAACTTGTCTTTAGGGGGGAACAGCTTACGCCAAGATAATTCATATCTTGCGTCCAGTTCCAGAAACAGCTCACACCAAGATACCTCGTATCTTGGGTTCAGTTCCTAACTTACTTATCTCAGGGGGAGACAGCTCATACCCTTTTTGCGTCCAGTTTCCGCCCTCTGGCCAACTTCTCAGCACATTTTTAGTCTTTAAAGACATATTTCATTTCTCTGTTTCAAATGCTTACACGTTGAAAACTCGCTTCTTAAACAAAACGACCATAATCTTTCTAAATGCTTGTAGGTCACTTCATTTTTAATTTAAAAACTTCTTATAAACGTACTAACTCGTAAAACAACTTTAGTTTTAACTTTAAAAGCTTCTTATAAACATAATACGCCTATTGATTCGTAAAACGACTTCATTTCTAACTTAAAAGCTTTCGAAATCATGAAAACATACATTTAGCAATCCTTCTTAAACATGTTAGAATTTCAAAAACTATTCACTTAATGGCATGTAGCACATTGAGGGAAAAATGGGGGTTCACATGTATCACATTTAAGCACTTCGTAATCAATTTAGCACAATAAACCACACATGGCCTTGCAATCCACACGATTGCGGTTAATTCACAACCCCGGCCCCCTCCTCACAAGCACCGTACCACAAGAACCTCGAACCACTCATAGTTCTTCCTCAAACCATCCAACTACCATCTCGATTTACAATTTATTAATCATAACATATTATCATGCTAATTTATGAAAAGGTAAGGTCTAGGTACTTACCTGGGTAAGCAGCGCCACTCGGCGTTGCGTTACCGCAAGCATACGCACGCATACATACAATCACATCCACATATAAAACTAAAGAACTTTACTCAGCAGTTTAAACAGGATAAGGCTCTAAGCATTTATAATTTACTTCAGAGTCAGTAAGTCATCATGGGATAGTTAAGCACATAGACGATCATAGATTAACTAAACATTTATATACATTAATTTTAAATACGTACGATGCACTACAAAGTTCATACACAATCATGGAACGACCAAACATTCATAAACGTTGGTTTTAAAGACGTACGACACACTTCGAAGTTCATACACGATCATGGAACGACCAAACATTCATAAACGTTGGTTTTAAAGACGTACGATACACTTCGAAGTTTATACTCAGGCATGAATTAATTGTATATATTCGAATCAAAGCTAAACGTACATACTTTACTTCGAATCAAAACTTCCAGCTTGATTTAACTAAATTGATTCGATTCGAAGCTAAACGTATATAATTCGTTTCGAATTAAGAACTTAGGCATAAATTAGCTACATGCATCCGAATTTACGCTAAACTTATATAATTCGTTTCGAATTAAAAACTTAGGCATGAATTAACTATATGCATTTGAATTAACGCTGAACGTATATAATTCGTTCTGAATTAAAAACTTAGGCATGAATTAACTATATACATTTGAATTAACACTAAACGTATATAATTCGTTTCGAATTGAAAACTTAGATATGAATTAACTATATTGATTCGAATCAAAGCTAAGCATATATAATTCACTTCGAATTACAAATCTCAGGCATAATTTAACCAATGAATCGAACCTAAACATGTATAGTTCATTTCTTGACATTTCTAACGAATTTAGCGAATTCTAACATGACATGCAACATCAATCTGCTGCAAAACGTTTCCAAAAATGGTAATAGCTTAGGAGGCGAGAAACACTCACCTCGATTCCATGCCAGAGGACCCGTTCTAAGGGCTTTGGTTCAACTTTGAGGGTCGGAAAACCTCAATCCTCGATCTAATTAGTCCCAAACGCACGCCCAATGATGCGATTGAAACCCTAGCCCGACACAGACCAAAATCAGCATGCCCTAGACCCAATTCTGCTGCTGTTTGTGGTGGTTTCGGCCTGCCGTGGTGGTCGTAGGAGTGACGCCCACCGTCGACCCTCACCTTCGACCTCCACCGTCGCTGACATCCTCTCTCAATCTTGCTCAGTCTCGCTCTCTCTCTCTCTCTCTCTCGTCGTGGTGTCGCGATGCAGCGCCGGGGTCACACCAGGCGTGACGGTGGCTGGCCGCCAGCCCGTCGTTTCCTCCTCCCCTCTCTCTCTCCCTCTCTCTTGCGTTGGTGGTCACCGGGGCTGGGGCAGAGAACCCCCCTGATTGGGTTTCTCTGTCGTGCGAGAAAGGGGGCTTAGCCCCTTTTTGATTTCCCCTTATTTTTTGATTGTATTGTTTCTTGGTCACTTGCCCAATCAACTAAAATCGCCTGTCTAATTTCTAATCTCGTACCTCACCACCTATCCCGAATCGATAATACGACCCTTCGTCGATTATTCGATCTCAAATACGTCTAGGTTCGATTCAATAAATCACAAACTAATTCTAAGGTTGAAAACCTAATCACATTCGGGAAGCAACTAAGTAAATCGAATAACGACTAAATTAAACTATCGATATAATTTAAAGGCATAAATGGCACGAATTGACTTCGAAATCGACAATAGCAATAATAATCTCTTTTTTAATGAAATTATAGCTCCCAAAAGTACATCAATAATAATTTAACTCATATAGTTGCTAAAAATACGAATTTATATCGTAAAAAGGTAATATAGTTAGCTTAATGGAAAATAAAGAATGCGGGTCTTACATTCTTCCCCCCTTAAAAGAATTTTGTCCTCAAAATTCTAAATCTAAGTTCGGCCTTTCCTAGAATACACGCACATAACTAGGATTTACGCGGTAGATTTCCAAAAGGTCATTTTGAAGACATTACTTCTTTTAACTCGAAAGGAAATGACTTATGTTATCCAGTCTCCTCCTTGCCAATCCTCTTCAAGCATCTACTCACTCTATTTAGGCAGCGAGGGCAAATCGCATTGAAGAGGGGCAAATGAGTTGGCATGGACAACCATATTGAGTTTGTTTTGAAAATAAAACATAGATTTTCAATGATCTAGACTCAGCTCACATGGCAAGCAATAATTCTATGCATATGCATCTATAAGTGGGCATCTAAAGGCACGATAATTGAGACAATGACATCTTAAGGTCATACACTAGCGGTCTTATTCTAAAACATGAATTCAAGTCACTTCTGTGATCACAATGATTAACATGGAGACTACTATAACACATTCAGAGTAATAGAAATGTCACATAGCACCACATAGTATCATTTACGCATAATGGAATTGCATAGTATTAGCAATCCAATATTCTTAAGCTTAGGAGTCTCGGGGAGCATGAACGCGTCTAATACGTAGCAAGCAATTTACAAAAGGAAAACATATGCACCAACATTCCGATGTCTGTACATCAATCCCAGCTAACTTTTAGGCCTTTTCATTCATGACAACTTATTTAGGACACGTCAGGTTCGTATGAAGGCAGTTAACTTCGTCAGGTCCATTCAAAGGCATCAAGATATTGGGTCATTCTTAAAGTTAAAACAATTGGTCAGGAAGCTATCACATCACACCTGAGCAGTAAAAACATCATATTACATCACATTGACAATGAAGGGACTTGGAGTAACACTCGAATTCACATTGGCATCACGTAGGGTCTACAACAGAGCACTAAAGATGAAGAATCATGAATGGCATGAACTAGCATGGTATGTCGATAGAAACAACTGAGAAGATAATGCTACGGCAAGAATATATGCATGCAAACAACGAGTCAAAGGTCATATCATGCCGTGTATTATGAGACTTCATTCGTCTGGACAATCAAGTCACCTACCACACCAAACTCAAGTAAAGCATGGATTGCACAAAGGCAAGCAAAGGTGAAGACAGACACCTAAGGTCACCACAGCATGCATGAAGTGTATATGTATATAGTTGTTCAAACCATATCATGGGATAATAGAACTTGTGGAGTGCAAGTAATGACTCAGAGATTGTACAAGCAATGGTTCACATAGGTTAAACCACTTAATCAATCCAGCCACTACGCAACTAAAGTTCATGATAAGCAACTACAATGATGTGTATTTACTGTACCATTCACTCATGAAACGTACAGCTGGTCATCAATCAACTAGCATGGGTAAGAACTACGGTGTTAATGGTCTTATAGGTATGTGTTGAGGGTCTATAAGGTACACCTATCCCATAGGTGATCATATGAGTCTCACTGTGGTTCACTTACCTTAGTAGAGATCATTACTATGTACAATTCCAAAGTCTACGAGGTTCTTCCTCTCTTTCGCTTTCTAGGTGTATTAGGGTTCGTCCAAGCCAAAACATCATCACCCCAATCACGGATGACAATCCATATAATAGAAAGCAAGCAATACATGGATTAGGTAACAATGGCAAGGAAAGAGAACAGTAGGTACACTTACATGATGTTTAGCGAGGTCCTACCACTAGCATTTAGTCTTTCAAGCATGTATACAAGGGCAGCCCTTAATATACTCAGGAAACTCAGAATTCGAAAACGAAAGGTATCATTTACTAGGATTATCAATCATAGCAGCTAGTTTCCAATCATTCCTTTCCTAGCTCATTACGAAGGGTTCTATCGACGTACACATCATAGCACATACCCATTTACAAGCAACATTTGATAAACATAAGGGCGCGTCTTTGTAAGTCTAAACTCCCTCTTCATTACTAACGGGAAGCTAATCCTCCGTGTAAGATAACCTTGGCTCGATAGTCAAAACGACATTAACATCTCAAAATCTTAGTTTCGAAGGATGAAAAAAAATAGCTTATCTATTTCGAATCTCTTTGTTTTTAATAAAAAGATGGTTAACTGCTTCTAGCTCTCTCTCCACCAACCTTCGAGTACGTCTGCTCACTCCATTGTGGGGCCCGAGGAGCAAATCGTACTTGAGGGGCAAAGACGAGCTTAGAAAAGAATTTTCAATCGCTTGAGTCTATTTGACGTGCTTTAACTATCGATTGCCTTATCAGAGCGCACGAAGAAAACATTTATCAATCAAAACATCACTTCGCTCACACGATACAAGTGAATTAGACTCACTTCCTAACACACGATTCACATACATCCGATTCGCTCAACCGGATCACCTAAAGGTCAATCAGTGAAGTCAGTTAGCACGTTAAGAACATATTGCACCAATGAAGTACTCACTATGTCACTTAAAGGTGTGGGGAGAGCTATTTGGCTCTTATACTAATGCACAACTTGCCACTTTTACTCAATCGACCTTCTCGAACTATATATAACTACTTAAGTGCAGCAACGATCATACAAAGTTCACATTTGCACACAAGCAAAACATATGTCACATAAGCACAAAGTGTTCCTAGGCGACTGTATGAAATGCAAGACTCAGGTCGCGACCTATAGTCGCAGGACCTTTGCTCTGATACCATCAATTGTAACACCCCCAACCCCTAGGGCCGAAAGCGTTACGTTTTCTTAACTTTCTACCTAAATTCTGGGATGAAACGGGCAGAGTTTCCCCTAAAAACTAGCCGTTTCCAGGCTATAAGCCTTACAACAAATCCCTGCAATTACGCAGAGGCGTAAAACATTTAAAAGTAGCTCAACGGTCACACGCCAGAGTTCACAACTCAACGAGCCACTCGCTCGGAGTACACCAACCAGATTAACTCACGAATAAAGAAGAAAGGGAAGATACAACTCAACGGTTCACACAACCGGAGTATTGGGGTTTACATCCCACAACATAACGAACTTTAGCCAAAAGACATCTAACTGACTAGATGGTTGGCTCATAAGGCCATTCAGAACGACTCATAAACAGTATATATTACATGAACTTAGAATACCTGTTTACAAATATTTCAAACTAAGAATACATAACGTGACTTCATTAAACACGTAAGATCACTTCGATGGGCACAAACGACACCTTGCAAGCATGAACGGATTCCCTCTTGTCATAGCTGATTCAATCTTTTTCCTGTTATAAAGAATACCTAGGGAAAAGGGGGAAAGAGCAGTGGAATGAGCAACCACACGCTCAGTGAGTGCCCCCCGACCCCCTTAAAACCAAAACCGTTGCAGGCAGTAATATCTTTACTAGTCATATAGCACGTATCCATACTTTACTATCATATTAGGCATTCATAAAATTTCTTATGGAAACATCACTAATCATAAAACTTCACTTCAGGCACTCAAACTCATTTCTAGGTCTCTAAATGACCAAACTTCTTTACTACTAGGCAGTCAAACACTTAAACAAGGAACGAGGCTAAGTACAGAAACTTTCTTTTTCATAAACATAACTCCTTGGCATTCTATTCCAACTATGCATGAAACCCTATTCATATGATGTGCACATAAGGTTATTTCTTTTCAGAATCATACTCTTCTTGGCATTTCATTCGTATGGTATGCATAAGATACACATATTTCAAGACTCAATCAATTCTCATTCATAGGATATGCACGAAATATGCTCATAAGACTTACTTCTCATGTTCGTGTCTTACTTAGCATCTCATTCATAAGTTAAACTTAGAACATGCACATGTCATACACAGGAAGCTTTCTTTCTTTTACTGAAAACACTTCATTTAGCCTCTTGAGGCTCATAAAAACTCTTCCCTTAGCTTTTTGAGGCTCATATTCTTTTGAAGAATCTCTTTCATCTTGGTCTCTTAATGACCCTTAAGATCTTCTTTCTGAAATACTTAAAAAGGCAAAACGCCAACTGCTTTTCTTACTTATTAGAAACTTACTCATAGCATATAAACATCTGATTGTGCTGGCTAAGTGAGATTATAACTCACAACTTACATTATCCCCGGGGTATACGTACTTAACTTTTGGCCAAAACGGGTCTTAGTAGAGCAACTCTAACCTCGATACTGTCCTCTGCGGGGCAACAGCTCACACCAGGATAATCATATCCTGTGTCCAGTTCCCCTCAAGGTTTTCTTACACGTCACTCATCATAACTTATCGGGGGAGCAGCTCACGCCAAGATAATTCATATCTTGAGTCCAATTCCCAGGAACAGCTCACACCAAGATACCTCGTATCTTGTGTCCAGTTCCTAACTTGTCTTTAGGAGGAAATAGCTCACGCCAAGATAATTCATATCTTGCATCCAATTCCAGGAACAGCTCACACCAAGATACCTCGTATCTTGAGTCTAGTTCCTAACTTACTTATCTCAGGGGGAAACAGCTCACACCCTTTTTACGTCCCGTTTCCACCCTCTGGCTAACTTCTCAGCACATTTTTAGTCTTTAAGGACATATTTCATTTCTCTGTTTCAAATGCTTACTCGTTGAAAACTCGCTTTTTAAACAAAACGACCATAATCTTTCTAAATGCTTATAGGTCACTTCGTTTTTAATTTAAAAACTTCTTATAAACGTACTAACTCGTAAAACAACTTTAGTTTTAACTTTAAAAGCTTCTTATAAACATAATACGCCTACTGATTCGTAAAACGACTTCATTTCTAACTTAAAAGCTTTCGAAATCATGAAAACATACATTTAGCAATCCTTCTTAAACATGTTAGAATTTCAAAAACTATTCACTTAATGGCATGTAGCACATTGAGGGGAAAATGGGGGCATGTATCACATTCAAGCACTTCGTAATCAATTCAGCACAATGAACCACACATGACCTTGCAATCCACACGATTGCGGTTAATTCACAACCCCGGCCCCCTCCTCACAAGCACCGTACCATAAGAAGCTCGAACCACTCATAGTTCTTCCTCAAACCATCCAACTACCATCTCAGTTTACAATTTATTAATCATAACATATTATCATACTAATTTATGAAAAGGTAAGGTCTAGGTACTTACCTGGGTAAGCAGCGCCACTCGGCGGTGCGTTACCGCAAGCATACGCACGCATACATACAATCACATCCACATATAAAACTATAGAACTTTACTCAGCAGCTTAAACAGGATAAGGCTCTAAGCATTTATAATTTACTTCAGAGTCAGTAAGTCATCATGGGATAGTTAAGCACATAGACGATCATAGATTACCTAAACATTTATATACATTAATTTTAAATACGTACGATGCACTTTGAAGTTCATACATGATCATAGAACGACCAAACATTCATAAACATTGGTTTTAAAGACGTACGATACACTTCGAAGTTCATACAGGATCATGGAACGACCAAACATTCATAAACGTTGGTTTTAAAGACGTACGACACACTTCGAAGTTCATACTCTGGCATGAATTAATTGTATATATTCGAATCAAAGCTAAACGTACATACTTTACTTGGTTTAACTAAATTGGTTTGATTCGAAGCTAAACGTATACAATTCATTTCGAATTAAGAACTTAGGCATAAATTAGCTACATGCATTCGAATTAACGCTAAACTTATATAATTCGTTTCGAATTAAAAACTTAGGCATGAATTAACTATATGCATTTGAATTAACGCTAAACATATATAATTCGTTTCGAATTAAAAACTTAGGCATGAATTAACTATATGCATTTGAATTAACACTAAACGTATATAATTCGTTTCGAATTGAAAACTTAGGCATGAATTAACTATATTGATTCGAATCGAAGCTAAGCATATATAATTCACTTCGAATTACAAATCTGAGGCATAATTTAACCAGTGAATTGAACCTAAACATGTATAGCTCATTTCTTGACATTTCTAACGAATTTAGTGAATTCTAACATGACATGCAACATCAATCTGCTGAAAAACGTTTTCGGAAATAGTAATAGCTTAGGAGGCGAGAAACACCCACCTCGATTCCATGCTGGAGGACCCGTTCTAAGGGCTTTGGTTCTACTTTGAGGGTCGAAAAACCTCAATCCTCGATCTAATTAGTCCCAAACGCACGCCCAATGATGCGATTGAAACCCTAGCCTGACACAGACCAAAATCAGCATGCCCTAGACCCGGTTCTGCTGCTGTTTGTGGTGGTTTCGGCCTACCGTGGTGGTCGCCGGAGTGACGCCCACCGCCGACCCTCACCTTCGACCTCCACCATCGCTGACATCCTCTCTCAATCTCGCTCAGTCTTGCTCTCTCTCTCTCTCTCTCTCTCTCGTCGTGGTGCCGCGGGGCAGCGCCGGGGCCGCACCAGGCGTGACGGTGGCCGTCTGCCAGCCCGCCGTCTCCTCCTCCCCTCTCTCTCCGTCTCTCTCTTACATTGGTGGTCGCCGGGGCTGGGGCAGAGAACCCCCCCTGATCGGGTTTCTCTGTCGTGCAAAAAAGGGGGCTTAGCCCCGTTTTGATTTCCCTTTTTTTTTATTGTATTGTTTCTTGGTCACTTGCCCAATCAACTAAAATTGCCTGTCTAATTTCTAATCTCGTACCTCACAACCTATCCCGAATCGATAATACGACCCTTCATCGATTATTCGATCTCAAATACGTCTAGGTTCGATTCAATAAACCACAAACTAATTCTAAGGTTAAAAACCTAATCGCATTCGAGAAGCAACTAATTAAATCGAATAACGACTCAATTAACTATCGATATAATTAAAAGGCATAAATGGCACGAATTGACTTTGAAATCAATAATACCAATAATAATCTCTTTTTTAATGAAATTATAGCTCCCAAAAGCACATTAATAATAATTTAACTCATATAGTTGCTAAAAATACGAATTTATATCGAAAAAGGTAATACAGTTAGCTTAATGGAAAACATAGAATGCGGGTCTTACACAAGGTCTGCCAATCAAGCTGGATTGAATGCCCAATGAATATGGTTCCAGCAATACTAATAGAGGCATATTTATAAACGATACCACATTCAACTGCCTATTGGTCTCAGTAAATTTAAATAACAGGGGGATAATCTAAAGTGGAAAGAGATGTAACCACACCACGAACTCTTGTAAAGATATTTCTTTATTGGTTATACGGGACTGGCACGTAAGCTTAATGAATGAAAGGACGAAGATCCGTAATGAAAGAGGTAAGGCATACAAGTGACCTGCATATACAAGACATAGGGTTTTTTCGTGATGATCATAATAGTAAAGTAAATGAACGATGTTATTAAGTTGAGAGGGAGTATTAAGTACTGAAGGTGAAGAAATCTAACAAATTATCAAAGAGGCATTTGAAAAGTCATACGGTACCCATAAGTATGTAAAATGATGAATATGAGGGTCAACAGCACCAAAATGGAAATTTTATTCATCTAGTGCTTGAAAGGCCAATACTTCAAGATGAAGGAGTCAGTCTTATGGCTGAAGATGATGGCATCAGCATCCATCAATCACACATTCTGTAGTAAATGAAAGTCTTGGGTAGGCATATAAACCCCAAAATTGCTGGTAGATGAAAATAACACAAATTGTTGTTTATCATTAATATGATAGGTTGTACTAGTAAAGAAAGGATTGCCAAAATAACTTAGAGTAACGATATGCAGTCACAGTTATAGAGTAGTATACCAACATGACATTACGGTGCTATAGGAACACGAATAATATGGATCCATTTAATTGCTTAAAGGGCGCTCAATGATTGGGTCTGAAGCAATCCAACGCTTTGCAAGCAATAAATGAATAGTGCCCAAATAGAAGAAGGGAGTTAAAGTAGGTGAAAGTAAAAATATGAACATGGTGATGACTGAACTGTAAGTAGAATAGGTTAAATATGCTTACAAAGAACTACAAATCACACAGTAATGCACTCCGAGGGTCATTATAGGCTCAGTTATGGAACAGAGAGCTAAACGATTATGATTGTCAAGGTTTGAATCGCCTATAAGAAAGGTTGCTCAGGTGTGTCTAAAGGACTCCCCACAGACCACATACGAGATTGTTTTTTTCATGAACACTCTATTGCAAATCAAGAGAGTGTTAGTAGCAAAGAAATGACGCCTCTGAACAATTCAAGGTACCTAAGGCAGAAATAAGTCAATGACAGGAAATAATGGGAGCATTGTTGATGTAACGTCTTAGTGTCAAGACCAGATAGTTCCTATACACGGGCAGCTTAATCTTACACGTATCACGCATATAATGCCAAGTACCACACCATAAGCTACTAACTGTTATCACCGGACATAAGCACTTATTGTAATGTTCATTTCATACTAGTCCACCTCAAAGATATTGCCTTACAAGGCATTTCCTCATCTAAAGGTTTGCATCTAACTTGATAGTATATTAATCCCTTAAGAAGTTGCAACATCGGGTTTCAACCATTACTGTAGCCAAGATCAGGTATATTAACACACCTTAATAAAACTCTCAAATCCTGGGGCAAAATAGACAGAATTCTGCCTAAAAACTGACTAAAATCCGGCTTAGAGCCTTACAATAGATACCTGAAATGAAAAGAAACACTTCAATAGCTCAACGACTATACACCAGAGTTCATAACTCAATGGGTCACACACCTAAAGTGCATGATTGCAAAAATTTAAACAAATGAGAGAGATGAAACATACAACACAACTCCCAGATAAATAAGAGCATGCCTCACTTACAGGTCACCCAAACGGTTCCACACTCCACTTTGCTAATGGTCGAATCTCAGGATATTACCAAATAATTGAATCACCTAAATGGAAATGGTTCCTCCTTATACGTCCATACATATGTGCTTATAGTCAATAGTTCATTTAACTTGTCCAACATAACTCATACACATATTAATAGCTAACTTATGAACACTTGATAGCTCACAGTGGCCCTTAAAACCTTAGCTCTGATACCAAATGTGTAACGCCCCCTAGTTAACCATGTTTCACTGTTTACAATCATTATTCTGTTTCCTCAATTACAATTGATAAAGCCAATGATCGGGGCGTTACCGCTGTCCCAAAAGGACAAGAGTTGCTGCAAGTGTACTAACGATAACATAGCCAGGCATAACTTCAACCATATGCATTCACTCATTAACCAACATAACATTTACTCACTATAGCAAAGCAATTCGCCACAAAGCTTATAGTTCCATACACTAAAGATTACAAAATATGGCTCCAAAGTATGCATGGTCTATATCACTATTGATTCATCTAAGTTTTCTTTGCTTACTTGTTCTCTTCGGCTGACTCGCTAGTGTGCTTTTCGGCTGACTTACTAGCATGAGGGCGATTCACTGAGCATTTTCCTAAAACAAAACATGAAAATATTTCGAACTGTGAGTCGAAACTCAGTACATGCATTCCTGTATTGTTAAATGAACACTGCATAAATTAGTTGGACGCTTGCTTTGTAATTCATTTTAAGTTAAAACAGTGAATAAGACAAATGTAAAACTGCAGTGCTAGTTATTATCTGACGGTGAAACCCTTGTAACCGTTATGATCAATGGATAGGTGTACACTTGCCAAGCCAATCAGGACCTGGCCTAAAACCACGCTGGTAACTGAAGGGCTATGCCTTGTAACTGATAACTGATGGGTCACTAATTATGTGAGAAATCACTGATTAAACTGATTCATTGATGTACTTATCAAAACATTATAATTTTGATAAATATGCACTGATTTCTAAAGATACAGACAATGAACATGCCTGAAGTCTTTTAAATGCAATCTCAGTTGATAATACTTATGCATAATGGGAAATGATAGATTAGGCACCGATTTTTATTTAAGAAATATAATTATAGGTATATGTAATTAGTAAGCAACGTTGACTTTAATAATTTGTGATTGTAATAGAAATTCATTGAAAGGCATCCATAACTCAAATAATTCAATAGAAGATAAGTTCTGCCAACATGATTTCAAAACTAAATGAATTACGATAATTTAACTCAAAGTGAAATAATGTTGGCATAAAACTTATCAAGGTAGAATAATTGAGATCATAAAAGAAAGACTTTGATCGTTATAATTGATCGCGGGTTTTTTGACATTTCTGAGAAGGATAACAAAGGCTTATTGCAATTGAACTGGTGGTAGGTTCAGAATAACTTTAAACACACCGGTTTGGACCAATAATGATTGATCTTGAGTTGTCAATCTTCCCATTTCTTCAATTTCCTAGCACATACCGTACAGCTTAGTTTTCCAAACCAAAGAAGCTTCCAAGTGCAATCAAAATTGTTATCGATTCAAGATCCACATTAGAAAATTCATAACTTTCACCCCTGACCTTGAATTCAGCTATAAAACCCCTAATATAAAAAGATCAAGAAGTCCTGCAACACTTTCATTTACAGGCCATGACATGATCACCAGCAGACAAATCCCAAAATTGAGCTAAAACACAACCCTGCATAGTTTTGGTCTGGCCTATGCAGTCAGAGTAAAACGGTCACAACTTTTTCCATAGAACTCAGATTAAGTTGATTCAAAACCCATTTGAAAGATAACTCATTGATCTAGCTCCTCATCGAATTCATAATTTTTTGACAAGCCATGCACCACCAGTTTTTCCCACAACAGACCCTATTTTTGGGCCCTTTATAGCTTGCTACCTACTTAATTATCCTCCTTTTTCACATAATTGCCCTCTAAAATCACTTGTTGAAATTTCCAAACCATGGGGTGACCCTCAACATCACTTTAGATAGCCATAATCCATAATTTTTGCATTATATTCGTTTTGCACCAAGGTTGATACAAATAAGATGCTTGATCCAAGAGTAAGCTAAACCATGAGCAATCATTAAAACCCTAACTTATGACCAGCTTAAATTCACCTTTAACTCATCCAAAACTAACATAAACATCATCATGATCATCAATAGGATTAAAGACTACAAAATCAAACACAAAAAAAAAAACAATCTGAATCCGTCATTTTAACTTAAGCTTGCATGATCATGAACAACCTTAACCTTGCATGCTTTCAAGCTTAACTAATAATTAAAACATCAAAATAACACTTGTTTATATCCAGTTAACATGATCCATAATCAAATCCAACATAAAAACCCAAAGTTAAAAATGATTAGGTTAGGATTTACCTCACTTTAAGCTTGGATTTTTAGAGATGGAGGTGACGCTTGGTGTTTGTAAGCGTTGTGGGTGGTGGCTGGTGGTTGATGATGGCTGCCAACAGCAGTAGGTGGTGATAGTGGGTGGTGGTGGTGGCAGCAGCGGCCGGCCATGGGAATGGGTGAAGGGAAAGAGAGATAGTGTTGATATTTTGATACTTTACTCGGTAGACAATGGTCTACATTTACTTGGTTGAGTTTATATCCACCAAGAGTAACCTTTGACCAATGATAATTAGGCACATCTCATGATGATTAGCTAAGTAAAATGAAGTAGAGTTTGTTGGGCCGAAATTGGGCCGGAATGAGTTTGGGCCCGAAAGGAAATTATGCTTAATGTGATTAAAATTTTTTATGGTTCGAAATTAAATTTTTGTGATGCTGTGAAAAATAATTTAACCTCTTAAATTATATCTATTAGGGCTTACTATCGATTCACTCGAAGTTTTATGATAATCAAAATCCGAATTGCCCAGTAGGGCCCAAAATGAGTTCTCCTAACCAAGATGATTAAATGAGATAAATTAATATGAAAAATTAATAGAGTGTGACCAAGATGGACCGGATGTAGCTTGCTTGAGTTTAGTTACAAGTTTCCCTTATGCATAAGATATGACTTGGTTTAAAGGCTAAGCCACCCACCAAGACTAAGGAACAATGAAGAAATGCCTAAAGGCTTGGCCACCAACACTTCTATAAAGGTTCCACTCAAGACTCACCACCTTAGAAACAAGGATAAAGAGAAATGAGATTTTTGAGAGAGAAAGCTTTGAGCTATTGCATATCATTCAAATATGAATTCTTACAACCTAAGGCCTCCCTTATGCAATGAGAGCCTTTAACAATCTGGGAGGAAGGGGAAAAGGGGCCTTACAACTATCCATAAAACAAGAGGAAACCAAAAAGCAACAAAAGCTGAAAAGTGCTTTATGCTTTTTGTCAGCAGCTTTTCAGATTACAACTTCCAACTTCAAATAGCTATATCTCCTACGTCTCTTACCCAAATTGGGTGAAACAACCCTTTCTAGAAAGCTTAGGAATTCAGATTTCACATGGCTTAAGTTCCTAGAACTTTGGAGCTACCGTCTAGGAGATATAAGCCAAAAGGTGCTATATGTGCAAGCTAGGATAGTTTTTGCACCATCTGGAAAATGGCTCCAATTGACCTATTACCTAATGACCTAACCTAGAACTATTTATATGCCCTTCAAGATGACATATTAAGGGTTTCAAAAAGTGGATTTTCACCCTCTTAAGTCTAATTTAAGCTTGAGTAATCAAGCTTGCAAAACCAGGTATGTGTGCCGGCTTCTAGGCAGTTTGGGAGCATGCTACTATTTTAAGCTCAACTTATTCTTGCCGTGGGTTTAACCTCACTTTTATGATTAAACCACTTAGAAGGCTTCCTGACCTTCCCAAAATAGGAGAGTAACACATCTTAAGTGCTTAGGATGGCCTTTGAATTGGAGCTCCAAATCAGTGCACGGACTAAGTCCCTTGGAATGGAGCTTTTGAGCGCTAAGGAGGACTTGACTGTTTTGTTGGACTGACTTAGGCATGGAGTTCACTTCATCATCCTCTTCTTGATTGTGATTTGCCTCAAATCATCTTCATGATCTTCATCCTCAAGGTAAGGTGTGAGATCACCCACATTGAAGGTGAGAGATACACCCATGCCTCCGGGCAATTCAAGTTTGTAGGCATTATCATTGACCTTCTCAAGGACTTTGAAAGGGTCATCCCCTCTCAGCATGAGCTTATTCCTCCTTCTTGATGGGAATCTCTCCTTTCTTACATGTAACCATACTAAGTCCCCGGGCTTGAAGGTGATAACTTTGCGGTGCTTGTTTGCTCTTGCCTTGTACATCTCATCAGTCTTCTTAATCCTTACTCGAATCCATTGGTGAAGTTTCTTCATTCCTTTGCTTTCTCTTCAGCCTCATAACCCACTCTAGACTCAAGTGGAAGTGGTATGAGCTCTAGTGGAGTTAGTGGGTTGATCCCATAGCATGATTCAAAGGGAGAGTGGGTCGCAACAAAGCTTGGGGTGTGGTTGTATGCAAATTCAGCATGGAGAAGCTTGAGATCCCACTCCTTGATAATTTTACTCACCAAGCTTCTAAGCAAAGTAGCAAGATTTTTATTGGTGACTTCAGTTTACCCATCTATTTGAGGATGGTGAGAGGTACTATACAAGAGCTTAGTACCAAGGAGTCTCCACAAATATCTCCAAAAGTGACTAAGAAACTTTGTCTCCCGATCAGACACAATGCACTTAGGAATACCATAAAGCTTAACTTCTTTGAAGTAGAGATGGGCTATATGAGATGCATCATCGATCTTCTCAAAAGAAATGAAGTGAACCATCTTTGAGAAATGGTCCACCACCACTATAATAGCATCCTTACCCCTTTGAGTCCTTGGAAGAGCAATTATGAAATCCATGCTTACATATTCCCATGGGCTATTAGGGATAGACAAAGGAGTGTATAAACCTTAGTGGAATTGACTCTTGGTCTTTTGACAAATAGAACACTTGAAATCACCTCATGAACATCACCTCCCATCTTAGGTGAAAAGAAGTGTTCCTTGAGTATATCAATGGTCTTATTGATTCCAAAGTGGTCGGCTAGACCTCCTCCATGAACTTCCTTAACAAGAAGCTTTCGAATGGGTCCCTTTGGAACACAAAGCTTGTTACCCTTGAATAAGAAGCCCTTTTGGTGAGTGTAGGGGCTATGCTTACTGCCTTCTTGGCCATTAAGGTAAGGCTTAAAATCCTCATCTTCTTGGTAGAGATCACGAATGAATTGTAAGCCTAGAACCCTTGCTCCCATCACAACCAAGAGAGAATGCTGCCTTGATAGAGCATATGCCACAACATTAGTGCTCCCCTTCTTATGTTTGGCCAGAAAGGAGAAGCTTTATAAGACCTCAACCCATTTAGCATGTCTTGCATTAAGCTTATGTTGGCCGCTCATGTACTTTAAGGCCTCATGATCCAAATGATGGACAAATTGTTTCGGCCTTAAGTAATGGGACCAATGATCAAGAGCTCTCACCAATGCATAGAGCTCCTTATCATAAGTTGAGTAGTTCTTCCTTGGACCATTGAGCTTCTCACTAAAATAGGCAATGGGGCGTTGATCTTGCATAACGACTGCCCTTATACCCACTCCACTTGCATCACAATCATCCTGAAAGAGTTTATCAATGTTAGAAAGGGCTAGCACCGGGGCAACACTTAGCTTGGATTTGAGTTTCTCAAAGGCATCATGGGTAGCCTTGGTCCACTTAAATAAATGTTTCTTCATGCATTCAGTGATGGGAGCCGTGAGGGTGCTAAACCCCTTGATGAATCTCCTATAAAAGGATGCCAAGCCATGGAAACTCCTAACTTCGGTGATGGTGGTAGGCGTTGGGTATGACTTAATAGCATCCACTTTGCCTTGGTCCATAGAGATTCCATCCTTAGAAACAACATACCCCAAAAAGGTGACTTGGGGTGCAAAGAACTCACACTTCTCTAGCTTGCCAAAGAGCCTTTGAGCTCTTAGAACCTTCAATCCTTCTTCCAAGTGATGTAGATGATCTTCTTGGCACTTTCAATAAATGAGGACATCATTAAAGTAGACTAACACAATTTTTCCAAGAAAAGGCCTCAAAACCTCATTCATCAATGTCATAAATGTATTAGGGGCATTAGAGAGGCTGAAAGGCATTACTAACCACTCATAAAGCCCTCCCTTGGTCTTGAATATCGTTTTTCATTCATCACCTTCCCTCATACAGATTTGGTGATACCCACTCCTTAAATCAATTTTGGATAAGATAGAGGAGCCATGGAGTTCATCAAGCATGTCATGAAGCCTAGGCATGGGATACCTACACCTGATGGTAATGTTGTTGATAGCCCTACAATTGTAATAGTCCGACCCTAAATCATGTTTATTTATCTAATTAAGCCATGTTATTAATTTTTCATATTTATTTATCTCATTTAATCATCCCGGTTGGGAGAATTCAATTTTAGGCCCCACTTTGCAATTCAAGTTTCATTTACCGTATTAATTTCGTAAAAATTGATAATAGGCCTCGATAATTATGATTTAAAAGATTAAATTATTTCTCATGATATCACATTTAATTTTGAGCTTCGGAAAAAAAATTTAATTAATCGCACCCAGTTTGATTTTTTTTTTCCGAACCCAGCGCTCATTTAAGGCCAATTTCGGCCCAACAAGTTTCTAATCCACTTGCTTTGCTAATTACCATCATTAGTCCCTAATTACAATTAGCAAGATATTTTTGGAGCTAAAATCTCAGCCAAGTTTACTTGGATGATTTTCATCCAAGTAAACTAAGCTAGCAAAGGCAAGACTAGTCTTCCTCTCTCTTCCTTTCTCTTTTCTCTTACGTTCTTCTGCATCTCTCTACCCCTATGGGTAGCCCTTGCTACCACCACCACCACCACATCCAGCAGCCACCACCCCATCAACCACCATCCACCACCCACAACGCACACAAACATCAACCACCACCTCCATCTTCATATATTCATGCTTCAAGTGAGTAAACCCTAACTTTATCTTGTTGTTTTGATGGTGTTTTGATTTTGATTCTTGTTTTTGATTATCAATCATGTTGTTTTGATGCAATCAAGAGTTATTTTGATATTGTATTGGTTGGATCATCTTGAAAGAAAGAAAAGATAGAGGGTGTTCATGTTCATGCAAGTTTAGGGTGTGATGATAGATTTTGACTGTTTTAAATGGCATTTTGTGATCTTTGACATTAGTAATGAATATCAAGATATTTATGCTAATTTATACAAGTTAAAGAGTGATTTTAGTGGGTGTTTATGTGAAGAAAAGATTGAAAAATGTGATTATTGAGTAGTAAATAGACCTAGAATAGGGGTCACTTCGGGAGAAAACTGGTATTAATTGGCACATCAAAAATTCATGAATTTTGGTGTAGTGATAGCTTGATGCGTTAGCTTTCAAAAAGCTCTAGAATTACTCAATTTCAAGTTGTGTGGACAAAGTTATCACTAATTTACTGAAGACTGTGCTGAATACATTGAAACTGGGAGCATTTGTGAACAGGGGATTTTACGAAAAAGCTGGTATTGATTGGGTCATTGGAAAATTGTGATTTTTTGAATGTGGATAGACCAATGAGTTATCTTTCAGAAGCCTTTTGAATCACCTTAATCCGAGTTCTGTGGAAACAGTTATGGTCGTTTTGCTACGACTGCGCAGATTGAACTGAAATTGTGCACGTCTGCGTTCTATCCTAATTTTAGGGACGTTGCCATGTGAATCATGCTTTGTGTCCTGAATAAAAGTTTTAGTGGACATTATGAGCTTTTCATATTGGGGTTTTATATCTCAATTGGAGGTCAGAAGTGATGATATAGATTTTCTAAATTAGACCATCAAACGGTGTTATGTGAAGAAAGAAATCAATGCTTAACGGATCAAACAGAGGTTATTTGAGCCTTTATGAACCTCATGACACCCCTCATGGTATTGAACCTTCTATTACACATTTGGAAGCTTCCATTATCCATTTCAGAAATATCAGAAACTCATATTTTATTTATACCAATTAAAATCTTTTCATTATGACCTCAATCACTCCAATTTGGTCTATTTTGTTTTAGTTTGTTGTATTTCAAGTTCAATAACCCTAATTGATTTATTTTTCAAATTATTTTCTTGTAACTTGTCTTATATTGAATTATTGGAATTATGAAAGCTCTTTAATCAATCAATTTCCATTAAAGTTACAAATACCGGGAGTAAATGTTGTTTACTAATTGCATTTACCTATAATTATATTTCTTTAGCAGAATCAGGGCCTAGTCTATCGTTTCCATTGTGCATAAGTATTATCAAGTAAAATATCATTTTGAAGACTTTAGGTACGTCCATTGCCTGTATCTTTAGAAATCAGAGTATATTTATCAAAGTTGTCATGTTTTGATAAGTACATCAATGAATCAGTTTACACAGTGATTTATCATTTAATTAGTGACACCGCCAGTTATCATCTATAGGGCATTCACCCTTCAGTTACCCGTGCGGTTTTAGGCCAGGTCCCTTGATCGGCTTGGCAGGTGTATACCTATTCATAGATCGTAACAGTATCTAGGGATTCACTATCAGATAATAATCAGCAATGCAATTTTACATTCATCTCATTCCCTGTTTTAACTTAAAATGAATTGCAAAGCAGGCCCAGCCAGTGCTTCAATGATCATTTAACAATATAGGAATGCATGTACTGAGCTTCGACTCACAGTTCAAAATGTTTTTCATGTTTTGTTTTAGGCAAATGCTCAGAGAATCGTCTTAATACTAGTAAACCAGCGGAAGGGAATAAGTTGAGCAAGGGAATCTGGATGAATCAACACTGATTAGTGTACGCATATTTTTAGAGCTATATATTGAAATCTTAGGTGGATGGAGATGCAGATTATATGGTGAATTGTTTTTACTATAGTGTAAAAACCTTATGTTAGTTAACGGTTGATTATATATGGATTAATCAGGTGTGTATGTATATGATTGAAGCTATGCTTAATTGTGTTATTTATAGCACTCATGTTTCAAGCCTTGTCCTTTTGGACGGCGGTAATGCCCCTATCATTGGGTTGTCTAGATTATAGTTAAGCGATTTATTAAGGAAAATACAAGCAGTGAAACATGTTTAATTTGGGGGCGTTACAGATTTGATATCAGAGCTAGGTTGAGATTTTCTTGATGGGATATGGAGTATGGAGAGTGGAATTAGGAGCCCGAGAAAATTGATTATTGGGGAATTATTATGATATCATTGGAGTTTTGTGACAATAGTAATGCCTACTTATCTCTCACATATTCTACTCGCATATTCTTCTTTATCAGATGGATCCATATAATATGTATGTAGTTTGATCTCAAGCATCAGATTCAAGGGTGATTTTGAGTAACAAGTTAAAGGTGGCTCCAATGCATTTACGTAAGTATGACCATACTGTCCAGAAGTTGCTCGGTATGGCCATATGAGCCACCCATCTGAATGGTATGTTGTCCTTTTAGCTGTAATTGTTTATTTTCGGTATGTAAACTCTTGTACTCCGGGCATGTGGCCCGTAGAGTTGTGGTCTCCGGCGTGTAGCCGTTGAGCTTGATTTGATATCCTTTTGTACTTCTAGTCAATGCAGGGGATTTGATGTAAGGCTTTGAGCCTAGAAAATGGCCAGTTTATAGGCGAAACTCTGTCCGTTTTGCACTCGGAATTTAAGAATCACTAACACTCTTAGCCCTAGGGTTGGGGGCTATTACTGATGTGTCCTATGAAGGGCCCTTGACTCTTTTTTTAAAGGTTAAATGCGGAGGGAAAACTAAGTATAGGTAGAATACACAAGTTCAATCAACTTGGCAATTTTGATCAGTGCACAAGGTCCGACTTTAAGGTAACTTTTATCCATGATCAGCATGATTTATCTAGGGGTTTTCTATCCTAACTTTATGGTTAGGGAGATATCTTGCATGTAAAGTAAGTTTCAAATGGATTGGAGCTCATTTGGTCATTCAAAATCATCCGGCAAGTCCAAGTCTGCAAACTGGTCAGAATTCCAGTGCACGAGGTATGAGTTTATCCCACTTGCAGCCTATGTATTCCATCAGACAGAGATGTTTTAGTTAGTCTATGTCAAAGTGCAGGAATTGAGCTTTCCATTGACCATGTTGCAGCACATTTGGAGGCCAGTGGTCAATGAAATTCAGCCTAGAAGTCTGATGGTGCAGACTGTTCAAGTTAGTAGATACGTACAACTTTGAGCTTATATTTCCTCATCATATGGGTGTTATTTTGTGCGTTTCTTGAATCCAATTGGCAATTACTTCAATATGCTTCATTAATTGCAGATATTTTCTTCTATAACTCATGCATTTCATCTAAGTGAGCTATATGGGGGGTTCTTAATGTAATATCCCCTGAATTGTGGGATTTTGGAGAGGCTTGTTCTATGGTACATAAGTTTTGAGACCATTAACTATCGACGATTCCATATTGAAACCATTAACTATCGACGATTCCATATAAAAGAAACCAAGGACACTTTAGAGAGGCATTTTGCTTCAATCCATTGCAATTCAAGACTTGCTTAAATTGCCTAAACTCTTGCAAGTAGTCCATTGACTCCACCTCCACCCGTGAAGTAGACATTACTCTTGAAAATATTATACTACAATTTTTGAAAACATACCATTTACCATTGTCCTTGTTGGATTATCGACTGTTGGATGCTCCTCACTTTGACTAGGGGCTTCACCTTTTTGTCTTCATGGCATCTCCCCATCCAGTTGTATCATCATTCACTCTCATGTCATATCTTCATCAGTTTTGATCACTTTTTCCTGTTTTTAAGACCCCAATTGCTGCTAGTAGCTGCATTATGATTGGTTTGCATCCATGACAATGGATGATAATTTTGTAGCACACCTGAACAGAAGGTAGATCTTAACTACAATTTGTATAGCGGTTGATTGTTGTCCAACTTGTGGAATCCATTGCTAAGGGGAACGCAATGTGTCTACCCTTTTTGGCTAGTTCAACCTCAGTTTTCTATTGAAGATTACTTACGTAAAGCTTAAGTTTGACAATCAAAATCTTTGCCAAGCATTTGGATTGCATCAGTGAGAAATGTTGATGGGTTACTGCCCCTTGGAAAGATATCTTCAGCTGATTCATACTACAGAACTCTAGACTAAAAAGTATGACACAGTGGAACCTTGAGAATGGATTTGAGAAGTGGAGAAAATTTTCACTATAATGGAGGTTCCAGTGGAGAAAAATGTGAACATTGAAATATTTTATCTAACTGGTGAAACCGATATTTGGTGGAACACTGTTAAGAATAAGCTCTAGGGCCTGACTTCACTTGGAGCAGATTTGTGGAAGAACGAACTACGCTGTTTCGGATTACTAAGTGGGAACTAAGAAATGTATGTGGTGTGTTAGTCCAGAGTACGTCATTGCTGCCTGTTCCTGAAGATTGAAGGCTGTAGACAAGGGCTCTCACCTTCAAGACCCGCAGCTGTAAGAAGGGCTTATATGTTGAGTAAGAAAGAAGCCCCCACCTTTGGTACAGTAGTTACGAGAGCTCTCTGTCAATTTCAAAGCCATTTTGTGCATTGATTGATTCAGTTGCCACTCATTCATTTATATTTACAGGATCTGCCATGCAAGTGAACGTTGAGAAGAAGGAGGTCGAAACTAATTACGGAATCAAGTTACCCAATAGCTCTAGAGTTTCGTGTCCTATCTCTTATAAATTTGTCCCAATTACTATTGATGGGATAGTATTCCCTGGAGTTCTGATACAATTTAACTTGTTAGACTTTGATATTGCTCTGGAAATGAACTGGTTGTGTACTTATGAGGTTAAGATAGATTGTTAGGACCCTAAAGGTATTTCAAGAGAGGAACAAGGGAGAAAAACATGTTTCGTGGGCAAAGGGAGGAAAAATCTATCCTTTAAATTTTGTCACAAAAACCAGTGAGCTCTTATGTGAAGGATATGTTGTGTCTTGGTGTTATGCTACTAACGTTCAACCGAAGAAAGAAAAATAGATGATATCCCTATAATTCATGAATTTAGAGACGTTTTCCACAAAAGTTACCAGGACCGCCCTGTAAAGAAAAAGCGATTTTGAGATTGAATTAATCCCTGGTGTCTAACCTATCTCCATATCGCATGGCCCCAATTGAGCTTAAAGAACTGAAGATTCAATTAGAGGAGTTATCACAGAAGGGATTTATCAGATCATCCAAGTGTGCCACCTTGGGGTGCCTAGTTCTATTTGTAAAGAAGAAGAATGGAACCTTGTGGTCATGTATTGATTATAGAGAGCTGAACAAGATTGCCATCAAAAGCAAATATCCATTGCCCCAAGTGGATGACTTATTTAATCAGCTGTAAAGAACAAGAGTCTTCTCCAGGATTGATTTGCAGTCAAGGTACTGTCAAGTTCGGTTTAAACCTCAAACCAACCCCAATACTGCATTGAGGATTATGCTTGGGTCATTATGAATTCACTGCAATGCCTTTTGGCCTAATCAATGGCCCTACAGCCCTTGATGGATCATATGAATAGAGTTTCGGACCATATGTAAACAGGTTATGGTGGTGTTTATAAAAGATTTAAAAAATACTCGAAGGACAGAGATGAGCATACTGTTCATTTGAGGACAGTGTTGTAGACCTTGAAGGGACATCAATTACATAAAAAATACAAAAAGCATGAGTACTGATTAGAAGCAATGGTATTTATAGAGCATATGGTTTCAAAGGAAGAGATTAAGGTTGATTTGCACAAGCTAAAAGCGGTTACAAACTGCCCAACACCCACCAATGCACTAAGCCTAGAAACTGTTTGAGTTTAGCATGGACTTATCGAGTTCATGAAGAATTTGATAAATATTGTCTTCCCTAACCAATTTATCGAAGCAAGCTACAAAGTTAGCAAGAAGATAAAGTGAAGGCTTATGCCTTCTAACAACTCAAGCCTTATGAGAAGAATTACCATACCCATTTCTCTAGTTTTTGCGTTGAAAATTTAGAGACATTACTTATATGGGGTACCATACAAGAATCAATACTGATCATCAAAGCTTCCAGTACATCTTCACTTAGAAGAAGCTGAATCAATTGTGGCAGATCCAATGTCAACCAAGAAAGGAAAATGTTATGGCGGACGCTCTAAATAGGAAGGCACAGCATACCTTGTACGCTGTAGTGATTACGCAACTGAATCTCTTGAGAGAGCTTGAGGTCTTGGACATTCAATTAGTATTGAATAGGAAGGTGAATGTTCAACTGCCGGCGCTTACCTTACAACCCTCCCTAATGGAGGAAATTAGAGTGAATCAGGACAACGATCCTGAGCTCCAAAGAATAAAGCAAAATCTTGAGAAAGGGATTCAATTTCAATGGACTTTATCATAGGATTCCCTCAGATATAGTATCTGACCGAGATCAGAGATTTTAAGCCTGTTATGGTAAGCACTTCAAAGAGCCTTCAGAGCTAGATTGAACTTTTATAGTTCTTATCATCCAAAAACAGATGGACAAGCATCTAAAAATATCAATGGATCAACTCTTCTAAGTTGGAGCCTATAGTACTTCACGACCTACGACCAACATTTGCATTTGAAGACAATAGGGAACTCTCAACAGTCAACGTTGCGATAGCACTAGCAGAGAATCCTTCATTAAACATCAGGACAAACTGACGGCAGACATTGACAACAAATCATCTTATGGGTCATGAAGATCTTCTCCAGCGTTTAATAAGGTGACACATGTCAGAAGATTCCCGAAAATATCCTTTTGAAAGCGATAGAAACGCTATGTTGATAAAATAAGAAGATTCCTGCACTTTCATGTATATAGCAAAGTTTTTCAGAAAGTTTCATCAATTAAGGGTGTAAGGAGGTTGAACTGCAAACTAAATTGCGGTCAAGATATTTTAGACCATGTCAGTTTATTAAAAGGCTAAATTGCATAGCTTGTCTATCGGATCTGCCTATATAACTCAAACACGTACATAACGTGTTCCTTACCTCACAACTCAGGCAGTACATTTCATGTCTTGATGACGCTGTCATAATCAAACCCGTTGCTATCATTGACGGTCTTGTATTTCACGAGCACCCAGTTTAGATACTAGATCACAAGATTAAGCAATTAAGCATCGAGCAGATCTTTCTAATCAAATTACTTTGAGCAACTCATTCCTCCTCAGAAGCTACTTGGAAAGTTGAGCAAGAAGTGTAAGCAAAGTACCCATACTTATTTGAGATAACCTTGCATGTGTTGGCAAAGTTCATAAGTTTCGAGGGCGAAACTCTTTAACGGGGGAAGGCTGTAATAGCCCGAACCTAAATCATATTTATTTATCTAATTAAGCCATATTATTAATTTTTCACATTTATTTATCTCATTTAATCATCCCAGTTGGGAGAATTCAATTTTGGGTCCCACTTTGCAATTCAAGTTTCATTTATCGTAATAATTTCGGAAAAATTGATAATAGGCCTCGATAATTATGATTTAAAAGATTAAATTATCTCTCATGACATCATATTTAATTTTGAGTTTCGGAAAAAAATTTTAATCAATTGCACCCGGTTTGATTTTTTTTTTTCCAAACCCAAAGGTCATTTAGGGCCAATTTTGGCCCAACAAGTTTTTAATCCATTTGCTTTGCTAATTACCATCATTAGGCCCTAATTACAATTAGCAAGATATTTTCGGAGCTAAAATCTCAGCCAAGTTTACTTGGATGATTTTCATCCAAGTAAACTAAGCTAGCAAAGGCAAGACTAGTCTTCCTCTCTCTTTTCTCTCACGTTCCTTTGCATTTCTCTACCCCCATGGGCAGCCCTTGCTACCACCACCACATCCACCAGCCACCTCCCCATCAACCACCAGCCACCACCCACAACGCACACAAACATCAACCACCACCTCCATTTTCACATATTCAAGCTTCAAGTGAGTAAACCCTAACTTTATCTTGTTGTTTTGATGGTGTTTTGGATTTTGATTCTTGTTTTTGATTATCAATCACGTTGTTTTGATGCAATCAAGAGTTATTTTGATATTGTATCGGTTAGATCATCTTGAAAGAAAGAAAAGGTGGAGGGTGGTCATGTTCATGCAAGTTTAGGGTGTGATGATAGATTTTGATTGTTTTAAATGGAATTTTGTGATCTTTGACATTGGTAATGAATATTGAGATATTTATGCTGATTTATATAAGTTAAAGAGTGATTTTAGTGGGTGGTTATGTGAAGAAAAGATTGAAAAATGTGATTATTGAGCAGTAAATAGACCTGGAATAGGGGTCACTTCGGGAGGAAACTGGTATTAATTGGCACATGAACAATTCATGAATTTTGGTGTAGTGATAGGTTGATGCGTTATCTTTCAATAGTCTCGAGAATTACTCAATTTGGAGCTGTGTGGACAAAGTTATGACCAATTTGCTGAAGACTGCGCAGAATACATTGAAACTGGGAGCATTCGTGAATAGGGGACTTTATGGAAAAACTAGTATTCATTGGGTCATTGAAAAATTATGATTTTTGGTATGTGGATAGAGCAATGAGTTATCTTTCATAATCCTTTTGAATCGCCTTAATCCGAGTTCTGTGGAAACAGTTATGGTCGTTTTGCTACGACTGCGCAGATTGAACTGAAATTGTGCACGTCTGTGTTCTACCCTAATTTGAGGGACGTTACTATGTGAATCATGCTTTGTGTCCCAAATAAAAGTTTTAGTGAACATTATGAGCGTTTCATAATGGGATCTTATATCTCAATTGGAGGTCAGGAGTGACATGGATTTTCTCAAATGGACTATCAAACGGTGTTATGTGAAGAAAGAAATCAGTGCTTAACGGATTAAACAGAGGTTATTTGAGCCTTTATGGACCTCACGACGCCCATCATGACATTGAACCTTCTATTATACATTCGGAATCTTCCATTATCCATTTCAGAAATATCAGAAACCCATATTTCGTTTATATAAATTAAAATCTTTTCATTATCACCTCAATCATTCCAATTTGGTCTATTTTGTTTCAGTTTGTTGTATTTCAAGTTCAATTACCCTAATTGATTTATTTTTGAAATCATTTTGTTGTAACTTATCTTATATTGAATTATTGAAATTATGGAAGCTCTTTAATTAATCAATTTCCATTAAAGTTACAAATTCCAGAAGTAAATATTGTTTACTAACTGCATTTACCTATAATTACATTTCTTTAGCAAAATCGGGCCTAGTCTATCGTTTCCATTGAGCATAAGTATTATCAAGTGAAATATCATTTTAAAGACTTCAGGTACATTCATTGCTTGTATCTTTAGAAATCAGAGTGTATTTATCAAAGTTATCATGTTTTGGTAACTACATCAATGAATCAGTTTACACAGTGATTTATCATTTAATTAGTGACCCCGCCAGTTATCATCTATAGGGCATTTGCCCTTCCGTTACCCACGCGGCTTTACACCAGGTCCCCCAATCGGCTTGGCAGGTGTACACCTACTCATAAATCGTAGCAGTATCAAGGGGTTCACTATCAAATAATAACTAGCGATGCAGTTTTACATTCATCTGATTCACTGTTTTAACTTAAAATGAATTACAAAGCAGGCCCAACTAGTGTTTCAATGATCATTTAACAATACAATAATGCATATACTGAGCTTTGGCTCATGGTTCGAAATTTTTTTCATGTTTTGTTTTAGGCAAATGCTCAGAGAATCGTCTTCATGCTAGTAAACCAGCGGAAGAGAATAAGTTGAACAAGGAAATCTGGATGGATCAACATTGATACAGTGTATACATATTTTTAGAGCTGCATATTGAAATCTTCAATGGATGAAGATGCAGATTGCGTGGTGAATTGTTTTTACTATAGTGTAAAAACCTTATGTTAGTTAACAGTTGATTATATATGGATTGATCAGGTGTGTATGTGTATGATTGAAGCTATGCTTAATTGTGTTATTTATAGCACTCATGTTTCAAGCCTTGTCCTTTTGGACGGCGGTAATGCCCCTATCATTGGGTTGTCTGGATTATAGTTAAGGGATTTATTAAGAAAAATACAAGCAGTGAAACATGTTTAATTTGGGGGCGTTACAGATTTGATATCAGAGCTAGGTTGAGATTTTCTTGATGGGATATGGAGCGTGGAGAGTGGAATTAGTAGACTGAGAAAATTGATTATTGAGGGATTATTATGATATCATTGGAGTTTTGTGACAATAGTAATGTCTGCTTATCTCTCACATACTCTACTTGTATATTCTTCTTTGTCAGATGGATCCATACAATATGTATATAGTTTGATCTCAAGCATCAGATTCGAGGGTGATTTTGAGCAACAAGTTAAAGATGGCTCCAATGCATTTACGTAAGTATGACCATATTGTCCAGAAGTCGCTCGGTATGGCCATATGAGCCACCCATCTGAATGGTATGTTGTCCTTTTAGCTGAAATTATTTATTTTTGGGATGTAAACTCTTGTACTCCGGGCATGTGGCCTGTAGTATTGTGGTCTCCGGCGTGTAGCCGTTGAGCTTGATTTGATATCCTTTTGTACTTCTAGTTAATGCAGGGGATTTGATGGAAGGCTTTAATCCTGGAAAATAGCCAGTTTATAGGCGAAACTCTGTCCGTTCCACCCTAGGAATTGAAGAATCACTAACACTCTTAGCCCTAGGGTTGGGGGCTATTACTGATGTGTCCTATGAAGGGCCCTTGACTCTTTTTTTAAAGGTTAAATGCATAGGGAAAACTAAGTATAGTAGAATACACAAGTTCAATCAACTTGGCAATTTTGATCAGTGCACAAGGTCCGACTTTGAGGTAACTTTTGTCCATGATCAGCATGATTTATCGAGGGGTTTCATATCCTAACTTTGTGGTTAGGGAGATATCTTGCATGTGAAGTAGGTTTCAAATAGATTGGAGGTCATTTGGTCATTTAAAATTAACAGGTAAGTCCAAGTCTGCAAACTGGTCAGAATTTCAGTGCACGAGGTCTGAGTTTATCCCACTTGCAGCCTATGCATTCCATCAGATAGAGATGTTTTAGTTAGTCTATGTCAAAGTACAGGAATTGAGCTGCCATTGACCTATGTTGCAACACATTTGGAGACCAGTAGTCAATGAAATTCAGCCTAGAAGTCTGATGGTACAGACTGCTCAAGTGAGTAGATACGTACAACTTTAAGCTCATATTTTCTCATCATATGGGTGTCATTTTGTGCATTTCTTAAATCCAATTGGCAATTACTTCAATATGCTTCATTGATTGCAGATATTTTCTTCTATAACTCATGCATTTCATCTAAGTGAGCTATATGGGGGGTTCTTAATGTAATATCCCCTGAATTGTGGGATTTTGGAGAGGCTTGTTCTATGGTACATAAGTTTTGAGACCATTAACTGTCGACGATTCCATATTGAAACCATTAACTATCGACGATTCCATATAAGAGAAACCAAGGACACTTTAGAGAGGCATTTTGCTTCAATCCATTGTAATTCAAGACTTGCTTAAATCGCCAAAACTCTTGCAAGCAGTCCATTGACTCCACCTCCATCCGTGAAGTAGACATTACTCTTGAAAATATTATGCTACAATTTTTGAAAACATACCATTTACCATTGTCCGTGTTGGATTATCGACTGTTGGATACTCCTCACTTTAACTAGGGGCTTCACCTTTTTGTCTTCATGGCATCCCCCCATCCAGTTGTATCATCATTCACTCTCATATCATATCTTCATCAGTTTTGATCACTTTTTCCTATCTTTAAGACCCCAATTGTCGCTAGTAGCTGGATTATGATTGGTTTGCACCCATGACAATAGATGACAATTTTGTAGCACGCCTGAACAGAAGGTAGATCTTAACTACGCTTTGTATAGCGGTTGATTATTGTCCAACTTGTGGAATCCATTGCAAAGGGGAACGCAATGTGTCTACCCTTTTTGGCTGATTCAACCTCAGTTTTCTATTGAAGATTACTTACGTAAAGCTTAAGTTTGACAATCAAAATCTTTGCCAAGCATTTCGATTACGTCAGTGAGAAATGTTGATGGGTTACTGCCCCTTGGAAAGATATCTTCAGCTGATTCATACTACAGAACTCTAGACTGAAAAGTATGGCACAGTGGAACCTTAAGAATGGATTTGAGGAGTGGAGAAAATTTTCACTGTAATAGAGGTTCTAGGGGATAAAAAGGTGAACATTGGAATATTTTATCTAACTAGTGAAACCGATATTTGGTGGAACACTGTTATGAATAAGCTCTAGGGCCTCACTTCACTTGGAGCAGATTTGTGGAAGAACTAACTACACTATTTCGGATTACCAAGTGGGAACTAACAAATGCACGTGGTGTGTTAGTCCAGAGCACCTCATTACTACCTGTTCCTGAAGATTGAAGGCTGTAGACAAGGGCTCTCACCTTCAAGACCCGCAGCTGCAGGAAGGGCTTATATGTTGAGTAAGAAAGAAGCCCCCACCTTTGGTACAGTAGTTACGGGAACTTTCTTTCAATTTCAAAGCTATTTTGTGTATTGATTGATTCAGTTGCCACTCATTCATTTATATTTACATGATCCGCCATGCAAGTGAACGTTGAGAAGAAGGAGGTAGAAACCAATTATGGAATCAAGTTACCCAATAACTGTAGAGTTTCGTGTCATATCTCTTATTAATTTATCCCAATTACTATTGATGGGATAGTATTCCCTGGAGTTCTGATTCAATTTAACTCGTTAGACTTTGATATTACTCTGGAAATGAACTGGTTATGTACTTATGTGGTTAAGATAGATTGTTAGGACTCTAAAGGTATTTCAAGAGAGGAACAAGGGAGAAAAACATGTTTCGAGGGCAAAGAGAGGAAAAATCTATCCTTTAAATTTTGTCACGAAAACCAGTGAGCTCTTATGTCAAGGATATGTTGTGTATTGGTGTTATGCTACTAACGTTCAGCCAAAGAAAGAAAAAGCAAACGATATCCCTATAATTCATTGATTTAGAGATGTTTTCTGCAAAAGTTACCAGGATCGCCCCGTAAAGAAAAAGCGATTTTGAGATTGAATTAATCCCTGGTGTCTAACCTATCTCCACATCGTATGGCTCCAATTGAGCTTAGAGAACTCAAGATTCAGTTAGAGGAGTTATCACAGAAGGGATTTATCAGACCATCCAAGTGTGCCACCATGGGGTGCCCAGTTATATTTGTAAAGAAGAAGAATGGAACCTTGTGGTCATGTATTGATTACAGAGAGCGGAACAAGATCACCATCAAAAACAAATATGCATTGCCCCAAGTGGATGACTTATTTGATCAGCTGCAAAGAACAAGAGTCTTCTCCAAGATTGATTTGCAGTCAAGGCACTGTCAAGTTCAGTTTAAACCTCAAACCAACCCCAACACTGCACTGAGGATCATGTTTGGGTCATTATGAATTCACTGCAATGCCTTTTGGCCTAATCAATGGCCCTACAGCCCATGATGGATCGTATGAATAGAGTTTCGGACCATATGCAAACAGGTTATGGTGGTGTTTATAAAAGATATCTTAAAATACTCCAAGGACAGAGATGAGCACATTGTTCATTTGAGGACAGTGTTGTAGACCTTGAAGGAACATCAATTACATAACAAATATAAAAAGCATGAGTACTGATTAGATGCAATGGTATTTATAGAGCATATGGTTTCAAAGGAAGAGATTAAGATTGATTTGCACAAGCTGAAAGCGGTTACAAAGTCCCCAACACCCACCAATGCACTAAGCCCAGAAACTGTTTGAGTTTAGCATGGACTTATCGAGTTCATGAAGAATTTGATAAATATTGTCTTCCCTAACCAATTTATCGAAGTAAGTTATAAAGTTAGCAAGAAGATAAAGTGATGGCTTATGCCTTCTAACAACTCAAGTCTTATGAGAAGAATTACCCTACCCATTTCTCTAGTTTTTGCGTTGAAAATTTATAGACATTACTTATATGGGGTACCATGCAATAATCAATGCTGATCATCAAAGCTTCAAATACATCTTCACTTAGAAGAAGCTCAATTAGTTGTGGCAGATCCAATGTCAACCAAGAAAGGAAAATGTTATGGCAGACGCCCTAAATAAGAAGGCACAGCATACCTTGTACGCTGTAGTGATTACGCAACTGAATCTCTTGAAAGAGCTTGAGGTCTTAGACATTCAATTAGTGTTGAATACGAAGGTGAATGTTCAATTGACGGCGCTTACCTACAGCCCTCCCTAATGGAGGAAATTAGAGTGAATCAGGATAGCGATCCTGAGCTCCAAAGAATAAAACAAAATCTTGAGAAAGGGATTCAATTTTAACGGACTTTGTCATAGGATTCCCTCAGATATAGTATCTAACCGAGATCAGAGATTTGAAGCCTGTTATGGCAAGCACTTCAAAGAGCCTTTAGAGCTAGATTGAACTTTTGTAGTTCTTATCATCCTGAAATAGATGGGCAAGCATCTAAAAATATCAATGGATCAACTCTTCTAAGTTGGGGCCGATAGTACTTCACGACCTACGATCAACATTTGCATTTGAAGACAGTAGGGAACTCCCAACAGTCAACGTTGTGATAGCACTAGCAGAGAATCCTTCATTAAACATCAGGACAAACTAACGGCAGACATTGACAACAAATCATCTTATGGGCCATGAAGATCTTCTCCAGCATTTAATAAGGTGACACATGTTAGAAGATTCCCGAAAATATCCTATTGAAAGCGATAGAAACGCTATGTTGATAAAATAAGGAGATTCCTGCACTTTCATGTATATAGCAAAGTTTTTCAGAAAGTTTCATCAATTAAGGGTGTAAGGAGGTTGAACTGCGAACTAAATTGCGGTCAAGATATTTTAGACCATTTCGGTTTATTAAAATGCTGAATTGCATAGCTTGTTTATCGAATCTGCCTATATAACTCAAACACGTACATAACGTGTTCCTTACCTCACAACTCAGGCAGTACATTTCATGTCTTGATGACGCTGTCGTAATCAAACCCGTTGCTATCATTGACGGTCTTGTATTTCACGAGCACCCAGTCTAGACTAAGCAATTAAGCATCAAGCAGATCTTTCTAATCGAATTACTTTGAGCAACTCAATCCTCCTCAAAAGCTACTTGGAAAGTTGAGCAAGAAGTGTAAGCAAAGTACCCATACTTATTTGAGATAACCTTGCATGTGTTGGCAAAGTTCATAAGTTTCGAGGGCGAAACTTTTTAAGGGGGGAAGGCTGTAATAGCCCGACCCTAAATCATGTTTATTTATTTAATTAAGCCGTGTTATTAATTTTTCACATTTATTTATCTCATTTAATCATCCCAGTTGGGAGAATTCAATTTTGGGCCCCACTTTGCAATTCAAGTTTCATTTATCGTAACAATTTCGAAAAAATTGATAGTAGGTCTTGATCATTATGATTTAAAAGATTAAATTATTTCTCATGACATCGCATTTAATTTTGAGTTTCGGAAAAAAATTTAATTAATTGCACCTGGTTTGATATTTTTTTTCCAAACCCAAAGCTCATTTAAGGCCAATTTCGGCCCAACAAGCTTTTAATCCATTTGCTTCACTTTAGGCCCTAATTACAATTAGCAGGATATTTTCGGAGCTAAAATCTCAACCAAGTTTACTTGGATTATTTTCATCCAAGCAAACTAAGCTAGCAAAGGCAAGACTAGTCTTCCTCTCTCTTCCTCTCTCTTTTCTCTCACGTTCCTTTGCATTTCTCTACCCCCATGGGTAGCCCTTGCTACCACCACCACATCCACCAGCCACCACCCCATCAACCACCAGCCACCACCCACAACGCACACAAACATCAGCCACCATCTCCATCTTCATATATTCAAGCTTCAAGTGAGTAAACCCTCACTTTATCTTGTTGTTTTGATCGTGTTTTCGATTTTGATTCTTGTTTTTGATTATCAATCACGTTGTTTTAATGCAATCAAGAGTTATTTTTATACTGTATTGGTTGGATCATCCTGAAAGAAAGAAAAGATGGAGGGTGTTCATGTTCATGCAAGTTTAGGGTGTGATGATAGATTTTGATTGTTTTAAATGGAATTTTGTGATCTTTGACATTGGTAATGAATATCGAGATATTTATGCTGATTTATATAAGTTAAAGAGTGATTTTAGTGGGTGGTTACGTGAAGAAAATATTGAAAATGTGATTATTGAGCAGTAAATAGACCTGGAATAGGGGTCACTTCGGGAGGAAACAGGTATTAATTGGCACATAGGTTGATGTGTTATCTTTCAATAGGCTCTAGAAGTACTCAATTTGGAGTTGTGTGGACAAAGTTATGACCAATTTACTGAAGACTGCACAGAATACATTGAAACTGGGAGCATTCGTGAACAGGGGACTTTACGGAAAAACTGGTATTGATTGGATCATTGAAAAATAATGATTTTTGGTATGTGGATAGAGCAATGAGTTGTCCTTTATAATCCTTCTGAATCATCTTAATCCGAGTTCTGTGGAAATAGTTATGGTTATTTTTTTGCGACTGCGCAGATTGAACTGAAATTGCGCACGTTTGTGTTCTATCCTAATTTTAGGGACGTTACTATGTGAATCATGCTTTGTGTCCTACATAAAAGTTTTAGTGGTCATTATGAGCTTTTCATATTGGGATTTTATTTCTTAATTGGAGGTCAGGAGTGATGATATGGATTTTCTAAAGCAGACTATCAAACGGTGTTATGTGAAGAAAGAAATCAGTGCTTAACGGATCAAATAGAGGTTATTTGAGCCTTTATGAACCTCACGACACCCCTCATGGCATTGAACCTCCTATTATGCATTCGGAATCTTCCATTATCTATTTCAGAAATATCAGAAGCCCAAATTTCATTTATATCAATTAAAATCTTTTCATTATCACCTCAATCATTCCAATTTGGTCTATTTTGTTTTAGTGTGTTGTATTTCAAGTTCAATAACCCTAATTGATTTATTGTTCAAATCATTTTGTTGTAACTTATCTTATATTGAATTATTAAAATTGTGGAAGCTCTTTAATTAATCAATTTCTATTAAAGTTACAAATTCCAGAAGTAAATATTGTTTACTAACTGCATTTACCTATAATTGCATTTCTTTAGCAAAATTGGGGCCTAGTCGATCGTTTCCATTGAGCATAAGTATTATCAAGTGAAATATCATTTTAAAGACTTCAGGTACGTTCATTGCCTGTATCTTTAGAAATCGGAGTGTATTTATCAAAGTTATCATGTTTCGGTAAGTACATCAATGAATCAGTTTACACAGTGACTTATCATTTAATTAGCGACCCCGCCAGTTATCATCTATAGGGCATTCGCCCTTCAGTTACCTACGCGGCTTTAGGCCAGGTCCCCCGATCGGCTTGGTGAGTGTACGCCTATTCATAAATCGTAACAATATCAAGGGGTTCACTATCAAATAATAACTATCGATGCAGTTTTACATTCATCTCATTCACTGTTTTAACTTACAATGAATGACAAAGCGGGTCCAACTAGTGTTTTAATGATCATTTAACAATACAGGAATGCATGTACTGAGCTTCGGCTCACAGTTTGAAATGTTTTTCATGTTTTGTTTCAGGCAAATGCTCAGAGAATCGTCTTCATGCTAGTAAACCAGCGGAAGAGAATAAGTTGAGCAAGGGAATCCGGATGGATCAACATTGGTACAGTGTATGCATATTTTTAGAGCTGTATATTGAAATCTTCAGTGGATGGAGATGCAGATTGCATGGTGAATTGTTTTTACTATAGTGCAAAAACCTTATGTCGGTCAACAGTTGATCATATATGGATTGATCAAGTGTGTATGTATATGATTGAGGTTATGCTTAACTATGTTATTTATAACACTCATGTTTTAAGCCTTGTCCTTTTGGACGGCGGTAATGCCCCTCTTATTGGGTTGTCTATATTATAATTAAGAGATTTATTAAGGAAAATACGAGCAGCGAAACGTGTTTAATTTGGGGGCGTTACTACTATGCACACACATGCCAAAAGTTCTATCTTTCTTGGGCAGTAACAAAGCCGGAACTGAGCAATGACTCATGCTCTCTCATACATAACCTCTAGCCAACAACTCATCAACTTGTCTATAAAGCTCTTTGGTCTCTTGAGGGTTACATCTATTGGCTGCTTTATAAGGAAGAGGGCACTAGGAATGAGGTCAATTTGGTGCTCAATGCCTCGAATTGGTGGGAGGCCGGGTGGTAAATCTTCTAGAAAGACATCCTGATATTGGGAAATAAGGGTGCGGATCATAGGGTGTACGGGAGTTACTTCCTCACTTTTATTACTTTCAAGCATGAGGAAAGCTAAAACTTGCTTACCCTTTCTTAAAGCCCTGTCAACCCATGTCTCACTTAACATGAGAAGGTCTCTCTTTTTCTCACTTCCCTCCCCGGGCTTAATTTTGTGGACTTGGTTAGGAGGTAATGTGCTTAGAACAATCTTTTTCTTATCAATGATCAAAGAATATGTGTTCTTCAAACCATCATGCATAACATGCCTATCAAATTGCCAAGGTCGACCCAAAAGACTATGACAAGCACTCATAGGCACCACATCACAAAGGACATTATCCCTATACTTCTTTCCAATTGAAAAGGAGATAAGGGCTTATTTGGTTACCTTAATGTCTTCGCCATCATTAAGCCACTTCAAAGAATGAGGCTTAGGATGAGAAATTGTAGAAATGCCAAGCTTCTTAAGAAGAATAGTAGAGGCCATGTTAGTGTAACTCCCTCCATCGATAATCAAGTTGCACACCTTGTCTTGGATGGTACGCTGAGAATGAAAGATCATTTCCCTTTGAGCCTTGTAATGAGGAGTGTCTTAGGTATGTAATAACCTTCTTAAGACAAGTAGTTCACCTTCATCAGCATCAAGTGAAGTCTCTTCCTCGATGTCATCCGATTCCACTCCATGAGTTTCTCCTTGAGCCTCCATCAATAAAGCATCAACTTCTTCTACTTCTTGTATGGCCATGGCCCTTTGGTTTAGGCAATCGTATTGGAAATGACATTATCCTTGACACTTAAACCACTTCTTCCCTTCAAGCCTTTTGGGCAATTCCTTTGGAGAAGGAAGAGTTATGGATTTACCCTTATCAAACTGTAAGGAGCTCTCAGGTTTAGAATGAGAGAAGGGTTTGAAAGGGGGTTTTGAACTCACTTGATCCCTCGGGAAAGGTCCAGTGAAGACCTTCTTCTCTTTTCTTCGCTTTTCAACCTTGAGAGCTAGCTTAAAAACAACATTCAAGGTGAAATAAGTTTGGAGTTCCACCTTTCTAGTAATGAGGGGTTTTAACCCACTGAGAAATTGAGCCACAGTTTGTTCTTGGGGTTCATGGATACCTCCTCTCAAGAAGAGTTGCTCAAATTCCCTCATGTACTCACCCACACACATGTTGTTTTGCTTGAGTGAGAAGAGTTGGTTGTAGATATCTTGCTTGTAGCTTTCAGGAAGGAACCTTTTGTTCATTAGAGTCTTAAGTTTGTCCTATGAGTTGATCTTTCTCTTGCCTTCTCTAGCCCATTGCTTCTTGATGTTCTCAAACCATAATGAAGCATACATTGTGAGTTTAAGGCTAGCAACCTTGAAACTCTTTTCATCATCATAGCCCTTGGCTTCAAAGATTATATCCATAGCTTGAATCCACTCAAGGTACTCGTCGGGGTTCAAGTTGCCATTGAACTCCGGAGGTTCTACCTCCGTGTCTCTAAACTCATCCATAGGAAGTCTCCTACCTCCCCTTCTTGGATTGCTTCCCATACTTAAGTCATTAGAGGAGCCTTGTTCATCTCTATGATCACTTAGCTCTTGGGCTCTTGGGCCTCCTTGCTGGGCCATTAATTGGGTGGTTATTTGCTCAAATTGCCTACTAATTAGCCTCACACTTTGTTGCAAGGCTAGAATAGCATTATCCTGTCTTATGATAGGAGCTCGTTCCAAGCTCATACCTCTTGGCACTCTTGCCAGTTGTGGAGAGTCCGTGGAGGGGTTTTCTTTATTAGACCTGGTGGAATGGGAAAGGGGAAGAGAAGAGTTTAAGGGCTCGAAAAGAAGAGGGCATGGTCGTGCTAGGGAAAGCATGGTGCAGAAATAGGCTGGGGAAGGGAGGCACGGTCCTGCTTATAAGCATGGGGTGGTCGTGCTTATAGGTACAGGGTGGTCGTGCTTATGGGCACAGGGTGGTCGTGCTAGTGTTTTGCCACTAGGGAGGGATGGCACGGTTGTGCCCAGGGGCACAGGGTGGCCATGCCTAAATTCTAGTCGAGTTTGCACAGTTTTATGGTCAGAAGCCTTTTTAAGGGTTTTGGTTGGAGATTGTGTTTGGGTTGTTTTTGGGTTATTTTGTGGGGTTCTCTAAGGAGTAAAAGAGGGGGTTTTCGTAGGGAAATCAAGTGTGGGTTAAGGGTTTGTAGGCCTAAGAAAGTGTTTAGTCAAGATTATTTTGAGAAGAAAAAGTGGGACAGGTCAAAGTAGGGAGAGGTGTAGCTTCACCACGGTTTTCACAACAAGGGTGAAAGAAAAAAGCTTGACAAGGATGAAACCAAAGTAAGGGAATGTGATATAAACTTAAGAACACCAAACTGGATTAGCTCTAATACCAAATGGAGCGTGACCAAGATGAGCCGGATGTAGCTTGCTTGAGTTTAGTTGCAAATTTCCTTTGTGCATGAGATATGACTTGGTTTAAAGGAACCACCAAGACTAAGGAACCACCAAGAAATGCCTAAAGGCTTGGCCACCAACACTTCTATAAAGGTTCCACTTAAGACTCACCACCTTAGAAACAAGGATAAAGAGAAATGAAATTTTTAAGAGAGAAAGCTTTGAGCTATTACATATCATTCAAATTTGAATTCTTACAACCTAAGGCCTCCCTTATATAATGCGAGCCTTTAACAATCTGAAACGAAGGGAAAAAGGGGCCTTACAACCGTCCATAAAGCAAGAGGAAACCAAAAAGCAGCAAAAGCTGAAAAGTGCTTTGTGCTATTTGTCAGCAGCTTTTCAAATTACAAATTCTAACTTCAGACAGCTATGTCTCCTACATCTCTTACCCAAATTGGCAACCCTTTCTAAAAAGCTTAGGAAGTCAGCTTTCATGTGGCTCAAGTTGGTAGTACTTTGGAGCTCCCATTTGTGAGATATAGGCCAAAAGGTACAGTATGTGCAGGCTGGGACAGTTTTTGCAGCATCTGAAAAATGGCTCTAATTGACCTATTACCTAATGACCTAACCTAGAACTATTTACATGTGCTTCAAGTTGACATATTTCAAAAAGTGGATTTTCAACCTTTAAGTCCAATTTAAGCTTGAATAATCAAGCTTGCAAAACTGGGTATGTGCGCTGGCTTCTAGGAAGTTTAGGAGCATGCTACTGCTTTGAGCTCAACTTGTTCTTGCTGTGGGTTTAACCTCATTTTCATGATTAAACCACTTAGAAGGCCTCTTGACCTTCCAAAAATAAGAGAGTAACACATCTTAAGTGCTTAGGATGGCCATTTAATTGGAGCTCTAAATCAGTGCACGGGCCAGGTCCCTTGGAATAGAGCTTTGGAGCACTAAGGAGGACTCGAGTGTTTTGTTGGACTGACATGGGCATGGAGTTTTCTTCAATTAATAACATGGCTTAATTAAACAAATAAACATGATTTAGGGTTGGGCTGTTACGTATGTATAGGGGCAGCAATTCAAGGGTTCTTAAAATACTGCGGGCACTACTGGGGATAGATGCATGTCATCTCTAAGGCCCTTTAAGAGGGGTGCTACTAACTACAAGGGCATTAGACGACAACAATGAACAATTTCCTCTTACATATGCTATGGTAGAGAAGGAATTTGAGAAATAATGGAGTTTCTTTATTGATGGGCTGGCAAGATTACTTGGTGCACTGGGATATCAATGCAAATACACTATTATATTTGATAGACATAAGGTAATCCAGAAACATATTATATTCAAAATTTAGTTATAACACCCCTCCACCCCCGAAAGGCGTTACACTGTCAGGATCTCCCAGGGAGACCCCTAAGGTTGACAAAACGGGAAACTTCTTAGAAATTCAACCTAACTTTAAGCTAGTTAGAGAATCCTGGAACAAAACTACAAGAGTTCCACCTATATTTGTAATATTTATAAAAGTTCGAATGTGAACTTAAGGAGCACTTGATGATATTACAATAGAGCTCAAAAGGAATTAGGAGTTTCTCCACCAGTTACACACCTAGGGTTGTGGCTTATGCCATTGCACAACATATTGTTTAAATCATTTACAAGGTTCATGACATGGCCCAGAGCCTTCTACATGCTTACATGACACATTCTTTCAACCACAAGTAGAAGATAGGCAGCTTAACAAAATACAGCTTCTTAAAAGACTTTTTCCGGCAACTACTGATAAGTCTACGCCATGTAGCAAATATGCTTGTTTAATCATCACCTGGGGAAAAAAGTGGGAAATAATTGGAGTGAGCCACCACATACTCAGTGAGCGTTCCTCAACTCCTTAAAACCAAAAATGTTACAGGCAATAATACCAATAATAGCCACATTTCATGTATTTAAGTAGTACGATTATCATATTAAATAGTAGAGAATTTCACTAATTCCCAACTATTATGCTGTGTGGTACAATATGTAATTCATGCCGTGTCTATCTAATCAGTTATGAGAGATGCGAAAGCACATGGAGCAAAGATCATGCAAGGAACCTTCTTTCACAGAAAATGCGCATTTAAAAACTTATATGCTGTAGTTTATTTGAAATTTCATTCAAATCCCACTTGGAATCTCATTCACAAGATATGCACAGGATATGCACAGGAAGCTTTCTTTCTTTTTCTTAAAAACACTTTACTTAGCCTCTTGAGGCCCATATTCTTTAAGAAGGAATCTCTTTTGTATTTGGTCCTCTAATGACCCTCATAAGCTTTTCGAATCTTATTCGAATTGGCCTATTAATGGCCCTTAAAATCTTTCTTTTTCTTGAAATACTTAAATAGCGAAATGCTGACTGCTTTTCTTACTTATTAAGAAAATACTTTGGGTATAAGATCATCATAATGTGCTGGTTGGGTGAGATCTATTCTCAACCCCTAGTGAGACTATCGCTCATGCTAAGCTCTTACTCTTGGGAAGGCCACATAATTAGGCGTGCACCCCTGTCAGGGTCTTCTAGGGTTTCCCACAACTGAGACTACTCTATAGGCTAGGGATTCCCCCGTTCTAGCAGGTTCACTCCCATCTTATTGTCCCTAAGCATGATATCTTAGCTAATTTAAAGTGTATGGCTATAGCGGCTAATAAGTTTGTTGTCCCTTCCAACGAAATCAATTATCATGCAACGCACTTTTTTAAATTTCTTTAAGCGTTAAAACTACATTCGTACAGCTAAAAATAGGCCACCATTTGCTAATTAGCATGACTACTTTTATTTTCCACCATGAAAAGCCTTCTTTTTTCACAATTCCACCCTCACACACATGATAAGGCTTAACGATGTGAAGGGGAGGGGCTCACATATAATACATTCAAACACTTCATAATTCAACTCGGTAGAATAAGCCACACATGGCCTCGCAATCCACAGGGTTGTGGTCAATCACAACCCACGCTCCCTCCTCACACAACACCGACCGCAAGAACCTCAAAAACTCTCATTAGTTCAACCTCAAGCTATCCAACTGCCAACTCGATCTTAATTTTGCAATCATAGTATTTTAACACAAAGATCATAATGGAAAAAGTAATAGTGACATATAAACTTACCGAGCAAGCAGCATCCTTCCAGCGGCACATTACGACATATATAATTATATAGAACATTCAGCGGATCCAAGTCAATTAACAAAGCATGAAACTATCATTGCATTCATAACTCACAACTAGGAAGTAAGCATGCCAAGTCCATGTCATTTTTCGAAGCATTATCTAGTTGCATTAAGGCTCTCGAGTCTATTTTAATTTAACCAAGGTTATTAGGTCGTTTCAAGGTCATTTTAGGCATGAATTAATCAGGTTAGCATGCATCAATTTAAAGGATTCTTCGGTTGTTTCACGGCCATTCTAAAACATGAATTAACTAACTGAACATGTATCAATTCAAAGCATTCTTAAGTCATTTCAAAGGCCATTGTTGAACAGGAATTACGAAATTAGCACGCATCAATTTGAAGCATTGTTTATTCATATAATACCCAATTTGCTAAACATGAAAAAAACCACAAATTTTGTCCCCATAGTCGCCCCATTCCCGATCCTTTTTCAGTCCGGTTTTCAACCCTAATTCTGTCAAAATATAGGGCATACTTTCTGTCAACTAAGGAGATTATTCTAACCTAATTTAAGCAGCATCTCAAGTCAAAAATCAGTTCAATTCTAAGTAGTTTTCGGCCAGCCTATACATGCATAATCTAAGCTTGAATTCAGTTGAATAAAACGTGCATAATCACTTCCCACTTTTTTAGTTAACCTGACTAACTTCAAACTAACATGCGTCGCAACTTGAGGGTTAAATCGATTTCGAAATTACTAATAATTTAGGAGAAGAGAAACACTTGCCTGAATTTAGCTTAAACCCAACTTAGTTAGCACCAAATGCATGCCCAAGCTGCTGTGACCGAACCCTAGCCTGTATGCCTTGCTAAAACTGAAACCCTAGCTCCCGATTTGAAGGTTTTTGTATGTGATTTGGGTTGAATTCAATCCCTCAATTTATAAGGGAGGTTGAGTTGAGGTGTTCCGGCTAGATTTCGGCACGTGGGCGCGGTCTAAAGTCGGCCACATTATGGGTTCGTGAAGAGATGTGGAGAAAAGAGGATGGTGGAGTTGGCGACGGTGTTGGGTCATGCACAGGGACCACCATGGTCCCTCCTGTGCTCCCTACTGGCGATGTGGGTAGAAGAGGAAGGAGAAGACAGGCGGGTTCTACCTCGTGATCGCGTGAGGGAGAAGAGAAGCGGAGTAGCGATGGGGGTCGGGTGTGAGACCTCGAGGACCCCGTCTTTTTACTCCTTTTTCCTTTTTTTCTTTTTTGTGTTCAATTTCTACAACAACTAAATTCTCGATCTTATATGCGTTCACATTTAGTCTAAGCTTGGGTTGAAACATCTTAAAATCGACATCCTCATTAAATTCGGGAAATATCTAAATAAATCGAATAATAATTTGATGGATGAGTTAGCATTAACGCAAAAATTTTCTACGATTAACGATAACAGTAATAATAATATTAATAACGAATTTTTTTTAGTAAAATTAATTGTCAAATTCGCACACAGATGACATAATATCCCTGATGAAAAATAATTAAAAGGTAGCTTGGTAAACTTAGCAACTGAAATAGCTAGCCAACAATAGAAACAAAGTGCAACCCTTACGCTCTCCCCTCTTCAAAGAATTTCGTCCTCGAAATTTGCTTACCGGGTAGGAATAACGCTGGGTACTTTTCACGCATTTTACTTTCTGGTTCCCGGATGTTTCCGCCACTTTATGGTGTTTTAATAGCACCTTGACGTATGGAATGTTCCTGTTTCTGAGCTTTTTCTCTGCTCTTTCTAAGATTCAAATGGGTTCTTCCACGTACATGAGGTTCTCCGTGACCTATAAGGTTCATATCGTATGACATGATTTGGGTCTGGAACATACTTCCAGAGACTGGATACATGGAATACATTGTGTATGCCTTGTAGTGAGGGCGGTAAAGCCAATCGGTACGCAACCAGTCTCCCTTTCTACAGAATCTCGAATGGTCCAATGAATCTTGGGCTCAGCTTCCCTTTTTGCCCAAACCTTATGCTCCCCTTGAGTGGAGATACCTTCAGAAACACATGATTCCCAACTTCAAACTGTAGTGGCCTTCTCCTAACATTCGCGTAGCTTTTTTGCCTACTCTGGACAACTTGTGGTCTCTTATGAATTGTCTTGACTATTTCGATCATTTGATCGATTAGCTCTCCCTTGGTGGGTTCCCTTTCTCCTACTTCATTCCAACAAATAGGAGTTCTACAACGTCTACCATACAATGCCTCAAAAGGGGCAATGCCAATACTGGCGTGGTAACTATTATTGTATACAAACTCGACCAAAGGCAGGTCATGATCCCAAGTCCCGTTATAATCAAGTGCACAGGCTCTCAACATGTCCTTTAGGGTTTGAATGGTTCTTTCTGATTGTCCATCTATCAGAGGGTGGAAGGCTGTACTTAAACGTAGTTTTGTGCCTATTGCTCTTGGAAAATCATGCCAGAATGTGGATATAAACTTGGTAGTACTGTCTGACACAATACTAAGCGGCACGCCATGCAATCTAACTATCTCCTTAATGTACAAATCAATTAGTTGCTCAGAGGTGAAAGTCATTTTAATAGCTAAGTAGTATGCAGCCTTGGTTAGCCTGTCTACTATTACCCAAACACTATCATGTTGCTTGATGGTTTTTGGCATTCCAATAACAAAATCCATGATAATGTGCTCCCGTTTCCACACGAGGATCAGTAAATGTTGTAGTAGTCCTCCAGGTTTTTAATGCTCAGTTTTTACCCTTTGATAGGTGAGACGTCGAGCCACGAAGTCTGCAATATCTCTTTTCATCCCATTCCACCAATAATGGGTTTCAAGTCATGGTACATTTTTGTACCTCCGAGGTGAGTAGTAAGTGTGGAGTTATGTGGTTCTTTTAATAGCTCCATGTTGAGAGTTGCCACATTTGGAACACATAGTCTGCTTTCATGTGAAAGCACTTCATTTCGCATTGAAAATTCCTTATTCCTTCCTTCTTCTACACTCTTCCTGATCTTCATCAGTTCAGGGTCATCTTTTTCATACTGCTTGATTTGTTCAACCAATGGAGAAGAGATTTGAAGTGCTACTAAATAGCTTTCATTCACTGGTGGTGCTATCTCTATTTATAGCGTGTCGAGCTCTCTCAAGAGCCTCTTTCCTTATGTGAGCGGGTAGGCCATCGAGCCGGTAGACTCCTGGCTCAAGGCATCGGCCACTATGTTTGCTTTACTAGGGTGATATTTAACCTCTATGTCATAATCCTTCAAGAGTTCTAACCATCTCCTCTGCCTCATATTTAACTCTTTCTGAGTAAAAGTATACTTCAGACTCCTATGACTAGCATACACTCCACACCTTACTCTATAAAAGTAGTGTCTCTAAATTTTCAGGGCAAACATGACCGCAGCTAATTCTAGGTCGTGTGTTAGGTAATTTTCTTCTTATGGCTTCAATTGGTGGGAGGCATAGGTAATAACTTTGCCCTTTTGGATTAGAACACATCCCAGTCCCTTCTTGGATGTGTCACTGTAGATTACGAACCCCTCATTGCCTTCAGGTGTTGCTAGTATTGGTGTGGATACCAGTCACCTCTTTAGCCCCTAGAAGCTATCTTCGCACTCCCCTGTCCATTCAAACTTATTGCTTTTTTGAAGTAGTTTGGTGATAGGCAAGGGTTGTTTAGAAAATCCCTCAATGAATCTCCTATAGTAACCAGCCATACCTAGGAAGCTTCGTACTTCGGAGATAGTTGTGGGCTTGGCCAATTCACAATGGCCGCTACCTCAGCGGGATCCACCAAAATGCCTTCTTTAGTCATTATATGACCTAAAAATTGCACTTTTTCTACTAAAAACTCGCACTTTTTAAGCTTGGCATATAGTTCATGTTCTTCTAGTGTTTTCAACACTATTCGTAAGTGGTCTGTATGTTCTTCCTTACTTTCGGAGTACACTAGGATATCATTAATGAATACCACTATGAACTTGTCAAGGAAGGGCTTAAAGACCCTGCTCATCAAGTCCATGAAGGAGGTGGGGGCAATAGTTAACCCAAACGGTAACACTAAGAGCTCATAACGCCTATATCATATACGGAAGGTAGTTTTGGGCACACCTTCTTTCTTAATCTTTAATTGATGGTACCCCGATCTCAAATCGATCCTTGAGAACACTGTAGAATTGGCTAGTTGGTCAAACAAGTCATCAATTCTACAGAGTGGGTACTTATTCTTGACTATCACCTTATTTAACTCCCGACAATTAATACATAACCTCAAGCTCCCATCTTTCTTCTTTACAAAGAGTACTGCTGCTTCCCAGGGTGAGACACTAGGATGAATTAACCTCTTATCTAGTAACTCTTATAACTGGGTTTTTAACTCTGCTAGTTCAGCAGGTGCCATTTGATAGGGTGCTTAGATGTTGAGATAGTTTCGGGCACAAGCTCAATGGTAAATTCGATCTCTCGATCGGGTAGTAACCCTGGTGCCTCTTGGAATACATGGGGGAACTCTGTTGCTACCAAAATATCATTCAAGTCTAGGTCTTTTTGTTTTGTTGCTTCAATTGCAGACAGATAACCCTGACATCCTTTCTCTAGCATCCTGAATGCTTGCATGGTAGATTTAGTTAGGACGGTCACTTGGTGGCCACTTCCCTTGGAGGTCATCCTTTCTCCCTCAGGGGTTGAGAAGGTAACTAGCTTCTTTTCATAATCAATGGTTACTTTATGCTTAGTTAACGAGTCCATCCCAAGGATAACATCCCAACCTTGTACGCCTAATTGTACTAGATCTGTAGCGATGATTCTCCCTTCCAAACTAATAGCACAATCTTTGAAAACAATATCATTGTGATAGGTAGATCCTATGGGAGTGGTTACATGTAGTTGCACATCTATCTTGTCAGGCTTCCTGGCAAGCTTCTTTGCAAAAATAGGATTTACAAAAGAATGTGTGGCTCTCAAATCAAATAAAACATGAGAGTAAAGGCGGCTGACAAGAAGAGTACCTAATACGACGATAATGGGATTCTCTGCCTTATCACCCTTTAGGCAGAACACTCGGCCACCTACTTGCAGATTTTTTCCAGCTCGGTTGGCTCCCGAGGTTGCATTTATAGGAGGGCATCCTGTTTGTGTAACTGGATTAGTTCTCATGCCTGAACCTTGCATGTTGCCTTGACGCTTCCACACCTCCTTGGGGCAGTTCGCGATCTTGTGGTCCATTGCACCACACCCACAGCATCTTCACCTACCGTAGTTGCACAGGTCGTAATATATACACCCACACTGATTACAGTGTTCTATCTCTTGCCATAGCGTGGCCAGCTTTCCTTTGCCCAAGTCCTTCTGAGGGTTAAATTTCCTGAACTTCTTGTTCCCCTGAGCGTTGGACCCTCGTGGGCCAAATTTTCTTATGGCTAGGCCCAATTGTCAGCTCTCGGCCTTAATCTCTTCTATAACCTGGCTATCTTTATGGCCCGTTGGTACATCTCTTGAACGTTGGCAAAAACATATCCAGCCATCGTTTGGTTTATCTGTCCCTTCAAGCCTTGCTCAAAATGATCAATTCTCATTTCTTCGATGGCAACCTGATTTGGTGAAGAGAAGCTAAGCTTGTTGAACTTCGCCGCATACTCCATTATGCTCATTTGCCCTGTTTTAGGCATAAGAACTTTTCTTCTTTAGCCCTTTTCATGTCACGAGGGTAGTATTGAGCATCCATAAGAGTTTTTAACTGCTCCTAAGTCAAAGCTGGCTCAGCAGCTCGGGGCTTGATGGTTCCGCACTAGAATTCGGCTTCCCTTTCAAACTGATCGGTGGTTAGACGTACTTTGAGTATTTCGAAGCATTCCATCACCTCGAATAGGTTCTCCATCCTTCTGAGCAACTCTTCATATGCTAGGGGGTCAATTCCACCACCAAACTTAGGTGGTTTCAATTTATTGAATTGGCATATCATGTGCATGGCGGTTGGTTCCCCACTGGTTCTCTTCGGGGAGTCATTGTCTACACAACTGTTTATGTAAAGTTGCTTAGTTTTATGCATAAAGATAAGTTTGATGAAGTCATTTAAAGGCACAGTATGATATTAAATAAAATTTATAGTTTAAAACATTGGTCCGATCCTACCTAGCGTCACACAAGTACACCTTACTCTTACTGAAGGCACACATTCACAAATTCATGAAACATTGCGGTAAACACCCCTATAGATTCATTCACTCAAAGGAAACACTAGACTTGGAAGTTACCTAGGAACTCCCGGTACTCTAATGCCTTAGAAAAACAAGGAAAACAACTAGCTATGGCTTATTCGAATATAGTACACACATTAGTGAACTCAATTCACGCCCTACTCTGCTCATCATCTGAGGAATCATCCACGGAAGGGTAGTCAATCTTTGGCTCGTTTGAGTCTTCAGATTCGTCAGGGGCTAATAGTTCTCCTAATCTGATAGTCAGGGAGTATTCCACGTCAGCTCCTCATCCATTAGCTCCTTCATCCTGAGCATTGTAGCCTGCCAGCCATGAGGATAGTGTGCCCTAAAGGAGTCTATCCAATGTATCCACATCGTGGCTACTCGCTTGTATCGCTCTGCCTAACTGTTTTCAGACCCAGTTGCATCAAAAGACTATCCAACAGAGCACATGAAAACTCATTTTCACTTTATCCATACCTACTTCATCAAGTGCAACTTCAACAAGGGGCAACCTACAACCATCACACATTTCTTATAAAACTTAGAGTGAGTTACCCATCTCGGCACTATCACTTAAAAAATCGATTAACTTTGATGTGCATACTCATAGTCCAGAACTTGAGCCTTACCATTATGAAAGTGGTGAAGAGTTGATAGATAACAATCAAAATAGAGGGAATGTTACTACAGTTAAGAGCGACAGTGAGAGTGACAGTCAAGATGAGGACTTTAATGCTAATGCTGAGAATGTACTATTAGAACGAGATGGTATATCACTTGAAAATAAAACTTTTTCCAGTGGCTTAGATGATGAATTAGACATAGATGTTGAGGTTGAACAAAGGATAAGGTTTGGGACAAAATTAATTGATGAGGACGGAGATGAGTTGCTTGTGGTTAACAAAATGGCTAAGGTCTTAAAGAGAGGAGTTATGTGATCTCAAAATAAAGATGGAAGTATCAGTTTACAACCTGGCCACTTGTTTACCTACAAATAGGATTTGCTAATTGTAGTTAAAGATTATTGTATTCAAGAGTGGATTTTGTTATAAAAAATAAAAAATGAAAAAGGCACATGCACACAAAAGTGTGCTAAAACTTAATTTAATTGGAGGATTCATTGCAGTGTATTAGTAGACAGGATGACTTAGATGGCAAAAATAATAAAAGGCAACCATAACTGTGGGAGACTTAAGTACAATAGGACAACTACATCAGCATGGGTTGCCCAATTAATGCTTTCGATTTTCATGGCATGCAAAAAAAATAGAAACCAATGGAAGATTATGCATTGAAGACATTTGGCATTCGAGTCCCTAACTATATTTGTTGGAGGGAAAGAAAAATCATGAAAGCCATAATGGAGGGAAAACATGACAAAGAGTTTGAGAGACTCCTAGATTATGCTGAAGAATTTAAAAAATGAAACCTAGGTTCAGTTTGTTTCATCGTATGAATGCAATAAGAGGAGCCAAGCAAGAACCCAATTTTCAAACACCTACTCATATGTGCAAGGGCAGCAATTCAAGGGTCCTCCAAATACTGTAGGCCACTAATGGGGATAGATGCATATCATCTCAAAGGCCCTTTTAGGGGGGTGCTATAACTATAAGGGCTTTGGACGACAACAACAAACAATCTCCTCTTACATATGCCATTGTAGAGAAGGAATGTGAGAAAGAATTGAGTTTCTTTCTTGATGCATTGGTAAGATTACTTGGTGCACATGGAGATCAATCCAAATACACTATTATATTTGATAGACATAACATAAGCTAAAAACATATTATATTTATAACACCCCTCTACCCACGAGCGGTGTTAGACTGCCAGGATCTCCCAGGGGAGACCTCTAAGGCTAACATAATTGGAAACTTCCTAGAAATTCAACCTAACTTCAAGCTAGTTAGGGAATCCTGGAGCAAAACTGTAAGAGTTCTGCCTATATTTGCAACATTTGTAAAAGTAATAATTTGATCTTAAGGGGTACCTGATGATATTACAACAGAGTTCAAAACGAATTAAGAGTTTCCCCATGAGTCACGCACCTCGTGTTGTGGCTTATCGTATTACACAACATATGTTCAAATCGTTTATAAGGTTTGAGACACGACCTATAGCCTTCTACTTGCTTACATGAAACATTCTTTCAACCAAAGGAAGAAGACAAGCAGCTTGACAAAATACAACTTCTCAAAAGACTTTTTAGGTGACTACTGACGAGTCTATGCTAGGCAGCAAACACGCTTGTTTAATCATGACCTGGGGAAAAAAGGGGAAAAGAATTGGAGTGAGCAAGCACTTACTCATTGAACGTTCCTTAACTCCTTAAAACCAAAATAGTTACAGGCAATAATACCAATAATAGCTACAAATCGTGCAATTAAGTAGTGCTATTATCATATTAAACTGTACAGAATTTCACTAATTCCCAACTATTAGGCTATGTGGTATAATGTGTAATTCATGCGTCATCTGTCTAATCATTTATGAGATATGCTTAAACACATGGAGCAAAGATCATGCAAGGAAGTTTCTTTCATAGAATATGCACATTTAAAAACTTATATGCTTGATGCATTATAAGGATATAGCTATACTTTATTTGAAATTTCATTCAAACCCTACTTGAAATCTTATTAATAAGATATGCGTAGGATATGCACATGAAGCTTTCTTTCTTTTTCTTAAAAATATTTTACTGAGCCTCTTGAGGGTCATATTCTTTAAAAAGGAATGTCTTTCATATTGGTCCTCTAATGACCCTTATAAGCTTCTCGAATCTTATTCGAACTGGCCTCTTAATGGCCCTTAAAATCTTTCTTTTCCTGAAATACTTAAATGGCGAAATGCCGACTAATTTTCTTACTTTTTAGGAAAATACTCTGGGCATAAGATCATCATAATATGTTGGTTGGGTAAGATCTATTCTCAACCCCTAGTGAGGCTATCGCTCACGCTAAGCTCTTACTCCTGGAATAGCTACATAATTGGATCTACACCCTCGTCAGGGTGTTCTAGGGTTTCCCGCTACTAAGACTACTCCCTCGGCTAGGGATTCTCCTGTTCTAGCAAGTTCACTCCCATCTTATTATCCCTAAGCATGATATCTTAGCCAATTTAAAGCTTATGGCCATATCAGCTATAAGTTTGTTGTCTCTTACAGCGAAATCAATTATCATGCAGTGCACAACTTTTTAACATTCTTTAAGCCTTAAAACTGCATTCGTACAGCTAAAAATAGGCCATCATTCGCAAATAGGCATGGCTACTTTTATTTTCAACCATGAAAAACCTTCTTTTTTCAAAATTCCAACCTCACACACATGATACGACTTGATGACATGAAGGGGAGGGGCTCACACGTAACACATTCAAACACTTCATAATTCAACTTGCTAGAATAAGCCACACATGGGCTCGCAATCCAGACAATTGTGGTCAATCACAATCCAGGCTCTCTCCTCACACAACACCAACCACAAAGAACCTCAAAAACTCTCATTAGTTCGACCTCAAGCCATCCAACTACTAACTCGGTTTCAATTTCGTAATCATAACAGTTTATCATAAAGATCATGATGAAATAAGTAACAGCGATATATAAACTTACCGAGCAAGCAGCATCCTTCCAGTGGCACATTACAACATATATAATTATATAGAACATTCAGGGGACGCAAGTGAATTAACAAAGCATGAAACTATCGTTGCTTTCATGACTCGCAGTCAAGAAGTCAGCATGCCAAGTCCATATCATTTTTCAAAGCATAATCTAGTCACATTAAGGCTCTCGAGTATATTTTAATTTAACCAAGGTGATTAGGTTGTTTCAAGGTCATTTTAGGCATGAATGAACCAAATTAGCATGCATCAATTTAAACCATTCTCAGGTTGTTTCAAGGCTATTCTCAAACTAACTTAACATGCATCGATTCAAAGCATTCTTATGTCATTTCCAAGGCCATTTTCAAATATGAATTGCTAAATTAGCATGCATCAATTTAAAGCATTGTTTCCTCACACAATACCAATTTGCTAAACATTAAAAAAAAAAAAAACACAAATTGTGTCCCCATAGCGGCCCCATTTCTGGTCCTTTTCCGATTCGGGTTTCAACCCTAATTTTATCAAACTACAAGGCATACTTTCTGACCAATTAAGGAGATTATTCTGATCTAATTTAGTAGCATCTCAAGCATAAAATCAGTTCAATTCTGGGCAATTTTTGGCCAGCCTGTACATGCATAATCTAAGCCTGAATTTAGTTGAATAAAACACACATAATCACTTTCCAATTTTCCAGTTAACCTGACCAACTTTAAACTAACATGCATCGCAACTTGAGGCCTAAATCGATTTCAAAAGTAGTAATAATTTAGGAGAAGAGGAAAACTACCTTGCATTTAGCTTAAACACAACTCAATTAGCACCAAATGCATGCCCACGGTGCTGTGACCGAACCCTAGCCCGTATGCCTTGCTAAAGCCGAAACCGTAGCTCCTAATTTGAAGGTTTTTGTGTGCGGTTTGGGTCGAATTCGACCCCTCAATTTCTAGGGGAGGTCGAGTTGAGGCGTTCTGGCCAGATTCCGGCATGTGAGCGCTGTCCAGAGTCGGCCACAAACGTGGTTGATTAGTTCTGGGTTCATGATAAGATGTGAAGAGAAGAGGATGGTGGAGCTGGCAGTGGTGCTGGATTGCCACAGGGACCACCATGGTCCCTTCTGTGCTCCCTAGTGGTGACGTGGGTGGAGGAGGAAGGAGAAGGTAAGCGGGTTCTGCCAGGTGGTCGCATGAGGAAGAAGAGAAGGGGAGCAGAGATGGGGGTCAGCTGTGAGACCTTGAGGACCCCCCCTTTCACTCCTTTTTCCTTTATTCTTTTTTGTGCTCAATTTCTACAACAACTAAATTCTCGATCCCAAATGCGTTATTGTTTATTCTAAGCTTGGGTTGAAACGTCTTAAAACGGGCGTCCTCATTAAATGCAGAAAATGACAAAATAAATTGAATAATGCTTTGATGGGATGAGTTAGCATTAACTCAAAAATTTTCTAAACAATTAACAACAACAACAACAACAACAACAACAACAACAACAACAACAACAATAATAATAATAATAATAATAATAACGATGTTCTTTTTAGTAAAATTAATTATTAAATTTGTGTACAGATGACATAATATCCTGGTGAAAAATAATTAAAACGCAGCTTGGTAAGCTTAGCAACTGAAACAGTTAGCCAACAATGGAAAGAAAGTGTGGCCCTTACATTAGTCCTGTAATTTCCATGTTAGTTTGTCGTTCAATTTTAAACTAATGAACTTTATTCAACATTTCTACGGATTAGTTAATGTAGTTAACAAAAATCATGTCCACAACATCTGGAATAGTTTGCATAGTTCACTAGTATAAAAACCTTACATTCATTTATCGTGGTAAGATCATGTAATGCTTTAGTCTATTCCCTTTTTTATTTAGGTGAGTGTGCTTTTCTTATGTTGTTTTATTGCCACATCATTTCATAAATTAGGTGCTTGGTGTCATGCCTTCTTCTACATACCTACCAATGCGTATGCTCCTTATGTTTATGAAAAAGCAATGGAAAAATGAAGAAAAAGTACCCAGGAGCTTATCATTAGCGTAGGGATAGTGAACCCATGGGACATTGGGCAAGATTCAAGTTTGATGAAACTATAAAATCTGATGACAACACCAATAATTTTGTGAAAGCTTTCAATCATGTTATTCTTAAGTTTAAGGGCATGCCAACATACATAATTCCTAAGGATATTAAGATGCTAATAGGTGGAAGATTTGTGAAAAGGTTTAAGAAAGCTAAGTCTAGGCAGGGAAAAGTTTTCCCATTTGCTGAAAAGAAGCTGAAAACTATAGAGATGGATAGCAAAAAATTGGTGCATGCAAGGAACGGGGAATTTGACAAACAAAAGGGTAATACTCACTTTACAGTCAAGCTAATGGACAGATATTGTGACTGTCACCAGTGGCAAATCTCAGGATTGCCTCACAAATGTGCTCCTTGATGTATACAAAGAAGGAATGAGAAACTTGAGGATTATGTTGATGATTGCTTTAGTGTTGTAAAGTACCAGATGTGGGAAAAAAGGAATTTTCCATAATTAGACCTAACTTAGGCACAAGAAAGGAAGGCTACCAGAGCATCAAAGGAGGGAATCTCAACGGCAAGTACATCATGACAGTAATTCATAGTCACAACACTAATTGAGTGGATCTGATACAATCAGGTTATGGCTTTTAAATATTATACTTAGTAGCTTAATTCCAGTTCTTCATTATTTTTGCATAACTTTATAACCTGTTAATATCTTGCACAAATGCACTATAATTTTCCATGCAATATATTTATATGTGCGAAAAATATTTTCACCTATATCACACAAATGAAATTAGAAAATTAAGAAACAATTAGATATAAATGCAAAGAGCATACCAATTAGTTGGGTGGAATTTATGTTTTTGTTTCCCAAAAAAGCAAAGAGAACACTAATATTAGCCCAAAGTATGTATTAGTTTGGAAGGTGAATGATTTACCAGAAAAAGAAGAAAAAAATAAATAGCAAGGGAAACATCTAGAATCAGGGGGGCTAAATTGATAAAATTAGCAATATATAGGTGTCTATGAGGGACGTCAAAATGCATCTATTTATGCTCAAATGCTCAGTAAAAAGACTTAAAATCCTAAAAAACACATAAAACAACTATGCCCAAGCATAAATCGAGAATAAGAGTATAAATATTAACTTCAAGCACAATATTCTCCTAAAAATGTAGCAAAAAAAGCCTAAAATGATGTATACATTAAGCACTTATCGAACTTCCTCATGCTTAAACTATTACCTGTCCTTAAGTGATGCAAAAACTAAAAATTTACACAACCTCCCCAGCATAGATATAGGTACATTCAAATGACAAAACTGATCCAAAGGTAGCCCAAAAAGCTACAAAAATTATCAACAAAATGAATAGGGAATGAAATTTTCAAAAACCTTTTGATAGGCTACAATGTCAAACTTAAATCAAACTCCCCCAAATCGTCAAATACAATCATTCAATCATATGAAACAAGTCAGGCTAGCAAGGCCGGTAGAACCTTACTATAGCTGTATGGCTATCATCACTCATGTGTTTACAATAACGAAGGTTCTCTCAATTCTCATTACTTAGACCCAAATCTACCATAAACTTGATAAGACTCTCAAATTCACCATCACTAAAATGCATACGCCGTAGATAATCATGAGGACTTATCACAGGGATGTAATGGGGCTATGGGTAAAGGTGAGTGGGGAACAAACGGTTTGGAAATGAGAAGCTAGAAGCCATAGACTCAAAGCTAAACAATTCCAATGCATCATACTACATCCTTCTTGAACCAGTACAACTTCTCAAGAAATTAAATCCCAAATTGAAAAGAGAAAGAGTCGAAAATTACAAATATCTTACAATCCCACCAAGGCTAATACTTTCTTTCAATTTTTTTTTTCTGTTACTTTTTTTTTTCATGATCCTTTCTTTCTTCTTTTTTTCATTTTCTTTTTTGTTTTACTATAAGGATAACCAAAGGGAAATCCATAAAGAACTTTAAATTCCAACTGTTCTCTAAATTTTGTGCAATAAAACAAGGGATTCATCAAAATCTCACATCCTTGCACCAAACAGCCAAAATTCACTAAAAGATAACAATCCACCTTACTAATGTCCTATTATACTTGATGCAAAAGAATGAAATAATCCTCTAATCTTGGCTTAAGGGTAAGACAAGTATTTGGCCATGGGCTATAATAGGGAGTTTAAATCAAGAAAAACGGATTTAGGCTCAAAGGGGCTAGTAAGGGATATAATGCACAACAAAGGTGGCTATTTGGCCGTGGGGTTTCAACAAATCAAAGAAAGAAAAATGCCTCAATCATATTGCTTACATGCATATGCGAAATGTGATCTTCAATAAGAATCAAAGTAAGTTCTAAAGAAATGATGTCAAGGAAGTGTCACACATGAAAGAAAATATGAGACTAAAATGATGAATAGCCTTTAAAAGATCAAAATCTCACGAGGCATCTACCAAGGTCAAAATTAGCTCAGTAGTAAACACATGCCAAAATCATGGAAAGACTTATGGGGTAAGTCAACTTGTATTCAACATGTGGTCAAAATATGGAGATCGTTTTGAAAACCCATTCGCAAACATTTTATGCACAATTCGGGCGAATCAAAAGATGAAATTAAACCATAGAAGTCTATCAGATCTATAAAGATCATCATCAAAGGATTTTTTTCTCTTTTAATTTTTATTTTTTTATATTTGTTGTTTTTATGCATGCTCCTAATAACAATGCAAAACTAAAAATGCAAAGAGACTAAAAAAAGGGATAAAAAAGAAAAATAGACCAAAAACTAAAATGCAACCTAGAATAAAAAGAAATATTGGAGGGCAATGAAAAGAAAGCTAAAGGCACCTGTAAAGAAAACTAAAACCAAAAATCAAAAACTACAAAAACTACCACTGAAAACATATACAAAGCACAATCACACTAAAACAAAACAAGCATTAGATGCCAAATAGAATAACTAACTAACTCCCCTGTGCTTGAATCACACATTGTCCTCAATGTGGACACAGAATAGAAAAAAGAAAGGGGAGAAGCATATAGCATTCAGAAAGGAGATGGTGGTGGAGAATGGGATGGTTGGCCATAAGAGATATGCCAATCTCACCAGGTCTGTAGACATGCCCTATGGTCTTGGAAATATTGTGTTTGGGAAGCAAGCAACCCATGAAGCTCATCGTGGCACTCTTGGACAAAGTCCCGAAGCGCGGCGTTCTCAGAAGCAACAAATGCTCGAAGGAAAACTTGCTCCTCTTGAATGGATCTAAGGGTGTCTTGGAGGTCAGAATAGTCAGGAGGGGGCGGTTGAGAGGAAGAACTAGGTCTAGCTTGACTAGATTGAGGGGTTGGATGATGGAGTGTGGGTTGAACAACCTCAGCATCACCAGGTACCCAATAAAGGTTAGCTCGGTGAAGAAGGGTAGTGCAATTGACACTGGGAAGTGGCAAAAGTCGGTCCCCAGGGTAAATCTAACATAAATGGCCAGCCGCAACTTTAAAAAAGTTCATAATCTCAAAAGCAGCTTGATCAAGCCGCTCAGACCCAAAAACTCTATCTTAAGGATTAGGCTCAACACCCAAGAATGTAGCAATAGTAGTTACAATCCCAACAATGACTATCCTACCTTTAGTGCTAACAGCAGCACTATGTAATTGTCTAGTTAAAAATCAACCTGTGTCAAGCTGAACACCGTCAAGCATGCAAGAAGAACTCAAACAGTCTCAGGACATTCAGACTATCATCCCGAGCAAATAGAGAACAAGCCAAAATACGCTGGGCTACTCTAATGTAGGGGTTCCTATATATGCGTTCATTTTGACGAACTAGTAGTGTAATTAACACTCCCCGAAAGTTCACCCCAAAATGTGTTCGGGTTGAATTCGCGGGGAACTTGGCAATTCGATAAATCCATGCTAGGTGGAAAATCAAAAATACTATTGAAGGTACCTAAGTTCAGTTCATGCAATTATCCCTGTAAATAAAACGATATATATCCGGATTGACATTGAGGTCCTCTAGTGACCTCGACATGGAGTGTACTAAGAAATTCTAAGGTTAGGTCACGATATGTTTGCTCTTTGATTTCTAAAAAGTGCCTCACGCCACCTTGTGCAAACAACCATCTAATATCATCCAACATTCCCAATCGCGCAAACAATTCCTCATCGTAATATCTTGTTGCGACAACCATACGTTCATTCAAACAATAGTACTTAGCAACATGATCGGGATGTGTTAAACAAAGGGGGTAAGGAATGTTACCTCTAGCACGTGCAATTGTGGATGTTCAGGATGTCCTTTGAGGTCGGGGTGGTGCTTGGCATGAAGACCCAACCTCCTTGGTGCTCCTCTGTGTCTTGGTTGGTGCCATGGTTGCAAACTCTAGCCAAAGCAAAACCAAAACCAAAATGAGAACTAAAACCTAGCAAATTGAAGAAATTAAATAAAAATATGAAGAATAAGAGAGGGAAAAGGATGGGTATGGTGGATGAGTGAAGATGAGATGAATTTGAAGAAGAAGAAGAAGAAAAGAGATGAAATTTATAAAGAAAAAGGGAAGATTTAGTGAAAGGGAATGATTTAGTGTGAAAATGATTGAAAATGGAGTAGAAATGAGCGAGGATTAGAGGTGTTGGTTAATGGGGAAAGGAAATGAAGGTAGAGAGAGAGAGAGAGTCGAGGTTGAAGAAGAAGAAGTGAGACACAGGAAAGGGCTCCATGATCAAAAACCTAGATCGCGGGCCGTAGCAGGCTGCCACAGACTGTGGGACTCACCACGGTCTGACCATGGTATTGCTGGTCCATTTTTTAAAAATTTTTTTGGATGGCACACCATGGCCGTGGTTCTGGGGATATGGCTATGGTGGTTAACATTTTATTCATACTATTTATTTATTTTTTGGTTTTTTTTTTGGCAAGCTACAAAAATACCAAAAAAATAAAAGCTAACAAAAAGAAAAAGGAAAAAGAGCTTGGGTTGCCTCCTAAGAAGTGCTCTTTTAAGGTCAAGAGCTTGACCTATTTTCTATGCTTGGTCCAAATCAGATAGTGTATCGACATTGACTTTATCTCGGACCACAAAATTAAATTTCTTTAAGTGAAGATACCATCTTAAAAGTTTTAGCTGGAGGTCATTCGTCTTCATAACTTGGTGCCATAATACGTTATCTGCATACAAAACAAATCACTCTTGTGGCCCATCAGACGGGCTACCATCAACTTGTTCAACCCCTACATCGAAATCTGCATGAAAACCTTACATAGGGGGCATGGAGAGAATAGTTTGTGCAAACCTATAATAGTCACACAAAGAAGACTCATTTAGGAATATAGGCCTCAATCTCGGGCTTGTTACGTGGCATAGGAGTAGCAAACTGCACCTCTTAACATACCCTCGGTCGGGGTCCTCATAAGAAATCCAGTTAGAATAAGGAGGATGTTCACAATTCCAGATATCCTCTATATCAATCTCAGGGAAAAGGGGTTATGAATCCAATATAGAAGAATGAGGAGAAACCACATCCTCCTTTCTATGGCTAAACATAGCAAAGCGCCGTCCTACCTTGAAAGATACATGACCCTTGCTGACATCAATGTGGCAACAAGTTGTCGCCAAAATGGGCAAGCCTAAGATAATTTGAGCATCACTGATTTTAGGCACATCAACTATAATGAAGTCCTTCGGCACCCAAATATCTCCTATATTGACTAGCACATTATCTAATTTGCCTATAGGTTGCATCATAGAACCATTAGCCTACGGCTAGTAATGATCCTAGGTGCAGCTTATGAAATAAAGAATAGGGCATTATGCTAACACTAGCACCTATATTGCATAGACCTATCTCACTTTCTACCTTTCCCACAATGCAGGGGATGGAAAAACTACCTGGGCCAAAGAGCTTAGGTGGAAAAATGGAATGAGGGTCTTTGAAAACTAGGGGTTAGTTTAGCATTCATAGAGAACACATTTGATGGGTTGGGATTAGGCCTACAAGAAAATTTTGGATGATTCTTCCAACCCGGATTATATGTATTAGAACACGGATCATTAGTCGGTCTTGGGTTGAAAATTTGAACATAATTAACTTCATTGGGGTCTTGGAATGAAGGACTCCCAACTTGATAGTTTAAAGTTACATGCTCAATAGAACCACAAATTTCAGTAGGGGAAGAGGCACTAGAATTCACAGCATTAACATTCATTCGGTCCAGTCTTTGAGTTATAACATCTATTTTAGCAGAAAGTAAAGTAATTGTATCAACTTCAAGCTTACCTCGAACCTACTTGGGTTAGCCTCATTTGGTGGACCATTGAAAGTTGTTTAGTGCCATCTCATCGATTGGATTATAGGCTTCATCCTCAGTCTTGCTCATCAAAGTTCCTCCTGTCGCCACATCAATAGTGGACCTTACAGATTGGATCACACCATTATAAAAGGCTTGGATAATCGTCCAACGCTGAAGACCATGATGGGGGCACAAATGCAGTAGATCTTTAAAATGCTCCCAAGCTTCATAGAGTGTCTTACCATCTTTTTGCATTAACTTGGTTATTTGATTCCTTAGGCTTGCTGTTTTGCTTGGAGGGAAAAAGCATACCAAGGAATGCTCTTGTCAAGTCATCTCAGGTGATAATGCATCCAGATGGCAATGAGTGTAACCAAGTCCATGCCTTATCCCTCAATGAGAAAGGAAATAAGTGCAGGCGAATCTCATCACTGCAGGCTCAATCGAGCTTCAATGTTTCGTATACCTCTAAAAAGACCGAGAGGTGTAGATTCGGGTCTTCCAAAGGAGTTCTGCCGAACTGGGATTGTTGCACCATGGAAATGAGTGCCAGTTTGAGCTCAAAATTATTGCAATCTATAGGAGGGCGAGCGATGCTTGAGGCAATCCCTTAGACTCCAGGGGTAATGAAATCTCGAAGACTCCTTCTTCGGTCACCTCCTCCTCCTGTCATGTTTGAATTCCTTCTTACCTTGCGCCTTTGTTCTTCAATCCTTTGCTTTTTGGTCCTTAAGCGAAAAGTCCTCTCAATCTCAGGATCGGCTGTGTACAAGATTGGACTTCGCATAAACTTGGAAAAATTCCTGCAAACACTTTCACCAACACTGCCAGCGGAGTTAAATAAGAAAAGAAAATAACAAAAAAAAAAGAAACAAGAAATTATTTAGTCACTTTCGTGAGAGAACTCAATAGTTAACAGTTTAGTCCCCGGTAACGGTGTGAAAAACTTGATTGGGACTACTGCAAGCGCACGGGTAACTGTAGTATACATAAAGATATCATTCTTTATGAACTAATGTAACCTACTCAGTCTTGCCTATCAAAATGTGATAAGAAAAATTCTAATTCAATTGGTTTTGATCTAGCTATTTCTAATTCACTATTCTGAATCAATTAAAGAGAAAATATGTCTAGGAATTCTTGTAGTTGTGAAAGGGCATTGGATCAAAACAACGATCATGCACTTTTCTCTAATCGTTAATCTCGAGGAATTGCAATCCATCCAGAAATTTTATCTATTCTTTCGAAATCAATCAAATTTGACAAAACTAAGCAAAAGTTATTCTTTCAAAATAATTTTCCATAATTCAAGTTAAATATTTTGATTATTCTCTAGTCCTCCTAACATGCAAATCTCACTTTTAAGACGACTCCACGTTAAGTTTAATCAAGCAGTCCAACAACCAAATGTTACCTTTCAATTTTTCATTCATTTATTTAAAGCTAACAAGCAAATTTTGGCCAAAAATCCACTCATAGCAATACAATTCCTTGATAAATGAAATCAAACCAATCATGAAAATAAGCATAATTCTATAAATTAGAACATGATCAAACTACGCTTTCATAAACTACTAAATCCTTAGACAAAAGAAAACTACTCAGACATGATTAAGAAATAAACAAAACTAACCAACAATCATGTAAATTCTAAAAGAAAGGCTTCACTGAGTTGGCTTTCAACCGAGGGCTTCAAACCACCTTGAAAACCAAATAACATGCACTCAGGGTTTCTCACCAAAACTAAAAAATCAAACTAGAAATAACAAAATTTGAGTGAGAAAGAAAGAAACTAGGCTAAAACTTTAATCTGTGCTAACTCTATGCTTTTGGGTGCGCAAGGATGCTTTCTACTGCCGCAAAACGGGGCCTTTTATGGAGGGGCTCGCTTGATCTCAGCCACATAGCCGAAGGAAGATGAAGAGGTAGCTATTATAGGTTCACCACGGTCCGTGGCAGGTACCATAGTCTGACCGTGGTTTGCGCTGGAACCGGCTTTTTGCTCTTTTCTTACTCTACGGGCGTAGCAACATATGAGTGTCGGTGGGGGAGGTTAAAATACATCTATTTATGGTCAAATGCTGGGTAGAAAGACTTAAAATCCTGCAAAACACGTAAAACAACCATACCCAAGCATAATTCGAGAATAGGAGTATAAATATTAACTTAAAGCACAATATTCACCTAAAAATATAGCAAACGACCCTAAAATGATATATACATTATGCACTTATCAGCTAGTTCTATAATTTACCACCAAATCGAATGAAGTGCAGGGACCCCGATTGCCCAACTACTTTTATAGCCATATGGGACCAACTCGCTCATAGCGCATTGCTTGACTGCAGATTATTATCAATTTGTTACCTTCACTGAGTATAAGTGGCTAAGGTTATGTGAACTAAAACTAACCAGCATGGTCATCCAATTAGTTGGTAGATCCACTAGGTTACCCAAGGGAGTAGTGGAGACTGTGCTAATTAAGGTGGTGAATTCTTTTACCAAGTAGACTTTTTTGTACTTGAAACTCAGAAAGTGGCTAATACTGCTAACCAGACCCCTATTATTGAAGGGCATTGTTTCATAGCCACTACAAATGCTCCAATTAACTGTAAATATGCAATTATGAGACTATCCTTTGGTAACCTGACCTTGGAGTTGAATATTTTTTATTTGTAGAGACAACCTTTAGGGTTTGACGATATAAAGAGCTCTACACTTAACTGAGTTGTCTCCGTGTGACCAAAAGGTTACGGGTTCGAGCCGTGGAATCAACCACTAACAAAGTCAGGTTAGATTGCCTACAATTCACCCCTTGGGGTGTGGCTCTTCCACGGACCCTGCGTGAACGCGGGATGCTTGTGCACTGGGCTGTCCTTACACTTAACTGGGTTGAGGATTCTATTTTTGATTATGAGTTTGATGATACGTTTGCTGTTGTGAATAAGTCTTCTCTAATTAATGAGGAGCCTAAATATGATATGTTTGAGTTTGATGACGTATGCTCTACTTCTAATGCTTGATTACTCCTGCTAATAAGTCCGATTCCCCTCCTACATCTTTCGAGTTGAAACCTCTTCCTGATTCTCTTAATTATTAATTTTTTGGACCTGATGAATCTTCCCCTATGATTATTACTTCTAACCTACACTAGGACCAAGAGGAAAAACTTATCCCCTTACTTAAAGGGAACAAGGAGGCAATATTTTAAACTTTAGGGGATATCAAGGGTATATGATCCATTTAGAGGATAAGCTAACTGTTAAAGGTGTTTGAACCCGGCCTTGTAGAAAATAGTTAGGAAGGACGTGCTTAAGTCGTTAGACTACGAGATTATCTATCCTATCTCTAATAGTGAGAGGGTTAGTTATATTTAAGTTGTTTCTAAGGACACCAATATTACAGTGATTAGAAATTGCACGAATGAGGTAGTTCTAACTTGTGTCCACTTTGGATGGTTGGGTTTCCATTGATTATAGAAAATTGAATGCTGCTACTAGAAAATGCCATTGCCCTCTTCCTTTCATTGCCTAGATATTAAAGAGGTTAGTTAGACATTTATTTTGCTTTTTAGACAGATAGTATGGCTAGACTTAGATCTCTATGCTCACGAGGATCTGGACAGAACTACTTTCACATCTCCTTTTGATACATATGCTTTTCAGGAGAATGCTTTTTGATGGGGACCATCCTTTGGAGCCTTTTGAACCTCATCCATTAACCCCACAAGAGCTAGCAAGCACCAAGGAGATAAGGGAAGTTCATGCCTTGATTAGAAACACCCTAAACTAGTCTAATAGTAACATGCCCAATTCATTCAAAAAATAACTGATTTTATCCGTCTTTTGGGGCCTGCTGTTGAAGGGATGATTGATTGATTTAATCACTCTCCTTAACTTTAAGGAGTTAGATTTCAAGGAAAACAACTTGGAAGGCTTTTGGACATCATTTGATTAGTCAGATGGCAAGATTTTTCTAACAGTGCAAAACTATCGGCAATCCAGTGCAGTCTGATTTGGGAGAAAATTAAGCGAACCAAATGAAGTCCAACCTTTTTGAAACTTTAGGGCATGAAAGAAGACATAAACATTTATCAAGTAACATGCCCAAAGTTACCCCAATGCACCCCCCTTGTGCCGCCTGTATCAAACCAAAAGTATATAGAAATACCCTTTTGCCCGGTTTTGAACTAGCCATGTGTAAAGGTCTTATTTCTTGGGTATTAACTTGTACTACGTGCTGATTTTGAATTATATTTATGTAATAGGTTGCCTTGTAGGCTTAACACCTCATTTAGTTAAATCATTAGTCCTAATGAGGTGGCTAAAGCTTGATTAGATGGGCTAGTATACTTGATGACTGATCGAATCTCCCCCTCTTCCCTAAGTGTACTTACGGTCCCTTTAGCCGACTTTTAGAAGGTGTGAATGGCTAGTATGTCCCTTATAAATCCAACCTTAAACCCCCTACAAATCAAATTATTAGACAAATGAAAACTTAGTTTGAATAAGTCTCTTTATCAAATCCTAGTGTTATATCTTGAGCTTCGAAACTCAAATGGGTCTCTAGGTGTCTTTATCTCAATTAGAGTGTGATTAATTTCTGTAACCTAATTCACTAAAAGAGATTGCTCAAGTGTGTTCATAGGTGGTGTTCGGTAGGAAATGAGCTTCAAAATTTATACCACAAGTGAATGGTATATCGCCGTGTACTTGGGGTGTCTTCCACTGAGAGCAAAACTTAGGTTACCTAACTTAGTGTTAGATTAAATCTAGAGGGGCGATGAGTAAGTTTGAGACAGGAGGAAGCAAAGTCTAGTCAATATTGTGGTCTAAAAAAACAATTAGAGAAGGACTTGGTTGAGGGATTAGTCAATAGTGGCTACTTATGCTAGCCATGAATTCCCGAACTTAGCTCAATTCACGAGTGATTGTGAGGGGGTGATTAGTTTATTTAGGACCGCCTAAACCTGCTTTCTAGAGAGTAAAGGTAACCTTAATCCATAAGCTCACCTATTTTTAATTGAACGTGAAGGTCAACATTGAAGAAGACTAACTTTTACCTAACACAGCTTTGGGTTATTTTCATACCCAATGCTTATTCTATATTGTTCTATCAACATAGGATGAATACCCACCTATCGGTACGGTTATTTGCCTCAAGTGTTGGATGGGATGTCCTTTCGGACATTTCATTGAACACTTGGTGGGTAGATAATGAGACCCCTAAATAACTTGAAAATTAAAGAAAGACAAGATCACACCAAGCTTATTGTGCCGTCGTAGCTCCTAATCCCCAAGCCAAGTTAAGGAAAACTACTCACTAATCATCATTGTAACAATCCAACAATCACAACCAAGCATGATCAAACAAACTAAACAAAGCTAAGTAAAGAGGAAGAAGAAAGAGGAAGAAGAACAAACCTCGATTGATCGAATCGAGAATTAAAGTCTTCAAAAGCTTCAATCAATAGTAATTAGGAAAAACGGGGAATATATAGGCTAAAACCTGAGAAGGGGTTACGACCATTGCCAAGGCGATGACTTGAAGATGGCCAAGCGACGGCTAACCGCTGCCACCACCTAGTTTAGGGACATTTCCTGCATGTAGGCTGCGGCCAAGCCGTCGACTGCCCTGTGCCTTGAATTTTCACTTTTTCTTACTACCTTGCTCCTTCGAGCCTTCGCGTGACCAATCTTTACTCTCGCATTGGCTTTTTCCATGTCCTAATAGCCCTCCTTCCTTAAATAACTTAAAAAATACCTGCAAAAAGTCAGAAAGGGGATGAAATAAAGCAACGACATTAAATGAGGCAAAACTTATTCAAATCCCTCCTAATCAAAGGAGAAATAGGGGAAAATAAAAAAAGGGGATATAGGATTAGTCAAAATTGAGGCTTATTAACTCCCTTATGCTTAGTTCTTGCTTGTCCTCAACCAAGCTTAACTTGACACTGCATAAATGGGAAAGTCAATCTCTAAACCTCTCTTCTCAGGCATGGCAATAAAGGCCAACCAACAAGCGAAGTCGCACAATGCAGAAATAACAAAGATAAGGCAAGCTCGCGAGATGGACATGAAACTCTCAAGGGAGCCCATCCCCTAATAGTGCATACTACGACTAAGTAAGATCCTCAAAATTAAGAAGCAGATGACTTGCTATTGGCCGGTAAGAAAGACCGAGGGGAGGCTTACTTTATAGTCAAGTGGAACTCTCCTCTCCAAGTGTTTAAATATGTTCATGTATACTCTCTTTGGTCAACCAGTCATGCAAAATCCAAAGGCTTGGAAGGGTCCTCATCCTCCACTACCCGGGGCACAAACGCACGCCCTTTGATCAAGAGAGCTTTAAAAGGGTCGAAACGGGGTTCTTCGGTAGGATGAGAAAGGGGAAGATCTTTTGGGATAAGTGGAGCTAAATAACCATAGGGCCAGGGAGCATGAACACTTTCCACAATAAAAGGATGGAAGCAAAACATTACTTCACATGTATAACCCACTTTGAACACTTACGGAGGGAGCCGATTCGGCTTGGAGTGCAAATCATCATGGCAAGCATCTTATTTGCACAAGCTTTCTCTTTTTGTTTTTCTTTTTGCATGCTAAAGGCTTTCTCTCTTTTTTTTTTTTTTTCCCACTTGTACTTCAAAAATTTTCATCTTTTTTTTGTTTCTTTTTGTTTTTTTTCAAGCAAGCTTAAAGCAAGGGACTAGATGCTAAGCACTTAGTCAAGGATACTCCAACTTCCCTTCTTTCCCTTTTTAGCACAAATTTCCAAAACATATACCCAAAGATGTTCTAACTCAAAAAGCAAACCCCATAATCATGAAAAGTGTTACTTTACTAACCTTTTTGGCAAGAGGGTAGGAAATGTAAATAGGCCAAGAGTGAAATGAGTCTAGAAGCAACAATGATGGGCAAGGCTCAATGGGGGTAAGTGTGAGACCCCCAACCCCTAGGGTCTAGAGAATTAACGATTTCTTAAATCCTACCAACATTATAGGGTGAAATGGTCATAGTTTTGCCTAAAAACTAACCATTTTCCAGGTTTAAGGCCTTACATTAAACCCATGCAATCAATAGAAGCGTAAAGAATTCTAAAATAAGCTCAACGGCTACACCTCGGAGTCCACAACTCTACAAGGCACTCGCCCGGAGTACACCAAAACAATAAAGTTCAATAAAAAAGAAGGAAATAAAATATACAACTCAATGGATCACACATCCGGAGTACTGGAGGTTTTACATTCCAAAAGTAAACAACTTAAACAAATGGTGACTTACTAATTAGATGGTTGGCTTACCTGGCCATATAGAGTGACTTCTAAACAACACGCATTACATGAACTAGAATACTTTGTTTATATACATTTACAACTCTAGGGGTACATTATATTACATTGTTTAACACGTAAGTCCACTTCCATATGTGCGCACATGACACATTTTCAAAGCAAGGGTAGTCTCCAACTCGGCATAAGTAAATTGACTTTTACATGTCACAATGAGAACCTGGAAAAAAGGGAAATAGCAATGGGATGAGCAACCACACGCTCAGTGAGTATTTCCCAACTCCTTAAAACAAATACAATTACAAGCAATAATACCAATAATAGTCGCATATTACGTATTTAAGTAGCACTATTATCGTATTAAACGGCAAAGAATTTCGTTAATTCCTAACTATTAGGCTATGTGGTATAATACGTAATTCATGCCTTGTCTGTCTAATCACTTATGAGAGATTCTTAAACACATGGGGCAAAGACTATGCAAGGAACTTTCTTTCACAGAATATGCAAGTTTAAAACTATGCAAGGAACTTTCTTTCTTTTTCCTAAAAACACTTTACTTAGCCTCTTAAGGCTCATATTCTTTAAAAAGAAATCTCTTTCATATTGATCCTCTAATGACCCTTATAAGCTTTTAGAATATTATTCGAACTGGCCTCTTAATCGCCCTTATATCTTTCTTTTTCCTGAAATGCTTAAAATGGAGAAATGCCAGCTGCTTTTCTTATTAGGAAAACACTCTTGGCATAAGATCATCATAATGTGCTGGTTGGGTGAGATGTATTTTCAACCCCTAGTGAGACTATCGCTCGTGCATAAGCCTTTACCCCCAGGACGGCTATATAATTGGACCTACACCCTTGTCAAGGCCTTCTAGGGTTTCCCGCTACTAGGACTACTCCCCAGGCTAGGGATTCCCCCCATCTAGCGGGTTCACTCCCATCATAAATATGTCCCTAAGCACATTATCTTAGCCATTTAAAGTGTATGGCCATAGCAGCTAATAGGTTTGCTACCCCTTACAGAGAAATCATTTATCAAACAACTCACTCCTTTTTAAAAACTCTTTATGCCTTAAAAACTACATTTGTATAGTTAAAAATAAGCCATCAGTCGCTAATAGGTATGGCTACTTTTATTTTCAACCACGAAAAATCTTCTTTTTCAAAATTTCACCCTCACACACATGATTAAGCTTAATGCCATAGAAGGGAGGGTTTCGTATGTAACACATTCAAAAAATTCATAATTCAACTTAGCAGAGTAAGCCACACATAACCTCGCAATCCACACAATTGTGATCTATCATAATCCAGGCTCCCTCATCACACAACACCGACTACAAAGAACCTCCAAAACTTTCATTAGTTCAACCTCAAGCCATCCACCTACCAACTCAGTTTCAATTTCATAATCATAGCATTTTATCACCAAGGGCTATAATGAAATCAGTAATGGCGACCTACATACTTATCGAGCAAGTATCTTCCTTCCAGTGACACATTACGACATATATAACTATATAGAACATTCAACATACCAAAATGAATTAACAAAGTATGAAACTATCGTTGCATTCATAACTCGCAATTATGAAGTAAGCATGCCAACTTCATATCATGTTCAAAGCATAATCTAGTCACATTAAGGCTTTTGGATCTGTGTTAATTAACTAAGGTTATTAGGTCATTTCAAAGGTCATTTTTAAGCATGAATTAACCAAATTACCATGCATCGATTTAAACCATTCTTCGGTCGTTTCACAGCCATTTCGAGCATGAATTAACCAACTTAACATGCATCGATTTACTAACCATAAAAGCCACAAACTCTACCCCATAGCAGCCCCATCCCCAACCCTTTTTTAGTCCGGTTTTCAGCACTAATGCTGTCAAATTATAAGGCATACTTTCTACCCAACTAAAGAGTCTTTTCTGACCTAATTAAGTGGCATTTTAAGCATAAAAGTAGTTTAATTCTTGGTAATTTTCATTTAGCCCATACATGCATAATCTAAGCCTAAATTCAGTTGTATGAAACATACACAATCACTCCCCACTTTTCCAGTTAACCTGACTAAACTTAAACTAACATACATCACAACTTGAGGGTTGAATCATTTTTGAAATTACTAATACTTTTGGAGAAGAGAAACACCCTTCCCCATTCCGAGCTAAGGACCCATTCAAAAGGGCTTTGGGCTCGACTTTGAGGCCGAATTTCGAGTCTCCTAATCTCCACCTCATTGTTATCCCGAGCCTCACTGCTGCCACTGCTTGCATGCCCTTTCCTCTAGTTCTCTCGAGTCCAAATTAGGTCGCCTACGGTGGTCATGGTGGTGGCTATGTGGTGGATGATGGTTTTTGGAACCCTAACCCACTGAACCAATGCTCTTACTCGACCCCTCTCTCTTACAAGCCGTGAGTTAGGTTCACAGCTGCTGTGCCAACCGTCGATCGCCAGTGTGGTTCCACCACTCTCGCTGCCTGGGCCGGCCGCCTTATCCCTCTCCTTCGTTTAATCTCTCCCTCTCTCTTGAATCGTGGGTGGTTGCATGGGATGAATGGTAGGATGGGCCACGACAAGCAGCCGCTGGAGAGTCGCGCCGTTGGCCGCCCTATCTTTCTCTCTCTTCGTCTATTTCTTGGGGCTGGGTAGAGAAAGCCCCTTATGTCCCCAGTTCCAATTTCAGAATGGGGCTTCGGCCCCTTTTTTCATTCTGGTTGCTTTGGTTGCTGAACCTTGCTCCTTAAATCGTATTCAGTCCTAAATCGTCTCATCTTACTTAATCTCAACCCCCCAAATGTCCTAATTTAGCTTTCTAGCTTCATGTTATTACAACTTTGCTAATTTCTAACAAGTTCACCAATTTCATGAAATCACACAATTAACTAAGAAAAACTAATAAAGGCTATTCACATAATTATCACACCTAATTATCACGCAAAAGTTAGCCTAATATGGCTAACTCAATCAAATAAGTTAATGAAAATAGTAACTCGGACGATTAGCCTAAGGTTGAAAACTCCGGCTGTTACATTCTTCCCCCTTAAAAGAATTTCATCCTCGAAATTCCAAAGTTCAGTTCAGTCAAACACAAGATGCACACACACGAACTATGATTTACAAAATAGGGTTCCAAAAGGTTTCATTTAGCAATAAGTTATATCTTTTAAATGGAAAGAAAAAGGCTTATGGTATCCAATCTCCCCCTCGCCAGTTCTCTTGGAGTGGCTACTCACTCTGTTTAGGCGTCGAGGGCAATCACATAGATGAGGGGCAAATAAGTTGGTGTTGAAAACCATATTATGCCTATTTTAAAAAGGAACATAGACTTCCAATTGTCTAGATTAAATCTGTATAGTAAACAACAACTTTATATATATGCCTCGTTAAGAATCGAAATCTAAAGATAGGACAATTGGGTCATGACATCTCAAGGTCATATACAGGTAGTTTCATCCTAAAATATGAATTTGAGTCACTTTTAGGATCAAAACGGCTAACATGGAGACTCTTATAATAGACTAGAGTAAGAAGGACACCATATAGCATCGCGTAGCATCACTTTAGTGCAATGACATTGCATAGAATCAACAACTCAGCATTCTCAAGTTTAGGAATTATGAGCCACATGAACCCGTCTAATATGTATACAGCAAGCAATTCACAAAAGGAAAGCATATGCAACTGACACTCCTATGTTTATACATCAATCACAACTAACTTTTAGGCCTTTCATTCATGGTTACTTAGACAGGACATGTCAAAGTCATATAAAGGGGGTTAACTTACTCGGGTTCATTCAAAAGTATGATGATATTAAATCATCTAACGTTAAATCAGTCAACTAGGAAGCTAATCACATTAAAGTTGTAGATACATCATGTTAAATCACATCACAATGACGGATCTTGAAGTGGCAATTGAGATTACATTGACATTACGTAGAGTCAATATCACAAGTAACATGAACCAGTATTACATGCCTATAAGGTCAATTGTGGAGGTCCGAGGAACTCCTAATACGGATGGAGAAGCTCTATCTTTTACCATGGGGCATTTCGGCTTTTGCACTTGGTGGTAATGCTTAAGAAGATATTGATAAGGTATAGGTCATTTCCCCAGGACGTAACAAGGTGACATATATGGTATAACAATTCCAAAGTCTGTCGGGTTCTCCCTTTTATCTCCGTTCTAGGTGTGTTCGGGTTGATATAGCCAGGACACTATCAATCCTATAATAAGAATAGTGTTTCATGCCACAATGGGCACAACGCCTAACTAACTCATGAGTAACAGTAGTTATATGTTAGGAAGCAAGGAAGACTCCCTATGTAGATGATAATCCAGATTATGGCCACGTGTAAGTATCAATGACACATACACGGAAGGCCTAGAATAACACTTTGGTGATAATCAACAAGACCCTATCACAACTACCCATTTTCACATGCGCAGATGCGAAGTTCTCACTTAGTTCCCTTAGCAATTCAGAATTTATGTAAAAAGAGTATCGTCTAAAAGAACTTTTAGTCAAGAAAAGCAATCTTTAATCACTTACCAACAACTTATCATCAACACATCAAGCAACGGATGCATTTTGGCATGTGGTATTCGAACATCCAGTTATACATGCAAATTTATGTTCATAGAACGAGGCCCAAACATAGTTGTAAGGCAAATGTAGTTCTTTAGATGCAATAATAAGACCTAACTATATAATTAGAAAGGTCTTCTAATGTGAAAGAAAAGTCACTATTTAGCAAGGATCTTAACTTTCAAAGTCTATAGGTTTCAAAAGGAGAATAGTTTAACTACTTCTAGCTCTTTCTCTACCAACCATTGAGTACCTCTGCTCACTCCATTATGAGGCCTGAGGAGCAAATCATACTTTAAGAGTAAAAATGAGCTTAGAGTTAAGACTTTTCTAAACATTTGAATTCAAATCAAGCATACTTTAAACTTTTAATTGAGTCACCAAAGTGCATATACAAAACAACCATTATTGACCCAATACTTAGCGCATTTACAAGAATACAAGTCATTCAGCTTATGCTCTAGCAAATGGTTCATTCATCCACATAGCTAGCTAAACGCACCAAAGTTAACATAAAAACCACATTTGTATCCAAAAGTAGACATATATCACATCATCATGAATGCTTTCTTACATAACTATATGAAATGTAAGACACAGGTCGTGGCTTGTGGTCGCAGGACCTTGCTTTGACACCATTTGTACCAGCCCCAACCTCTAGGGTTAGGAGCAGTAATGATTTCTTAAATCCTACTAAAATTCTGGGGTGAAACGGACAGAGTTTCTCCTAAAAACTAACAATTTCCCAGGTTTAAAGCCTTTCATTAAATCCCTGCAATCAATAAAAGCATAAAGAATTCTAAAATAAGCTTAATAGCTACACACTGAAGTCCACAATTCCACGGGCCACTCACTCAGAATACACCAAAACAATAAAGTTTGATAACAAAGGAGGAAATAAAAGATAGAACTCAACGGATCACACATCCGGAGCACTGGGGGTTTTACGTCCCCAAAGTAAACAACTTAAACAAATGGTGACTAACTAATCAGACGGTTGGCTCACATGGCCATACAGAGCGACTTCTAAACAACATGTATTACATGAACTAGAGTACTTTGTTTACATACATTTACAACTCTAGGGATATATTATATTAGATTGTTTAACACGTAAGTCTACTTCCATATGTGCACACATGACAACTTTTCAAAGTGAGGGTAGACTCCAACTCGGCATAAGAAATTGACTTCTACCTGTCACACTAAGAACCTAGGAAAAAGGGAAATAGTAATGGGATGAGTAGCCACACGCTCAGTAAGTATTTCCTAACTCCTTAAAATCAAAATAGTTACAGGCAATAGTACTAATAATAGTCACATATCACGCATTTAAGTAGCATTATTGTCATAATAAACGGTAGAGAATTTTTTAATTCCCAACTATTAGGCTATGTGGTGTAATACGTAATTCATGCCTTGTCTGTCTAATCACTTATAAGAGATGCTTAAACACATGGAGCGTGGATTTTGCAAGAAACTTTCTTTCACATGATATGCACGTTTAAAACTTATATGCTTGATGCATTACAAGGATATAGCTATACTTTATTTGAAATTTCATTCAAATTATACTTGGAATCTCCTTCATAAGATATGCGCACGATATGCATAGGAAGCTTTCTTTTTGTTTCCAGAAAGCACTTTACTTAGCTTCCTGAGGCTCATATTTCTTAAAAAGAAATCTCTTTCGTATTGGTCCTCTAATGACCCTTATAAGCTTTTTGAATCTTATTCGAACTGGCCTCTTAATGGCCCTTAAAATGTTTCTTTTTCTTGAAATACTTACAATGGCGAAATGTCAACTGCTTTTCTTACTTATTAGGAAAATACTCTTGGCGTAAGATTACCATAATGTGCTAGTTAAGTGAGATCCATTCTCAACCCCTTGTGAGACTATCGCTCATGCATAAGCTCTTACTCCCTGCATGGCTACATAATTAGACCTACACCCTTGTCAGGGTCTTCTAGGATTTCCCACTACTTGTACTACTCCCAAGGCTAGGGATTCCCCCGATCTAGCGGGTTCACTCCCATCATACATATGTCCCTACGCGCGTTATCTTAGCCATTTAAAGCGTATGGCCATAGCGACCAATAGGTTTGATGTCTCTTACACCAAAATCATTTATCTTACAACTTACTCCTTTTTAAAATTCTTTATGCCTTAAAAACTCCATTCTTATAGTTAAAAATAGGCCATCAATTGCTAATAGGTATGGCTAGTTTTTTTTTTTTGCAACCACGAAAACCTTTTTTTTAAAATTTCACCCTCACACACATGATAAGGCTTAATGACATAAAAAGGGAGGGGTTTGCACGTAACACATTCAAACACTTCATAATTCAGCTTGACAGAATAAGCCACACATAGCCTCACAATCCACATGATTGCGGTTAATCACAACCTAAGCTCCCTCCTCACATAACACCGACAACAAAGAAACTCAAAAACTATTATTAGTTCAACCTCAAGCTGTCCAACTGCCAACTCACTTTCAATTTTGCAAGTATAACATTTTATCACCAAGTCACAATCAAATAAGTAATAGCGACATACATACTTACTGAGCAAGCAACATCCTTCCAACGGCACATTACGACATACATAATTTTATAGAACATTTAGTGGACCAAAATGAATTAACAGAGCACGAAACTACTGTTGTAATCATAACTCACAATTAAGAAGTAAGCATGCCAAATTCATGTCATTTTCATAGCATAATCTGGTCATATTAAGGCTTTCGGATCTGTTTTAATTAACCAAGATTATTAGGTCGTTTCAAAGGTCATTTTTAAGCATGACTTAACTAAATTAGCATGCGTTGATTTAAAGCATTCTTAGGTCATTCCAAGATCATTTTCGAGCATGAATTAACCAACTTAACATGCATCGATTTACTAACCATGAAAGCCACAAACTCTGGCCCCATAAGAACCCCATCCTTGGCTCTTTTTCAGTCTGCTTTTCAGCCCTAGTTCTGTTAATTAAAGGGCATACCTTCTGCCCAACTAGGGAGTCTTTTCTGACCTAATTAAGCAGCATTTTAAACATAAAATTAGTTCAATTCTGGGTAATTTTCATTCAGCCTATACATGCATAATCTAAGCCTGAATTCAGTTGTACAAAACATGCACAATCCCTCCCCACTTTTCCAGTTAACCTGACTAACCTTAAACTAATATGCATCACAACATGAGGGCAAAATCATTTGTGAAATTACTAATACTTTAGGACAAGAGAAACAACCACCTCCATTCCAAGCTAAGGACCCGTTCAAAAGGGCTTTGGGCTCAACTTTTATGCTAAATTTTGAGTCTCCTAATCTCCCCCTCGTTGTTATCCCGAGCCTCGCTGTTGCTACTACTTGCGTTCCCTTTCTTCCAGCTCTCCTAACTCTAAGTCAGGCTGCCTATGGTGGTCGTGGTGGTGGCTATGGTGGTGGTTGAGGGTTTTTGGAACTGTAACCCTATGAACTGATGTTCTCACTCAACCCCTCTCTCTCACCAGCCGTGAGTTGGGTTCACGGCTACCGTATAATCCGACAGCCACCGGTGTGGTGCCGCCACTATCATCACCTGGGCTGGTTGCCTTCTCCCTCTCCTTCGCTCAATCTCCCTCTCTCTTGAATCGTGGGTGGTTGCATGGGATGGATGGCGAGGTGGGCTGCGACAAGCAGCCGTCGGAGAGTCACGCCGTCTGCCACCCTCTCTCTCTTCCTCGATCTCTCCCTCACCCTCTCTTTCTCTTTCTTCGTGTGTGTCTCGGGGGTGGGCAAAGAAAGCCCCCTGTCCCCGGTTCTAAATTCAGAAAGGGGCTTCGGCCCCTTTTTTTTTTGTTCTGGTTGCTTGGGTTGCTTAATCTTGCTACTTAAACCGTATTTAATCCTAAATCGTCTCGTCTTTCTTAATCGCGACCCCCTAATTGTCGTAATTCAGCTTTCTAGCTTCATGTTATTACAACTTGGCTAATTTGTGACTAGTTCACTAATTTCATGAAATCACACAATTAACCAGGAAAAATTAATAAAGACTGTTCACATAATTATTACACCCTATTATCACACAAAATTTAGCGCAATATAGCAAACTCAATCAAATAAGTTAATGAAAATAGTAACTCGGACGATTAGCCTAAGGTTGAAAACTCCGGCTGTTACAATAAGAAAAAAGGACTTCAATATCGTTTAGGTGGCTTTTTAGGCTATGTGGCATAAAATAACAAGGAATGCCTCAGTCTTATCAAATGATGCGTATTAGCTAATGTGGTTTTGAGAGGACAAAGTGAAGTTCCAACATTGAAACTAATGGTAAGCCACATAACAAGAAGAGAACGAATCACTAATAATGAGTCATCACATGAAGGCTCAAAGCTCATGGGTCAGGTCACCTCCATGACATCTATTTACCTTATGAGTTAACCACTAGCTAAGCCCCTCCATGTAAAGCTAAAAGGGTCATAAGGACTAAAACATGCACATAAGGGCGAAACAATCACCAAATTGAGCCCCACACTACCATGCTCGAATAACCAAAGCAAATACTACAACTCAAGTGTGCAAACAAGCCAGTTAGTCAACATTTACACAACATATTTACATCATCATAGAAGGGTTCCCCCCCCCAAACGTTTTCAATTCTTCAACTTTTTTTTTCCAAAAGGGAGATCACAAAAAAGAAATGAAGGGCAAGGTAAGAAGTTTACCTTGCAAGCCTAATGATGTCCTCCTCGACATTACTCCTCATGATCAAAAGAGAAAACAAATATAAACAATGCAATAGAAGAATCTATATGCTCTAAACTACATGCTCTACTCATGCGAGTCTTAAGCATGCAATGATTCCTAAAGTGCAACCAAATGGGTTACGTATTCTAGTGGACTACTATGTACAAGCATGAACACCTCTCAACCTAGCCAATCATTCCTCAATAGCCACAACTCCTAAGATATTCCCCCCAATGATGACAAGAAAAAACCATTTCATACCAATGCCTCCTAAAATGAGCTCGCTAGCTCACCCCTATGCATAAGACATGTATTACCCCAATGTATAATCATCTAAGGAAGTCAAAGGGAAAGAAGGGGAACTTATAAACTATCAATAAGGGTGGGGAGGGCAGCTAGGCCTCTAATTGGGTGGAGGGTAGGGCTAGCCATGGTGCTTGTATATGTAACACACGTGGTGCTCCAGGTTTTACGGCCAGCGATCAAACTCTATTTACTAGCGAAGCAACTCTTGCTGATCCTGAGTGTGTTTCTATTGACGTTCATCAATTGCATCGAGCCTCAAGTTCAGGCGAGAGAAATGGTCATCCATGCAATGGTAGAAATGGGCTTCATTGAAGCCCGAAGAAGCCGCCTAAGCAAGGCTCCTAGTCAAAGGAGGGTTATATCACTCCTCCTCAGGTGGGACGGCCTGGGCCCTAGAACTCCTGGAACCCCCATCATTGCTACCAATGTTCCCTCCTTGGGCTTAAAGATCATCCTCATCCGTCTCCATATCAATATCATCATATACCTAATTGGAGGTGTTGGAACAAGTGGTTTTTGTGGGGTTTAGGAGGGAAAAAAGGAGTAAGCCATGGTGGTTCACAAACACTCGGCCACCCTCCATTTTGAATATCTCCGTGTTAATGCAAGTGGCTAAATCTAGCCGCCCCCTTGGGAACAACGGAGTCAAAGCCTAATGAGAGGCTCCAACTCCCAAGCATCTGCAATGGCTGAAATGATGCCCCCACAAGCATTGGGGAACTTAGAGTTGAAGCTTGCATGACCAACTAATGGAGGATAAAAGCCCCCGTATCAAAGCTTTCATCATTAAGAATGCACCACAAGAAGAAAGCCTCACTCAGTCGAGCTTTGTTTTGACTCCCATGTCTGGTAAATATAGTGCTGGCCATAATGTGGTGGAGATGTCGGAGGGTAGGGTAGCAAATGGAAATGGCCTTAGACCCACTAGCACTACAAGCCACATAACTCCCTGAGTTATCTTTCACTTATGTGCACTTATCACAAGTGATTTTGATCCAAAATTCTTTCTCATTGAAATTGGCATGTGCAGGGGTCCAAACACCACCATGTGAGAGTCTTAAACAACGGTTGAATTCTGCTAAGTTTGTGCTAAAGTTCTTATTAAATAACCGGAATTGAATACTAAAGAGTCAGTTTTTGTACTGGGTATTCCAATTGACCTCAAGTGAACTCATAAACTCCCAACACAACCGCTCATAAACGAGTTTATCCATTCTCATATATTCACCTCAACCGGCAACCTCAAGTAATTCATTTAAACATTCAAATAACCCAAGATGCCACAAAAAACCAAAGTTAATGTACTTAGGCTCAATTATTTATCGACAAGCAACCGAATTTTAATGAGCAATGTGCCCTTGATCAATGAATTGAATCTCATATCTATTAAGAACATGAGAGGGACTGGGGCGATTACCTTGGGCTGCTTAGGCTCGGACCAGAGGCTCATTCGTGGAGGGGGTGGGTGCATTTTAGCGCGCCTGGATGCTTCCAATAATGAAGGCCCGGAGGTTGTAGTCTTCTTTCCCATGGTTGAATCAAGCCCAAAACCAAGCAATCCACCAAGCACTCAAAAATGAAGCAAGCCAAGTGATTAAAGGGAACCCTTGAAAGTGTAGCACCTAAAATGCACTTTAAAACCAAGACAGCACCAAAATGCAGCTGACATGCTTCAAAAATGAGACTTTCTCTCTCCTCAAGCTCAAGAACTCTTCAATGGAGGTGGAAATTTGAAGGGAGAGAAAGTGGTGAGGGAATGGAGCAAATAGGTAGTCAAATGGAAGGTTGAGAGAAACAAAACACCTTAAGTGACCGGATTTTATAAGTGGAAAATTTTGGGGTTAAGATTTAAGTGGTGAGGATTTGAGTGATTAGTGGAGAAAAATGTTGTTTTAATGGGAGAATAAGTAGGAGAATGTGAAAGGAGTAAAGACAATGGTGGAAATTTGAGTAAGAGAGTGGTGGATTTGAGGGTGGTCGAGGAGACTAGCAGAGGTTTTATAGTGAGAAAGTCGTGTGGGGGTTTGCAGGTTGCAGGAGAAATGAAGAAAGAGGAAAGAAAAAGGGAGAAAAGGAGCTAGGGGTAGGCGATGGCCTGTCATTTTTGGGGCAACTTCGCTCCTTATTTGACTAAAAAGCTAAGAGGAAGGTTGGGGGTGCCTACCGAAAAGCGCTCTTTTGAGTTTATAAGCTTGACCATGAATGGTTCTCAAGAAAAAGCAGCATCGAGAAGGTCGTGGGGGACCTCCTATAAATCGGCTTATCGGCGATGTACTGTTTTAGCCACTATCCATTCATTTTGAAAGTTCCCGTCGCTTCCATTCGAACTTTGATGGCACCATATGGAAACACTTTTTTTCATCTCAAAAGGGCCCGACCACCTCAAATGGAGTTTCCCAGGGAATAACTTCCACCTTTACTTAAAAAGGAGGACTAAATCACCAACCCCGAAATCCCTCCAATGGATATGCTTGTCACACCACCTTTTCATCTTCTCCTTATAAATTCTTGAGCTTTTATAAGCATTAGAGCGAATCACTTCAAGCTCATTTAGTTAAAGTAACTTTTTTTCCCCCGTGGACTTTAAATCAAAATTAAGAAACTTAATGGCCCAATAGGCCTTTTGCTCCAACTAGACGAGGAGGTGACATGGCTTACCATAAATCAACCTAAATGACGTAGTGCTAATAGGAGTCTTAAAAGCCATACTGAAAGCCCATAGAGCATCATTAAACTTGTCAGCCCAGTCCTTCCTTGATCATGCAACTGTTTTCTCCAGAATAACCTTGATTTCCCAGTTGAAGATCTCCACTTAACCACTTATTTGGAGGTGGTAGCCAAGCTCGTACTTGTAATGCCCACCCTGTACTTTTTCAATAAGGCTTCAAGTTTCTTCTTAATGAAATGAACACCATTATTGCTAATGACGACCCAGGGGACTCCAAAACAAGGGAAGATTACTTCTTGAAGAGCTAAATAATTGGCACTGTCGCATGCGCACGGGTTGCCATAGTATAGATAAAGATATCATTCCCTAGGGCCTAACATAACTTACTAAGTCTTGCCTCTTAGAATGTGCTAAGCAAAAGTCTTATTCAATTGGGTTTGATTTAACTATTTCTAATTCACTATTCTGAATCAATCAAAGGGAAAATATGTCTAGGAATTTTTTGTAGTTATGAGAAGGTATTGGATCAAAATAACAGTCATGTGCTTTTTTCTAATTGGTTAATCTCGAAAAATTGCAATCTATCCCGAAATTTGATCCATTCTTTCGAAATCAATGAAATTTGCCGAAACTAAGCAAAAGTCGTTCTTTCAAACTAATTTGCCTTAATTTAAGTTAAATATCTTTGATTACTCTCTAGTCCTCCTAACATGCAAGTCTCTCATTTGAGATGACCCCACATTAGGTTTAATCAAGCAGTCCAACAACCAAATGTCACTTTTCAATTTTTCATTCGTTTGTTTCAAGTTTGCAAGTAAATTTTGGCAAAAAATTCACTCACAGCAATACAATTACTTGATAAATGAAATCAAACCAATCATGAAAATAAGCACAATTCGATAAATTAAAATATGATCCAATTGCACTTTCATAAACTACTAAATCCATGGACAAAAGAAAACTACTCAGACATGATTAAGAAATAAACAAAACTAACTAACAATCTAGCAAAATCTGAGAGAAAGGCTTGACTGAGATTGCTTTCAACCAAGGGCTTCAAACTACCTTGAAAACCAAACACATACCCTCAGGGTTTCTCACCAAAACTAAAAAATCAAACTAGAAACAACAAAATTTGAGAAATAAAGAAACTAGGCTAAAACTCTAATCTATGCTAACTCTATGCTTTTCGTTGTGCAAGGATGCTTTCTACTGCGGCAGAACAGGGAATTTTATAGTGGGGCTCACTTGATCTCACCCACACAGCTGAAGAAAGACGAAGAGGCAGCAGTTACAGGCTCACCATGGTCCGTGACAGGTAACACGGTCTGACTGTGGTCTGTGCTGGAATCGATTTTCTTTTCTTTTCTTGCTCCACGGGCGTAGCAACGATGGGTGTCCATTTGGGAGGTCAAAATACATCTATTTATGATCAAATGTTGGGTAAGAAGAGTTAAAATCCTGCAAAACACATAAAACAACTATATCCAAGCATAAATCGAGAATAGGAGTATAAACATTAACTTAAAGCATAATATTCTCCTAAAAATGTAGCAAAATGACCCTAAAATAATGTATACATTAAGCACTTATCAGGCTCCCGCATGCTTAAACTGTTGCTTATCCTTAAGCGTTCCAAAAACTAAAAATTTATACAACCTCCTCAGGGTTGATATAGGTACATTTAGATGGCAAAGCTAATCCAAAGGTATCCCAAAACGATACAAAAATCATTAACAAACAGAATAGGGAATGAAATTTTCAAAAACCTTTTGATAGACCACAATGTAAACTTAATTCAATCTCCCCCAAATTGTTAAATACAATCATTCAATCATATGAAATAAGTAAGGCTAGCAAGGCCGGTAGAACCTCACTATAACTATGTGGCTCTCATCACTCATGTGTTTATAATAATGAAGGTTCACTCAATTCTCATTCCCTAGACTCAAATCTACCATAAGCTTGACAAGACTCTCAAATTCACCAATACTAAAATGCAAATATACTAGACAATCATGAGGACTTTTCATAAGGATGTAACAGGGCTATAGGTAAAGGTAAAAGTGGAACAAATGGTTTGGCGATGAGGAGCTAGAAGCCATAGACTAAGAGTTAAACAATTCTAATGCATCATATTACATCCTTCTTGAACCATTACAACCTATTAAAAAATTAAATCCCAAATTGAAAAGAGAAAGAGTCGAAAATCACAAATACCTTATAATCCCACCAAAGCTAACACCTTCTTTCAATTTTTTTTTTCTGTTGTTTGTTTTTTTTTTTTCATCATGATCCTTTCCTTCTTTTTTTTTTTCCATATTTCTTTTACAATAAGGATAGCCAAGGCCAAACCCATAACGAACTTTAAATTCCAACTTTTCTCTAAACTTTGTACGATAAAATAAGGGATTTATCAAAATCTCATATCCCTACACCAAACAGCCAAAATTCACTAAAAAATAAGAATTCACCTTACTGACGCCCTACTATACTTGATGCAAAAGAATGAAACACTCCTCTAGTCTTGGCTTGAGAGTGAGACAAGTATTAAGCCACGGGCTATAACAGGGTGTTTAAATCAAGAAAAACAGATATAGACTCAAAGGGGCTAGCAAGGGATATAATACACAACAAAGATGGCTATTTGCCTGTGGGGTTTCAACAAATCAAAGAAATAAAAATGCCTCAATCACATTGCCTAAATGCATATGCGAAATGTGATCTTGAATGACAATCAAACCAAGTTCTAGAGAAATAATGTCAAGGAAGAGTCACACATGAAAGAAAATATGAGACTAAAATGATGAATAGCCTCTAAAAGCTCAAAATCTCACTGGACATCTACCAAGGTCAAAACTAGCTCAGTAGTAAACACATGCCAAAATCATGTAAAGACTCATGGGCTAAATCAGCTCGCATTCAGCATGTGGTCAAAACATGGAGATCATTTCGAAAACTCATTCGCAAACATTTTGCGAACAATTCGTCGAATCAACGGATCAAAGTAAACCATAGAAGTCTACCAAATCTATAAAGATCATCATCGGAGGATTTTTTTCTCTTTTAATTTTTGTTTTTCTATATTTGTTATTTTTATGCATGCCCCTAATAACAATGCAAACTAAAAATGCAAAGAGACTAAAAAAGGGAAAAAAAAGAAAAATAGACCAAAAACTAAAACACAACCTAGAATAAAAAGAAAACTAAATGCACTACTGAACAAAACTAAAACCAAATATCAAAAACTACAAAAACTACCACTAAAAGCATATACAAAGCACAATCACACCAAAATAGAACAAGTATTAGACGCCAAATAGAACAACTAACTAACTCCCCCATGCTTGAATCACACATTGCCCTCAATGTGGGTGTATAATAGAAAAAGGGAAGGGGAGAAGCACATAGCATTTAGAAAGGAGCTGGTGGTGGAGGATGGGGTGGTTGGCCATAAGAGATATGCCAATCTCGCCAAGTCTCTAGACATGCTTATAGTCTTGGAATTATTGTGCCTAGAAAGCAAGCAACCCATGAAGCTCATCATGGTGCTTTTGGATAAAGTCCCGAAGAGTAGTGTTCTCAGAAGCAACAAATGCTCAGTAGGAAACTTGCTCCTCCTAAATGGATCTAAGGGTGTCTTGGAGGTCATAATAGTCAGGAGGGGTGGTTGAGAGGAAGAACTTGGTCCGGATTGACTAGATTGAGGAGTTAGATGATGAGGTGTGGGTCGAACAACCTCAACATCACTAGGTACCCAATAAAGGTTGGCCCGGTGAAGAAGGGTGGTGCAATCCACATTGGGAAGCGAAAAAAACCACTATCCTCAGGATTGGGCTCAACACCCAAGAATCTAGCAATAGTAGTGACACTCCAACCAATGACTATCCTATCTTTAGTGTGAACAGCAACAATATGTAATTGTCTAGCTAAAAATGAACCTAGGTGAAGTTGAACACTATCAAGCATACAAGATAAAAAGTACAACTCAGAAAGTCTCCAGACATTTAGACTATCGTCCCGAGCAAATAGAGAACAAGCCAAAATACACTGGGCTACTCTAATGCAAGCGTTCCAAATATGTGTGCATTTCGACGAACTAGAACTGTACCTAAGACTCCCCAAAAGTTCGCCCCAAAACGCATTCGGTTTGAATTCACGGGGGACTTGGTGATTTGATAAATCCATCATAGGTGGAAAACTGAAAATACTATTGAAGGTACCTAAGTTCAGCTCATACAATTATCCCTACAAATAAAACGATATATATCCGGCTTGACATTGAGGTCCTCTAGTGACCTCAACAAGGTGTACTAAGAAATTCTATGGTTTGGTCCCGGTATGTATGCTCTTTGATTTCTTAAAAGTATCCCATACCACCTTGCACAAACAACCATCTAATATCAGCCAACATTCCCAATTGGGCTAACAATTCCTCATTATAATATCTAGTTGCCACAACCATATGTTCATTCAAATAATTATACCTAGCAACATGATCGGGATGTGTTAAACTAAGGGGGTAAGGAATGTTACCTCTAGCATGAGCAATGGTGGATATTCGGGATGTCCTTTGAAGATGGCATGGCGGTTAACTTGAAGACCCAACATCCTTGGTGGTCGTTGGTCTCTTGGTTGGTGCCATGGTTGCAAACTCTAACCAAAACAAAACTAAAAATAAAATAAGAACTAAAGCCTAGAAAATTAAAGAAATTAAGTAAAAATATGAAGAATAAGAGAGAGAAAAGGATGGGTGTGGTGGATAAGTGATAGTGAGGCAAATTTGAAGAAGAAGAAGAAGAAGAAAAGAGATGAAATTTGTGGAGAAAAAACGAAGATTGAGTGAAAAGGTGCGAAAATGATTGCAAATGGAGTAAAAATGAGGGCAGATTAGAGGTATTGGTTATGAAGGGCCTAGAGACAGAAAATGGAGGTAGAGAGAGAGAGTCAAGGTTAAATAAGGAGAAGTGAGGGAGAGGAAAGGGCTCTGCAGTCAAAAACCTAGACCGTGGGTCGTAGCAGTCCACCACGGACCATAGGACTCACATGTCTATTGGTCCGTTTTTTTTTTTCAATTTTTCTGGGTGGCACTGCATAGCCATGGTTCTAGGGATATAGCTGTGGTGGCTAACATTTTATTTATGTTTTTTTTTGTTTGGCAAGCTACAGAAATACCAAAAAAAAAAAGGCTAAGAAAAAGAAAAGGAAAAAGAGCTTAGGTTACCTCCCAAGAAGCGCTCTTTTAAGGTCAAGAGCTTGACCCTTCTTCTATGCTTGGTTCGGATTAGATGGTGTATGGATATTGACTTTAGCCTGGACCACAAAATCAAATTTGTTTAAGTGAAGGTACTATCTTAAATGTTCAGGCTGCAGGTCCTTCATCTTCACAACTTGGTGCCATAGTGCATTATCTGCTTGCAAAATAAATCGCTCTTATGGCCAATCAAATGGGCGACCATCAACTTGTTCAACCCTTACATCAAAATCTGCATCAAAACCTTCCATAAGGGGCATAGAGAGAGCAGTTTATGCAAACCTATAATAATCACTTATGAAAGACTCATTAGGAATAGGGGGCTCAACCCCGAGCTTGTTAGGTGGCATAGGAGCCGCAAACCCCACCTTAACATACCCTCAGTCGGCGTCCTCATAAGAAATCCAATAAAAATCAGGAGGATCTTCACAATTCAAGATATCCTTTATATCAATCTCAGGGAAAAGGGGTAATGCATTCAATATAAAAGAATGAGGAGAAATCACGTCCTCCTTACTATGACTAAACACAGCAAAGCGGCCTTCTACCTCGAAAGATACACGACCCTCTCTTACATCAATATGGCAACCTGCTGTCGCCAAAATGGGCCGACCTAGGATAATTTGAGCATAGCCGATTTTAGGCATATCAACTATTATAAAGTCTTCCAACACCCAAATATCTCCTATATTGATTGGTACATTATCCAATTTGTCTCTAGGTTGTGTCACAGAACCATCAGCCAACCGTTGTGAAAAAGGTGCGGCTAGTAATGGTCCTAGGTTCTGTTTATGAAACAAAGAATAGGGCATTATGCTAACACTACGACCTGGATCATAGAGACCTCTCTCAATTTCCACCTTTCATATAATGCAGGGGACAAAAAAAAACTACCTAGGTTAGGGAGCTTAGGTGGAAAAATGTTGGGGATCTCAACAGTGCCATTCTCCTTGAATGTGGCGGTCTTACCACCATTATTTCTCTCTTTATTTCCAACCATGATTATCTCCCTACCCTCTTCCATTGGTGTATCATAAGGGTAAGTTAAGTTCTCTTCTTCTTCCTTCATGGTAACATAGTTACAGTGCTCATGAGGATTGGGTTCGGGCTTGCCAGAAAGTCTATCGGGGGCATAGAAGAGAAAGCAGCTTTTTGGGCAATTTGAGCTTCTAACATGCTATTGTAAGTTATAAACACATCAACCTTTGAGGCTAATTACTTAATATACTCATCCTGTTTTTGTTGTGCCATAAGCATGATTTCCATCATTACCGCTAAATTAGATTTTGGGGGCATCTGAGATATGAATGGTGATGTTTGAAAACCAGGGGGTGGTCTAGCATTCATAGGGTGCACATTTGATGGGTTTGAATTAGACCTGTAAGAAAATTTTGGTTGATTCTTGTAACTCGGATTATAAGTATTAGAGTAAGGATCATTGGTCGATCTTGCGTTGAAATTTTGAACATAATTAACATCATTAGGGTCTAGAAAAGAAGGTCTACCAACTTGACAGTTTAAAGCTACATGCTCAACAGAGCCACAAATTTCACAAGTGGAAGGGGCGCTAGAATTCATAGCATTAACATCCATTCAGTCCAGTCTTTGAGTCATAGCATCTACTTTAGTAAGAAATAAAGTAAGTGCATTACCTTCAAGCTTACCTATAACCCACTTAAGTTAGCTTGTTCAATGGACCATTGAAAGTTGTTTAGTGCCATCTCCTCAATCAGATTATAGGCTTCATCCTCAGTCTTGCTCATCAGAGTTTCTCTTACCGCTGCATCAATAGTGGACCTTATAGATTGGGTTACACCATTATTAAAGGCTTAGATAATCATCTAACATTGAAGACCATGATGGGGGCACAAATGCAGCAGATCTTTAAAACGTTCCCAGGCTTCATAGAGCATCTCATCATCTTTTTGCATGAAGTTAGAGATCTAATTCCTTAGGCTTGTTGTTTTGCTTGGACGGAAAAACTTATCGAGGAATGCTCTTGTCAACTTGTCCCAAGTGGTAATGCATCCAAATGGCCAGGAGTGTAACCAAGCCCTTGCCTTATCCCTCAATAAGGAAGGAAATAAGCGCAGGCAAATCGCATTACTAGAGACTCCATTGAGCTTCAATGTGTCGCACACCTCCAAAAAGATTTAGAGGTGTAGATTTGGGTCTTCCAAAGGAGTTTGCCAAACTAGGATCGTTGCACCATGAAAATTAGTGCTGGTTTAAGCTCAAAATTATTGGCATCTATAGCAGAGCTTAGACTCCAAGGGTAATGAAATCTCGAAGAGTCCTTCTTTGGTCACCTCCTCCTCTTGCCATGTTTGAATTCCTTCTTGCCTCGATCCTTTATTCTTCAATCCTTTGGTTTTTCCTCCTTAGGTCGAAAGTCCTCTCAATCTCAGGATCGAGTTCGTATAAGATCGGACTTGGCATAAACTAGGAAAAATTCCGACAAGCACTTTCACTAATACTACCAGCACAGTTAAACAAGAAAGGAAAATAACAAAAAAAAAGAAACAATAAAATAACACTTTCATACGACAACTCAATAGTTAATAGTTTAGTCCTTGGCAATGGCGCCAAAAACTTGATTAGGACTACCGCAGGCGCACGGGTAGCCGTAGTATAGATAAAGATATCATTTCTTAGGGACTAATGTAACTTACTGAGTCTTGCTTGTCTAAATGTTCTAAACAAAATTCTAATTCAATTGGTTTTAATAAGGGGGCAGTTCGGTGAACAAGTATCCCGTGTTCACGCAGGGTACGGGAAAGGGCCCCGCCACAAGGGGTGAATTGTAAGCAGCCTAACCGGACTTTGTTAGTGGCTAATTCAGTTGGTTTTGATTTGACTATTTCTAATTCACTATTCTGAATCAATCGAAGAGAATATCTATCTAGGAATACTCATAGTTATGAAAGGGTATTGTATCACAACAACAATCATGTGCTTTTCTCTAATCGGTTGATCTCGTAGAATGGCAATCTATCCAGAAATTTGATCGATTCTTTCGAAATCAATCAAATTCGCCTAAACTAAACAAAAGTCATTCTTTCAAACTAATTTGCCTTAATTCAAGTTAAATATCTATGATTACTGTCTAGTCCCCCTAACATCCAAATCTCTCGTTCGAGATGACTCCACATTAGGTTTAACTAAGCAGTCTAACAACCAATGTCACCTTTCAGATTTCATTCGTTTGTTTTAAGTTAGCAAGTAAATTTCGACTAAAAATCCACTCACAATAATACAATTACTTGATAAACAAAATCAAACCAATCATGAAAATCAGCATAATTCTATAAATTAAAACATGACCCAACAACACTTTCATAAACTACTAAATCCCTAGACATAAGTAAACTACTCAGACATGATTAAGAAATAAACAAAACCAACCAACAATTCGACGAAATCTAAGAGAAAGGCTTGACTAAGATCACTTTGAACCAAGTGCTTTAAACAGTCTTAGAAGCAAATAAACAAACTCAGGGTTTCTTACAAAAACTAAAAAATCAAACCAGAAATAATAACATTTGAGAAAGAAAGAAACTAGGCTAAAACTCTAATCTAGGCTAACTCTATGCTTTTGGTTGTGCAAGGATACTTTTTACTGCTGCAGAACGGGGCCTTTTATAGAGGAGTCGCTTGATCTCAGTCACACATCGAAGGAAGATGAAGAGGCAGTAGTTACAGGTTCACCATGGTCCGTGGCAGGAACCACGATCTGACCGTGATCTGGGTTGGAATCGGCTTTCTGGTCTTTTCTTGCTCCACAGACATAGCAACACATAGGAAGTCCGTGGGCAGATCAAAATACATCTATTTATGGTCAAATGCTGGGTAAAAGGACTTAAAATCTTGTAAAACACAAAAAACAACTATACCCAAGCATAAATTGAGAATATGAGCATAAATATTAACTTAAAGCATAATGTTCTCCTAAAAACGTAGCAAAACGACCCTAAAATGACGTATACATTAAGCACTTATCACTAAACTACCACTTGGGAGTCATTGGTGGCACTAGTAATGGTCTCCACCCACTTGGAAACATAGTCGACGGCGACCAAAATGTACTTCTTACCTTAGGAAGATAGGAAAGATCCCATGAAATCTATCCCCTATACATCAAAGATTTCGATGCCAAGAATGTAGTTTAGGGGCATTTCATTTCGCCTAGATAAATTCCCGGTCCATTGACATCGATCACAAGCCAGGACATATTTATGCACATCCTTGAACAATGAAGGCCAATAAAAACGGGCTTAGAGGATCTTAGCCGCGGTCTTCTCAATGCTTGCATGGCCTCCACAAGGCAAGCCATGACAATGAGAGATGCTGGAAATAGTCTTCTCCTCGGGCACAAATCTCTATGTTATCCCATCTCCACGAGCCTTATATAAGCAAGGCTCCTCCCAAAATTATGATTTGGCTTTATAGAAAAAGCGCTTCTTTTGATTTGAATTCATGTTTGACCGTGCAGTCCCACATGCCAAATAGTTCACCAAATCTGCATACCAAGGAGCACTCGATGTTGCTAAAGCAAGCACATGGTCATCCGAGAAAGAGTCGTCAATAGGCAAGTCATACTCCCCGTCATACCCAAGGGGAATCGGTAAACACGAGAGATGGTCTACTATGGCATTCTCGATGCCTTTTTATTCTGAATTTCAAGTGAAAATTCTTGGAGACGGAGGATCCAACAAAGAAGACGAGGCCTGGAATCCTTCTTGTCTAGGAGATGCTTAAGTGCAAAGTGGTCAGTGTATATAATGACCTTAGAGCACAAGAGATATGGTTGAAATTTCTTAATTACGTTCACCACTATAAGCAACTCCTTCTCGGTGGTGGTGTAGTTTTGTTGAGCATCATCAAGTGTCTTACTAGCATAGTAGATGACATAAGGCTTCTTGCCTTTTCATTGCCCCAAAACTGCCCCAACCACATGGTCACTAGCATCACACATAATCTCGAAATGAAGGCTCCGATCGAGTGGTTGGATGATGGGGGCGGTGATGGGGCCTATTTAATCCTGTGAAATGCTTCAAGGCAATCATTACTAAAGACAAATAGGGTATCTTTGGCTAAAAGCAAAGTGAGAGACTTAGCAATTTTGGAGAAATTTTTGATGAAACGGCGGTAAAAACCCACACGTCCAAGGAAGCTTGTCACCCCTTTGACACAAGTGGGGGGTTGCAAGCACTCTATAACCTTTATCTTTGCTTTATTAACCTCAATACCCCTATATGAAGCCATATGTCGAGTTCATAGCCCCAAGTAGCACTCAACTATCAATTGTTTTTCAAAATAGTACTGAGTTATTATTTTTTTCTACAATAGCAGTAAGTTAACAATATTTTTCTAATGTCACACTGGATGACCTATTAACTTATAGTAGTAGGCAGCTTGTGTTTTATGATGATGATGATGATGATGATGATGATAATAATAGTAGTAGTAGTAGTAGTAGTAGTAGTAATAATAATAATAATAATAACAATAATGACGATGATGATGATGATGATGATGATGTTAAAAATGACCCACCCGAACCCTCTGTTTCTACTACCCGATCACCACGACCCCTTAATTATTATTATTATTGTTCTTGTTATTATTATAATAATAATTATTATTATTATTATTGTTATTATTATTATTGAAAAAGTAAAAAAACACATGTTGCCTGCTACTCTAAGTTAAAAGGTCTCCTTGTGTTACTTTAGAAAACTATTATAAACTTAGTGCTACTAGGGAAAAAAAAAATAATTCAAAGTTAGTTTCAAAAAAAATCAATAAATGAGTGCTACTTAGGTCTGTGAACTCGTCACATGCCCCAAAAACAATACCTTCTTGTACCATAAAATGACACTTTTCCTAATTTAAGAACAAGTGGACTTCTTCGCATCTATGAAGGACTCTAGCCAAGTTATCCAAGCACAAATCAAAAGTGCCGCCATAGACCGAGAAATCATTTATAAAAACCTCCACGATACTCTCTATAAAGTCGAAGAAAATGGTGAGCGTACGCCTTTGGAAGGTAGTCGGGCATTGCATAGCCCAAATGGCATTCTACGGCATGCAAAAGTCCTATAGGGGCATATGAAAGTGGTTTTCTCTTAGTCACTGGGGTGGATATGGATTTCGAAGAATCCCGAGTGTCCATCTAAATAACAAAAGAAAGGATGCCCGGCTAACGGCTCCAAAATTTGATCTAGGAAAGGGAGGGGAAAATGGTCTTTTTGGGTGGCGTCGTTAAGTTTTCCATAGTCAACACACATGCACCAGCCCGTGACCGTTCTACTAGATATGAGCTCATCTCTTTCATTCTTGACAACGGTCATACTCCTTTTCTTAGGAACTACTTGCACCAGACTAATCCAATTACTATCCGAAATTGGATAAATAATTCCGGTGTGAAGTAGCTTGATAACCTCCTTGTTGACAACCTTTTACATGTTCGAATTCAAAAAGGGTATATACCCATCATTAAGGAGAATTCAATCCATGCAAAATGAAGGGCTAATCCATTTGATATCGTTAATACCATAGCCAGTGGTGCCTCTATGCTTTTAAAGTAGACTCAACAATTTCTCAATTTGAGCATCATTAAGCTTAGCACTAATGATGACGAGAAATATACGATTGGGAGCAAGAAATTCGTACATGAGATGGGAAGGTAGGGTCTTCAATTCCATGCCGGGAGCACCCTTATTGTCATCATTAGAGGGTCAAACCTCCATATTGAGAACCTCCCTTGCCTATTGTCTAGAGAGGTATGGTTACGCCGAGTTGAGGATCCTCTCATACACCTCCCTTTCTTCATCCAAATGTGGGTCAACCCCATTGCCACAATTTTCAATCAAGCACGACTTAAGAGGGTCTGAGGGAGGGCTAAGATTTTCGATGTCCTAAAGTCCTACCTTTTTAAGCACATCGACCCGTAGCACACATCCTCTATGGAGGGGAATCTATAGCTTGTGAGAGATTGAATTCAAGCTTCTCCTCCCCAACTTGTAGGGATAGCCTCTCATTTTTAACATCAATCATCACATCGACAGTGGCTAAGAAGGGGCGCACCGAGATGATAGGTTTTTGGGCATCTTTCGTCATCTCCATAACAACGAAGTTATAAAGAATGATGAATTTCCCGACTTACAGGGGCACACCCTAAAGGACTTCGATGGCGTATTAGACGGAACGATCCGTAAGTTGTATCGATATCCGAGTGGGCTTGCATTCACCCACTTGGAGCCTCTTGCATATTGAATACGGCATAAGACTCAAACTTGCCCTAGGATTACATAGTACGAGGCTTATGGTGAAATCCCCAACGACACAAGGAATAGAAAAGCTCCCCAGAGCATTAAGCTTGGGCAGAAGCATGTTTTAGAGGATGGCACTACACTCCTTTATAAGGTAAACCATGGCATTTTCTTTAAATTTCCTTTTGTTGCAAAGGATCTCTTTTAAAAAGGTTGTATAAGACGGCATCTTGAATATGGCACCGAAGAATGAGATGTTGATTTGGAACTCTTATAGTACCTCTAGAAGTTTCCTAAGCTTGACCTCGAGTTTAGCCTTGGCAACCTTTTGAGGGAAAGGAATCAGTGGCCTATAAGGCTCAACCGGCCTAGCCTTTGTGGCCTCCTCATGCTTGTCTTGCTCTTCACTTTCTGGGACTAAATCTCCCTTTTCTTGCAAAATTTCTTTGCCCTTGTCTTTTACCAAACCTTCATCCTCCTCTTTGTGAGGTCCTCTTGGCTCATCAAGTTGCTCTCCTCTCCGTAAGGTGATGGCATTCATATGCCCCTTGGGTTTTGCTTTTGGTTGGCCCGAAAGGTGCTATTAAGGTCAAGATAGGTGGTTTACTTGTTGGGCAATTTGAGCTAATTGAGTATCCATCATCTTTTAGCATGTGGACATGCTCTCAAATTTTGAATTGAGTTAGCTCACGGACTCACCAAGAGCCTTATTTATCTTAGTTTGAGTTTGAATGCAACTCTCCATTAACCTCTCCAAATTGGATTTTGAGGTAGAGGCCATGGAGGTGGTATTTGAGGAGCACAGTATTGGAAATCGGGAGGATTAGGATGATTTTGTGAGGGATGATGAGGAGGGAGTTCGAATTCTTGTAGGACAAGTTTGGTAGTGTCTCCAACTCAGATAGAAGGTACTAGAGTAGGGGTCATTTTGTGGTATATTGTGGAAGTTGTAGAGGGCATTGGCTTGCTTGTTTAACGATGAGGTCTTGAAATGACTGACTAAGACGACATTCATTCCCACTATGCCCTTGAATTCCACACACTTCATAGACACTTGTTTGCCTAAATGACCTGCTAGGGGCTCCACCATAAGAAGCAGTAGGTTGAAGTCGATCTAGCTTTTGGAAAAGTGTGTCAACCTTGGTTGCAAGCATAGTAAAGGCATTAATCTTATACTTGCCTCCTCTTTTGGGTTGGCCCCGTTCACCTGCCCAATGGCAGTTGTTAGATGCGATATCTTCAAGTAGTTGCTTGGCTTTATTGATGGGTTTGGGCATAAGAGCGCCTCTGGCGGCCACATCAGTTGAGATCTTCATCAGTTGTTGAAGGCCATTGTAGAATGTTTGTACCAACAACCAATCTGGGATGCCATGATGGGGGCACTCCCGTTGGAGCTCCTTGAACTGCTCACATGCTTCATAAAGGGGCTCACCCTCCATTTTAGAGAAGGAGGTGATATCATTCTGGAGTTTGCAGTCTTCTCGAAAGGGAAATACTTAGACAAGAATGCCTTGGAGAAACCATCCCAAGCAGTGAATGAATTGGCATTCGAGTTCAAAAGCCAAGACTTAGCCTTATCCTTCAAAGAGAAAGAAAATAGCCTCAACCGGATGGCATCATTAGAGACCCCACCCCATTCATCTTCGTCATATCACACTTCTCTAATAAAGAAGCAATGTGTGTAGTGGGGTTCTCCATTGGGTACCCTCCAAATTGGTCTTGTTGAAATAAAGTGATGAATGTTGAGTTGGACTGAAAAGGGTTTGCCTCAATGGGAGGTCTCACGATGCTAGATGGAATGTCATTTGGACCCGACATCGCAAAGTCCCTCAACCGGGTTTTGCGAGATCCATGATGGCCTTTTGAGTTTGCCTTCCTTCTCTACTTTGGTTTCTTGCACATCATCAGGGAGCATGAAAATAGCTTCGATCTTGGGTTCAAAGGGAGCCAAATCACTTAAACCTTGGCTTCTCCTATGCATGCAATAACGAGTATAACTAACGGAGGTAAGCCAAATCAAGAAACAATAATAACAATTAAACAAAGCAAAGCCAAAAACTCTAGCCTCCAATCACACTTCGAGTTACAATACCTCATGAACCTTATCCTCTGGCAGCGACGCCAAAAACTTGTTTAGTGGGAAATAAGCTTTAAAATTTATACCATAAGTGAACGGTTTATCATGGTGTACTTGGGTTGTCGTCCACTGAGAACAAGACCAAAGTTACCTAACTTAGTGCTAGATTGAATTTACAGGGCCGATTAGTAAGTTTGAGAGAGAATGAAACAAAGACTACTCAATATTGTGGTCTAAAAAATGCATTTGGAGAAGGATTTGGGTCAAGGGATTAATCAATTGTGGCTGCTTATGCAAGGCATGAGTTCCCAAACTTGGTTCGATTCACGAGTGATCATAAGGGGGTGATTGGTTTGTTTAGGGCTACACAAACCTTCTTTCAGAGAGTAAAGGTAACCTTAATCCATAAGCCTACGTATTTTCATGGGAACTCGAATGTCAAGGTTGAAGAAGACTAACTTGCATCTAACAAGGCCCCGGGTTATTTTCAAAGCCAATGCTTGTTCTCTCTTCTTCTATCCAATAGAATGCATATCCACCTCTTGATGTGGTTATTCGCCCCAAGTATTGGATGGGATTTTCTTTCGGACGTTTCATCGAACACTTGGTGGGTAGAGAATGAAACCCCTAAATAACTTGAAATTAAAGTAAGACAAGATCAAACCAAGCTTATTATGCCATCCTAGCTCCTAATCCCCAACCCAAGTTGAGAAAAACTACTTACTAATCACCATCATAACACTCCAAAAATCACAACCAACCATGAACAAACAAACTAAGCAAAGCTAAGTAAAGAGGAAAAGAGATAGAAAGAAGAACAAACTTCAATTAATGGAATAGAGATCGAAAGTCTTCAAAATCTTCAACAAACAATAATTCAAGAACATTAATCATGCATTAACCCTAAATCAAGCCTAGAAAGTGTTTAAAGTGCTTTTACGAGAGAAAATAACCTCGAAATTAGGCAAAATAGGGTATTTATAGCTGAAAACTGGGAAAGGGTGATGGCCGTTGCCAAGGTGACGACTTAAAGATGGTATGGCAACAGCTTATCGTATGCGCGTTAGGGACATTTCCTATGGGCATGCGATGGCCAGGCCGTTGATTGTGCGATGAGCGTCGCCGTCCTGTGCCTTGAATTTTCGCATTCTCTTGCTCCTTTGCTCCTTCCAAACCTTTGTGTGACCAATCTTTACTCTTGTATTTCCTTCAACCATGTACCAACTACCCTTCTTTCTTAAATAACTCGAAAAATTCCGGAAAAAATAAAAAAGGGGATTAAACAAAGCAACAATGTTAAAGGAGGCAAAACTTGTTCAAATCCCTCTTAATCAAAGGAGAAATAAGGTAAAGGACCAGAAAAGGGGATAGGGGATTAGCCAAAATTAAGACTCATCAAGTGGCTCTTAGGATTATCCCTTGTGAACTCACTTGTTTATCTCATTTAACTTAGCTTACATACATTCTACCCAGTAGTAGCCTACAGCCCAATTTCCTTTTCATTGTTTCCTTGGGTATTAGAGTGTTTGTGAGGCAAGAATACATCATCTTTGGACTTTATAATGCCCTGCTACCTTTTAGAGGTCCATAACTTGTATTCTGTCAAATTTAGTTGAATAGTGCCTAGGAAGTTTCATCGATGACTTCCCTTTGTGAAAGGCTGACTTTGAATTAGGACAAATGTCACTTTATGATAAAAAGCTGATAGTCTTAGGCTACGTCATTTCTAAAGATGGAATTGAAGCTGATAAGGCTGAGATTGATTTGATTGTTAACCCTTTTTTTGACATGCTGGTCTAATTGTCATATGTTAAAGACTTTAGTAAGATAACAAATCCTTCAACCAAGCTTTCAGCAAAATGATGTGCCACTCCACTAGTGTCTTGTGGCATTTACTAAGCTTAGAGACCCCTTAGCCTCTATCTTCATCTTCCCATTTGGGGAGAGCCCTTTGAGTTAATGTGTGATGCATCTGATTATGATATTAGGGTTGTTTTAGGGCAACGCATTAATGAGAAGCCTCATGGCATTTATTATGCTATTCTCATTATGAATGATGCCCAGCCGAACTACACTATGACTAGGAAAGAATTTTTAAATGTCATATTTGGTTTTGAGAAGTTTAGACCATATCTAACTAAGTCCCATGTTGTTTTCTATACTGAGCATTCTGCTTTAAACACATTCCTCCTAAGAAGGATGCCAAGCCTAGACTTATGAGATGGGTTTTTCTTTTGCATGAAATCAATTGTAAGATTAAACATAAGAAAGGTTACAAGAATCCAGCTATTGACCACTTGTGTAAGATTATTTGTAGTTGAGAGTTTGAGTCATATATTTCTGAATGCTTTCCTAATAAGCAATTGTTTGGAGTCCTTCCTGACCCTTGGTATACTGATATTATGAACTAGCTATTGTTTAGCAGGACTCCTAAGGGTTGGACTAAGTATAATAGAGAGCAAATCTTCTGGCTTGTGAAGTTCTTTGTATTGAATGATCCTTACTAGTTTAAGTATTGTCCTGACAAAGTTTCTAGAAGGTGTGTCTCATGCTATGTTGTTAGAAGTGTCCCTCCATTCTATCATAACTAAGCGTGTAGGCATTTTCACTAAGAGAAGGAAAACAACCAAAGTTCTTCCGTGTGGTTTAATTGTCCTACCCTGTGTAGGTATGCTTTTATATATTGTAAGAATTACCCTAGGAGCTAATAGTTAGGTAGAATATTAGGATAGATATCATGCAACTTAATCCTGTCATTGTGGCGAGATTTATGATCTAGGAGGTGTAGAATTCGTGGGACCATTTTCATCTTCATTTTAGAGTAAGTACATTTTTCTACTAGTTGAGTATGTTTCAAAGTAGGTAGAGGCGATCCTTACCAAGCCCACTGATGATAAAGTTTTTGTGACTATCCTCAGGGAGATTATGTTACTAGATTTAGCATGCCCTAAGCCATCATTAGTGATCATGGTACCCACTTTACTAATAGGTACTTTAAGGGTTTATCGAGCATGTATTCTTCAGTCCATAGAGTTGCCACACCACATCATCCCCAAACTAGAGGGCAAATGAAAGTGTCCAATAGATAGGTTATGTAGATTGTTTAAAGGACTGTGAGTAGGATTAGAAAGGATTGGGCTGACAGGCTTGTAGATGCTTTATAGGATTATTGGACATCCCTCAAGACTCCCCTAGTTATGTCAGCTCAGAGGGTTCTCTATGGTAAGCCTTGCCATCTCCATATTGACATTAAGGATAGGGCTTAGTGGGCCAAGCAGATGCTTAATTATTACTTGACTAAGGCCAGTGAGGAGATGAGACTCCCACTAAGTTAGCTAGAAGAGATTATAGTTGAGGCATATGGGAACGCAAGATCGTACAAGGAGAGGACTAGTTATTTGATGATAGACACATTCTTAGAAAATAGTTTGCCATAGGTATAAAAGTGCTTTCATATGGCTCTATGCTCCTTCCTTTTTGAAGGAAAATTGAGGTCCTATTGAAGGGGACCCTATATTGCTTCTCATGTTGTTCCCTATGATGTAGTAGAAATTCTAGATCTTGAAAGTGCTGCCAAGTTAAAGGAGAATGGCCTGAGGATTAAGTAGTTTTTAGAGCTGCCAAGCGAAGAAGATGTCGAGTGTCTTATACTTCGCAAGATGGTTTGTGAAGAATGATGCGCTACTAATTTAGTTTGGATAGCAGCACCTGACCTTGTTTGATTGAAATTTCTTCCACTTCTGTCACTTTCTCTTATTTTATTATATTTCCTTTTCTATATATTTGGCGCTTTTTCTTCTCTTTTGTATATATGTTTCCCTTTTTGGGTTTTATGGCCTTGTTTTTTTCTTTCATTTTGGGTCTTATTTTGCTTTTGGTATATTTGTTTTTCTTTGATGTTGTTTTTAATTTTCCTTCCACTTTTAATGGGGATACTGATTAATCTAGGTGTCGAGTGGGGGGAACTATGTTTTTCTCAGGATTAATCAAAGTTTTTATTTTTTAATAGTTGACAAAATCATTATATATAAGGGGAAAAGCATCTAAATCCGTAATTCTGACATCCAAATTGGTCTTCTCTACATGAGATAAAAACATTTCAACAAACCGGAACAAGATACCCATTTATACATACATATGTAAACATATGTTTATAAAAACATTTCAACAACCCTAAACAAACCTACATACTTGTTAAAAAGAAAAGATACATCTTTCCTTTTTCATCCTAGTGGAATCAATATAGGTATCTGTATGGTTCTTTTGGATGCGAATCAGTATATGTTTTTCCCTAGGATTAGTCAAAGTTTGTCTTGTGTAATAGTAGGTTTCATTTTTTCTCATAAATATATATATGCATATATAAAATCATTGTGCCAGTTCCAAAAGAAAGAAAAAAGAAAAAAGGGGAAGATTGAATAATTTTAAAAATAATTTTTATCTTGTTTTGGGGATATGTGTTATTATAACTGGTTATGTTGTCTTGTACCTTAGCTTCTAGGTTGTGTATGGACCTGTGTGCATGACAGAACTTAGTCCAAAAGATGATATTTATGCCCATGTTAACGCTCGACATTTTTATAGCAAGTTATATTAACTTTGGCAAATGAACCTATGAGACTTTGAGACTTAAAGGCTAATTCATAAATTTTACTCTTATGTTTTTCTCTCAATCATGTCTCTTCCATGACTAAATCTCCAGAACTTACTTTTATCCTCTTCAAAATCACGTTTAGCATGAACATTACGGTAATACGACAGAGGCGTTCATTTATTTTTATAAGCCACATTGGCTAAATCGTCACCATAATTTGAATGATTCACCCTTGCTAGCCCTTTGAGCTTTTGATTGTTTTTCATTTATTGGGAAGGCTTCCATTTATTACTTAGCCAAGACACATTTCCTATTACCTATGCCAACTCTAGTGGAGCAACACTTCAATATATGGTGATGGATAACTTCTGGGTCATTATATACTTTGGAGTTTGATTTTAGATCTTTTGTTATGATAAGGGGAATATTGAGTTATTTTTTAGATTTTCCCCTCTTAGTTACACGGGTTGCTTTTTCTTGTGACCATTTGGAAAGAGCATTGTTTTATGTTCTTCCATGCCATTCATTTGCTTAACTTTTTTTTTTAAGGAAAAAAAGAAAAACATTTTCGAATGAAAAACATGAAAAAAATACCAAGGAAATTTAAAACAAAAAACTTTGGAAAAAAGAGCAAAAAAATCAAGAATACAACAAGTGTGTTTGGCATGGTTTGTTTTATGCACCTCGTTTTGATTAATTCAACTCATTTCCAATGATCCTGTTTTTATGGAGTGTACTTATCTTTCCAGTAGTAGTTGGAACTGTTTTATTTCTCATTAGTTATTTGGCTTTTAGCTCCTCGCTTCCCAAATTAGTTGTTCCTCTCTTACCCCTTAACCCTTAGCCCCATTGTACCCCTTTTTGGTCCTCTTAACTTTTGTGTTGCATTTTGCATTAGAGTGGTGGAGAATGAGAATCTTTGCAAGCCTATGGTAGTTTCTATAATTGGAAGATGAATTGAGTGAACCTTACTATATGTAAAACACATAAGCAGGAGTGGCCCTCATCTTCTTGAAGTGAGGTTATACTAGTATTTGAGCTTGTTCATACATCTAACTGGGGTGAAAGGTGGTGTATCGATGTCATCAATGGGGATTAGAAATTTCTTAATATGTGTACTATGGTTATATATTATCTAATCCCTAGGTTACTTGAGTAATGTGATTGGTTAGAATGTGCACATATTTTTCCCAAGTGTTGTATGTATGAGCTTTTGAGAGCCTAAAAACATTTTTTGTTTTTGTGTATGTTTTCTTTTTTTTTTCCCTTTTTATTCCTATAAGATTTTGTGGATATATATTGCGCAAACCCTTACGATATCCTACTCGTTTAAAGGGGTTAACTTAGAATTTAAAGAACTCATTACAATGCTAACTGCAACTGTGATTCCTATGAAGGTGAGTTAGATTTTATTTTTCTTTTTTCTAAGATGTTTAGCTTTATTTTACTAGGGGACAAGCAAAATTTAGATGTGGGGTATTATCCACCCGAAATTAGGTCATCTGTATGCCCTTTATTGTCTAGTATTTGCAAAAAAAATGATTAAATTTAGAATGTTGACATGTTTCTATTTATTTTGTAGAAATTGTTAAAATTTGAGAAAAACAAATATTTTGCACAACTGAGACCATATGTTGGATAAAGTTGATAAAAAGAGAAAAAAGAGAAAGAAAATAGGCCTAGCGGCCCAAGTGATTGGCTACCGAGCAGGGCAACCTGATCTCCTCCTTACTCACTTTACCACACGCCTGGGTCATGTGACTCCAACCCCCCTTATTGCATCTCCTCTTCTTTATTTTAATGCTTTAAATCCTAGAAATTCAACCCCCTTTCCCTTTTTCTTTGTCTTCTTCTTCTCTCTTCCAAGTAAAATACCGGTCCCTACCTTCAATTTTCTTTCTCGTCCTTCATTTTGCTTCATCAATTCACTTATCCTCAACCTCCAGCCTTCATCTTCATCAATTTCACCGTCATACATTCGGCAGTTTCAAATAGTAGTAGGTAGCTTTAACTTATGATTAATTGAAGCAATCAACGGTAAGGCAGTGTTTTTTTTGGCTATGAAGAGAGCAAGCAAGTTCAAACGAACAGTAGAAGCAATGTTAGAGTTTAGTTTTTACTTTGCCTATTCAATTTTCACTTATTTAGTTTTTCCGATCCGATGTTTGGAACATTAAAGTTCATGACGTTATCATGAGAATTGATCTATGTTGGTGAGAATTTCAGTATTTATTTAAAATTTGTGAGTTATTTGGTTCAAATTCGCATTTGGTTGTAGATTCTTGTTTAAGTTACATGCTGCCTTTTCCTCTTATATTTTGAATAGGAACATTGGATCTAATTCATGGCTTAGGTTCTGTAATGTTGAAGTTGTAGGACTCAATTTTGATGAGGCCGATTGTGAGTTTGATAATTTTTGCTAGTGATTTTAATGGTATAAGTTGAACTCAAGTTATGCCCTTATCTAGCTCAATGTCCATTATCCCCTATTTTGCTACTTCCCCTATTTTGGTTGGTATTCAAATATAGTTTCTGTATTGATTGTAGTCTAGAGAATCGGTTCTACTGTTGGGAATTTGCGACTAGCTCTAGTGTTTATTTTACAGAATTCGAGTACGGTTCATTGCTTGTTCACTTATTTGCCTTTGCGTACTTTAATTCCGTACCAATATATAGGTTTTTTCTTCTAGTTTTGGCTTACATAAGCTTGGATGGTATTCTCTTCTTTCGCAGTGCTTTTACGGATCTTTCTATTGCTATGTTGTGAATTTTTTATCGGAACTTTGTTGATTGAATATTAACTATTAAGCTCCGCTTGGCATTAGTGATGCGCCTATTTTACTTGGTGCTATACCTTTGAGTTGGCATTGCCTAGAATTCTAGCTTCTTTTTAGTTAAAACCTTAAGCCTATGCTAGAAGTTTAATAGAGTTAGTTTCAGGTAATATCTATTTATTAGATTATACCAATAGTGACATAAATTCGTAACTCATCTCTAAGGATGACGTCATTAGGCACTACAATGATGCACCATGCACTTGTAGAAAATTATAGAACAGCCCCTGCTAATTCCCCTAAATTGGGATATCAATCTTTAATGCTCCACTTGAATTAGTTAATGATTGATACCTATAAAAAATCATAAGGTATAACAAATACCAACATCACACCAATGCTATAATTACGAAGAGTTGTTGTATGCTTATGATGGTGGCCTGAATTGAGTGATTTAATGGAATGCAAGTGCGAAATTTTAAGTGAAAGAGAGACAGAGAGAGTGGGGTAGGGAGATCATTTCTTTAAGCTTAAAGGCAAAAGCGCGGAGCTAGACTTTACAAGGATTAAAGCAGGAATGTTAATGGAAGTAGGAGTAGTCTTAAGAAGGTTTGAAGACTTCTCAATGGGTTGCTAGTAGAGTCTTTGATGGGGTTTGTTAGAGGCTTTGGTTCCTACTCCTTGATGAAGTCCCCACCAACCAAGACAAGGAAGAAGGTCCAACAAGTGCATCAAGGTCCTTTACAAACTTCAAAGTCCAAGCAATGGCTCAGATTGTAGAGAAGAGCCAAAATCAAGCAACCGGGTTAAAAGGCCAGAAAGTGCCTGGTTTGGTTCACCTCATAACTTAAGCTACATTGTGGCCTAAGTTTGATATTTTTAATTTTTAGAATCCTCATGATGTCTACTTTCAGGTTCAAGCATTAAATTCCAATCATGCACAAGAGAAGTTAGGAGATCAAGGCATTTTGTCCAACCGGCTAGTTTTGATCCAAAACTACACGGCTAAATGTTTTAGTGGAATTCTTCTACTTAGACATGATTTAATCTTGATTTCTTTAGCGGGGGTTTTATACACACCCTGAGGTTTCCCCCTGTGGGCTGAAATCAAAATCATGACCACTTTTGCTAAGTTAAATTCAATACTGAAAACTGGGTTAAATTCTGCCTAGTGAACTCGGTTTACTGCAGCCGGCCACTTTTCCTTCCACCGTGGGTTTCTTATGCTTCTTGCTTGCTAGCTTCACATGGCCCTCAAGACATCTAGAAGTTCAATCATCAGCTGCAAAAGGGACTATTTTGGGGAAGAACAACCAATGCAGCAAAGGGATGTCTCTTAAACTGGATTGGATGGCCGAAAAGTGCTTTTCACTTTACGGCTGGTTCCTTTTCATTTTCTAGTAAGCTGGTTGTATTAGGACTTAATGACATGTAATTAAAGTTGTAAGCATCATTCGTCTTGTTTCCCTTTTCATTTTGACTATGATTAGCTTAAGTTGATTAAGCTAGTACACGGGTTAGTGCTAACCATGGAGATTAGCTAAACTTAAGACGTTTCCTCCATAGGAAGGAAACCTTAGGAGCTTGGTTACATGCTTAGGTGCTTGCTAGTCTTGTAACTAAAAGGCTACTCATGGCCTTGGGCAGAAACATTACACACTTTGAATTAAAATCAGTTTGAGAGCATTTCTTGCTTTCGTTCATTCAAACACTTCAGTTGCTTAAGATTAATTTGGTCGATTAAGGTGGTGATCAAGTAAGTCCTAATCTTTGTTTAAGTGCTGATTTTGTATCTTAATCAAAGTTTAGGGACCCTAAACTAGTGTTTGGTGGTGTTTTAGTATCCAAACATCAGTTTAGTTCTATCATTATCTTTTGATTATCCCACGGGTTTGAGTTAGCTAAGCTAGATTTCAGTTTGTAAAACTGTGTCTGCTTGAATTCTAGTTTAAGTTTTTGTTAGATTTACTCACACAAGGACACAAGAAGGGGGTGAATTGTGTCTACCAATTTTTTCGGTTTTCTCAAAACACTCATCAGAACTGTTTGCAATGCGTGTTTGCAGTAAAGCAGAAACAAGTACAATTTGCGGAAACAGTAAAGGAGACACAATATTTTTACATGAAAAATCACCTCTGGCCCAATTGAGGTGAAAAAACCACGACCTACCTCAGTAGAATTTCAGCAATACTTTTACTAACACAGGCGGAATTCGTTACACATGTAACTCATACGTGACTAGGTCACACATGTAACTTAGTCTCCGCCGAGACCCTCGTTACAAACACGTAACTAGCTTCCACACAAGAACTAGCCACACACCACGTCCAAAGTCTCCCAAGACTTGGATACACTCTAATCTCACTGATGACAGAGGAGAACAGAAAAACACCTTACTTTGAATGCTTCTAAATAAGCTGAATGTAAGGTACAATACAATCCCTATTATGCCAATATAGATGACTCAGTTTAGCACACTTCTTGAAGGTTTTTCACTCAGAAAAGTTTCTCATAGAAAACTCGATTTTGCTTCTTGAAAAACCATGAATGAAAATGTTGAGAAGCAAGAGATTATGTACCCACCGAATACTTGTGCCGCAAGTATATGGGAGGTTTTGGATTTTAGCAATAACTCTTAAAAATAATCAGTATTCCAAACGGAATTGAATATCTCAACATTATCTTTTTTGGAAATCATACCTTAAAGGCTAAGATAAAATCTTTTGATAGTATCTTTTTAGAAAAACAATATTATTTAGTGAAGGACTCTTTGTAAGACAAAATATTATCAGAAAATCAATTGCAAATATGTTAGGAATTTTGACAGTAGAAAAACACTTGAAAATCTTTGGGACAAGAGTTTTATACGTTGCCCTCAGAATACTGCAGACCTGATTGCTCAAACTATTCTGAGCAGTGTTCTGAGTTAGCGCAAGAAATTCGTTCAAGGTGAGTGTTGAGTCAAGATCTTCTAATTGGCATATTAACAAGAATCTATATGAATACAACCAGTAATTAACTCTAAGACTCTTGTGATCCTTTGACCTCCTTGATGTCGTGCATACATATTCACATTGATGTTCCATGCTTCTTTGAGCTGTTCTCCAGGGCGTTTGCAACCTGTCTCAACACACAATTCTAGCACACTACTTAAGCATAGCATGATAGCATATTGACTCGTACAATTGGGTTGTTATCATCAAAACCTTACACATGATTGTTTCAATAGTTTTCATTCAATCCCTTAAAGATACATCACATTTGGTATCAGAGCAAAGGTTTCACCATGGCTTGGTGCGTCCATCCCACTTCCAGAATTCACTCATCCATCCATTTCCAAACACAATTCTAGTTACACTTCTAGTTCGAGTGCAAACACATTCTATGAGTATGAGTTCGACAAGCATGACCTTGGAAGAGAGGTTTAAAGCTTTAATGAGGTAGAATGAACTGCTATCAAAGATGATCCAAGAGGATTCTCAAAGGAGTCAAGAGACTTGAGCACAAAATGAGTACCTAAGAAAGCAACTTGGTACGGTTTTGAAGCAAAAGCAGAAAATGAGTGAAGAAACCTTTCAATCCGAACCAAGAAGGCATGAACAAGTCTTTAGTCATGAAGCTAATTCATCTAGTGAGGATAACCCAATCAGAATGACAAGGGCAGAACCTCAGACTCAAGCAAATTTCAATGATTTCAAGGTGGAAGTGCCTGAATTTGAAGGTAAGCTTGATCCTGAAGAATTTCTTGATTAGTTACATACTGTTGAGAGGGTTTTTGAATACAAAGATGTTCTTGAAGTTAAAAAGGTCGAGTTAGTGGTCGTAAGACTAAGAAAATGTGCATTTTTGTGGTGCACAAACCTAAGTGCTAAACGGGTTAGAGAAAGGAAAGCTATAATCCGTATGTGGGAAAAGATGAAATCCAAGCTTAAGGCTAGATTTCTTCCTCCTACCTACATGTAAGATTGTTATTCTCAACTTCACAACCTTATTCAAGGCAGCATGAGTGTAAAAGAATACACACGTGAGTTTGAGAAGCTATTGATCACATGTGGCATCCAAGAACCTGAAGAGCAAACCATAGTTAGATACTTGGGAGGTCTTGATCCTAAGTATTCTAATGTGGTAGAATTGCAAGCTTACACATCCTTTGATGATCTTTATGTGCTGGCACACAAGGTGGAGCAACAAAAGAAGGTAAGGTAGCCCCTAAACCACAAAGCCCAAAACCATTCAACCGAAAGTAACCTTTCAACAAGGGGAGTTCCAATCCTATTCCTAAGCCACAAAATCCATCTCCTTCCTTTCCACAAAGAACCCCAGCACCTCAAAGGACCCAAACACCTCAAAATAGTCCTAACCCCAATCCAATGAGCAATTAGAGATGTTTCAAATGCCAAGGACTTGGGCACATAGCCCCGGATTGTCCAAATAGAAAGGTGATTACCTTGTCTGAATGGTTAGCCGTGAAGGAGGTTTTTAAAGAAGAAGAAAACTAAGATAAAAGTGCACTAGAACTTGAGGAAACTCAAGAGGAGGTCGTGGAAGAGGATGATGAAGGAGAACTCTTGGTTTTGAGAAGAGTTCTAAGTAACCAAAGAGGAGTTAAAGATGAGCAAAGAGAGAATATCTTCCATACCCGTAGTACTGTCCAAGGGAAGGTGTGTTCTCTAATCATTGATGGAGGGAGCTCTGCAAACATGGTTTCTCTAAGCATGATTGAGAAACTAAGGTTGCAAACAATGACTCATCCACATCCATATAACATCTAGTGGTTGAATCAAAGCAAGGGAATTCAAGTGAACTCTCGGTGCTTGATTTCTTTCTCCATTGGAAAGAGTTATCACGATGAGTTATGGTGTGATGTTACTCCTATGGACGCTTGTCACATGCTTTTAGGAAGACCATGGCTATATGATAGTGGGGTTATGCATAATGGTTACCTAAACACTTACTCATTTACCAAGGATGGCAAGAAGATCACCTTAGCCCCTTTACCCCCATCTAAACTCCACGAAATTCAGCCACGAAACAAGCCCAAGCAAGCTGATTGTTTTCCGTTCGTAGGTGAACCCATGTTAAAGGCTTCCCAACATGAGTTTAAAGCCTTTAAAGAGTGGATATTGAGCATTTAAGATGAACTAGAGAGTTTACTGCCCACTCACCCGTAGCTAAAACACTCATCCAAAACTTCTATCATTTATTTCCTGAGGAGATACCTATGGGTTTGCCTCCTAAACGGGACATTCAGCACCCCATTGACCTTATTCTAGGTTCTATCCTACCAAACAAGCCAGCATACAAGATGAATCCAAAAGAGACCAAGGAAATTCAAAGACAAGTTGAAGAGTAGAAGACTAAAGGCTTAATCCATGAGTCTTTAAGTCCATGTGTAGTTCTAGCTCTTTTGGTGCCAAAGAAGGATGGTGGAATGAGAATGTGTGTGGATAGCGGGGCCATTCATAAGATCACAATCAAGTATAGGTATCCCATACCTAGACTTGAAGACGTGCTAGATGAATTGTATGGCTCTAAAGTATTCTCCAAGATTGATCTTCGAAGTAGTTACTACCAAATCAGGATTAGAGAAGTTGATGAATGGAAAACAGCTTTCAAAACTAAAGGAGGGCTTTATGAATGGTTGGTAATGCTCTTTGGTCTTGCTAATGCACCTAGTACTATCATGAGGTTGACGAACTAAGTGTTCAAGCCATACATAGGAAAGTTTGTGATAGTATACTTTGATGATATCTTGGTGTATTCTAAGAATGAGCATGAACTTCAAGATCACTTAACCCAAGTAATGCTTGTTCTAGAACGAGAGAAGCTATTTGGTAACCTTAAGAAATGTGCTTTCTTTACTCTTGAAGTTACATTTCTTGGTTATATTGTTACTGGAGATGACATTAAGGTATATGGAAGTAAAGTTAAAGCAATTCAGACATGGTCATTCGAAGGAGTATACATGATGTTTGAGATTTCTATGGTTTAGCTTCATTCTACATGAGGTTCATTCGTGGTTTCAACATTATTATGGCTCCTATGACTGAAGTTATCAAAGGTACATCATTTGTGTGGACACCAAAAGCTCAATCTGCCTTTGAAGAGATCAAGACAATACTTACTCAAGCACTGTTTTTGTCCTTGTCGTGCTTTAGCAAAGTCTTTGAAGTGGAATGTAATGCCTCTAGAGTTGGCATAGGTGGTGTTCTTACTCAGGAAGGTAAACCTCTGGCTTCTTTAGTGAGAAACTTTGTGATTCAAGAAGAAAATACTCCACTTATGATAAGGAGTTCTATGCCATTGTGAGATGTTTAGAGCATTAGAGTTATTATCTTATTGCAAGTGAGTTTATCTTATATTCTAACTATAAAGCTTTGAAGTACATTCAAGGCCAACATAAGTTGAACTCACGGCATGCTAAGTGGGTTGAGTTTATGCAGTCATATCATTTTAGAATCAAGCACAAATCTGAAAAACTCAACCAAGGTGCAAATACTCTATCTCGGAAGTATCCTTTGTTGTTTTAATTGGATGCTTCTGTACTTAGTTTTGAGTATCTAAAAGCTTTGTATGACAAGGACGAAGACTTTAGGGAATTGTATGTTGAATGTTCCAAGCACCCCAAAGGAGATTTTCTGATCCAAGAGGGATTTCTTTTCAAGGGTACACGGCTATGTGTACCAAAGTGTAGCACAAGGGAACTTCTGACCAACAAAGTTCATGGAGGGTCTTTAGCAAGTCAGTATGGAGAAAACAAGATAGTCACTACGCTAAGAGAGCATTACTACTGGCCAGCCGTGGAGAGAGATGTTCAAGACATACTAAAGAGGTGTGGGACTTGTCAAGTGGCTAAAAGTCACTCCTTACCTCATGACCTATACACTCCATTACCTATTCCCACTTCACCTTGGGTTGATGTAAGTATGGACTTCATTTTTGGACCGCCTAAAACCTAAAGGAGCAAGGATTCTATCTTTGTTGTGGTAGATAGGTATTCTAAAATGTCTCATTTCATTCCATGCAACAAGACTAATGATGCTGCATATATTGCTGAGCTGTATTTCAGGGAAGTGGCAAGATTACATAGTATCCCTAGGTTCATTGTTTCTGATAGGGATACTAAGTTTTTGAGTTATTTTTGGATTACTTTGTGGAAGAAGTTAGGTACTAAACTCAAGTGTAGTACTATTTGTTATCTACAAACTAATGGGCAAACTGAGATTACTAATCGAACCTTAGGAACACTTCTAAAGACTTGGATTAAACCTCATGCCAAGGCTTGGGATTTGCATTTACCCCATGCAGAGTTTGCTTATAACAGGGCACCAAGCAAGGCTGCTGGTCTATCACTATTTAAGGTGGTCTATGGGATTGATCCTATTAGTCCACTTGATCTTACACCAAGGCCACTAGGCCAAAAGCCAAGTGCGGATGCAGCTTCACAGGTAGAAGAAATCCAGAAGATTCATGAGTTAGTAAGAAGCAAAATTGAGAAGACCAATGCATCATATCAAGGTCAAGCTAACAAGCATAACAAGAAAGTGGTGTTTCAACCTGGAGACCTCGTGTGGATTCACCTAAGGAAGGAGAGATTTCCTTCCAAAGGAATAACAAGCTTATGCCAAGGGCTGATGGTCCATTTAAGGTACTTGAATGAATAAATAACAATGCTTATAAGGTTGATTTTCCAGGTGAGTATGGAGTTTTAGCCACATTCAATGTAGCTGATTTGAGTGCTTACCAAGCCAATGATTACCTTGCTGATTTGAGTATCAAATCTTCTTAAGAAGGGGAGGATGATAGAGTCCCCACCAAAAAAGACAAGGAAGAAGGTCTAACAAGTCCATCAAGGTGCTTTACAAACTCCAAAGTCCAAGCAATGGCTCAGATTGTAGAGAAGAGCCAAAATCAAGCAACCAGGTTGAAAGGCCAGAATGTGCCCAGTTTTGTTGACCTTATACCTTAAGCTATGTTGTGGCTTAAGTTTGATGTTTTTACATTTTTGGAATCCTTATGATGTCTACTTTCAGGTCCAAGCATTAAATTCCAATCATTCACAAGAGAAGTTAGGAGATCAAGGCATTTTATACAACCGACTAGTTTTGATCCAAAACTGCATGGTTAAATGTTTTAGTGGAAGCCTTCTACTTAAACATGATTTAACCTTGATTTCTTTGCATCAGGGTTTGCACACACCCTAAGGTTTCCCCCCATGCCCTGAAATCAAAACCATGACCACTTTTGCTAAGTTAAATTCAAGACTGAAAACCGGGTTAAATTCTACCCAGTGAACGTAGTTTGCTGTAGCTAGCCACTTTTCCTGACTCTGTGGGTTTGCCATGCTTCTTGCTTGCTAGCTAGCTCCACACAGCCCTCAACACATCTAGAAGATCAATCATCAACTGCAAAAGGGATTATTTTTGGGAAGAACAACCAAAGGGAAGCAAAGGTAGCAAAGGGATGTCTCTTGAACCGGATTGGATGGCTGAAAAGTGCTTTTCACTTTATGGTTGGTTCCTTTTCATTTTCTAGTAAGCTAGTTGTATTAGGACTCAATGACATGTAACTAAAGTTGTAAACATCATTTGTCTTGTTTTCCTTCTCATTTTGATTATAATTAGCTTAAGTTAATTAAGCTAGTACACGGGTTAGTGCTAACCGTGGAGATTAGCTTAACTTAAGACGTTTCCTCCCTGGGAAGGAAACCTTAGAAGCTTGGTTACTTGCTTAGGTGCTTCCTAGGCTTGTAACTAAAAGGCTACTCATGCCCTTGGGCAGAAACATCACACACTTTGAATCAAAATTAGTTTGAGAGCATTTCTTGCTTTCGTTCATTCAAACACTTCACTTGCTTATCCTTAATTTGGTCGATCAAGATGGTGATCAAGTAAGCCCTAATCTTTGTTTAAGTGGTGACTCTGTATCTTTATCAAAGTTTAGGGACCCTAAACTAGTGTTTAGTGGTATTTCTGTATCCAAACATCAGTTTAGTTCTATCATTCTCTTTTGATTATCCCACGAGTTTGAGTTAGCTAAGCTAGATTTCAGTTTGCAAAACCATGTATACTTGAATTCTAGTTTAAGTTTTCATTCAATCCCTTGAAGATACATCACTCCTTAATTTGTTTGGTCTTACATCTAGAGATAATTGTATTACATCAAACCCCAAGGATATTCTTCTTTATTGACATTAATGGGTGCCTTCACTTTTCTTAAAGATTAGCTATGTGTGCTTTAAGTCCTGCATTGATATTACTAAACATTGTTACCCTGGACTCCATCATATTTACCACTATATTGTGTATTCAGATTTCACTCTGGAGAAGAGATGTCAAAGTGTTTGACATTGCACTACTAGTATGATGTCCTAGCTCTAAGATTTTGCCCACTCCATAGTGCCTTTCCTTTTGTTAGTTATGCCGCCATGATACTTTTCTCTAGCCTTGTTCCACTTTAGATTAGTTAGATTAGCTTCATTTAGGATGTTAAGGGGTTCTTTGATATGTTCCTCCTATAAGAGAGGAAACATTAAACCTTTTAAAATTAGATTGAGTGATTAGCAGGAGGCAGAGAAGAGTTTCTTTTGAATTGGTGTGTCGATATGCTTACCATATGGGACAGAATCATATCAATAAGATTTACTTCAAAAAGCTCAAGGAATTAGTGTAGATCAGGATCTAATTAATCATTGGGGATTTCCTTAGAAAACATAAAGGGAAGCAAGGGGAGGATGATGATGTACTCAGGGATCCTAGCCTCATAACGAAAAGGAGCATAGGAAAAACTCCTTTTCTTCTTCTTTATTCTACTATACTTATATATAAACTTTATGTAGACTTGAGACTTAAAGATGGTGATGAGGTTAGATCTGTTCTGGTGGTTAACTCTTAAGTGTTTCTTGAACTTATAATTTCTAAACTCAATTTTGACTCCTCTTGTAAAGAAGAAGTAAAAGGTACCTTCTTCAGAGAACATTTTCTTAAGATTGGCATAAAATAAGATCACATGCTCAGGATCGGCTTCCTCTCCTGTTATATGCTAACTTATAAGCCTGCAATGATCTAAACTTAGCAGCTCAACGTGGAAGGATATGACCTGGAATAAAGGTTAACAGCACCAACCAAGACTGAAGGAGTTCACCACCAAACCTCTTAAAGCTTATGCACCAGAAGATCAGATAAAGAATCCACTCACTAAACACCACCAGTGCATGATGAGGCTTCGATAGATTTGAGAGAGTTTTGCTCGAACCAGTAAACTGAGGTTTTCATAATCAATGTCTTGTGCTTACAATGAAAACAAGGCTTTTATACTCAGCTTTTTATATAAGATCAACGACTAAAGCATAAACTAGCTTGGAACAAAAACTGCTAAAATAGTTTGCATGTAAACTGCCAAAAATAACAGCTAACCCTTGATCTTTGACACCTAAAGCGCTTGCTAATCTCCATTACTAAGGTGTATAGCTAAAACCACTTCCAAGGACCTCTATTGATGGCTTTTACGTGATTTGCAGCTGCTTATATCTAAATTAGGCTAGCTGACAGCAAAGTATAAAAGCCTCAAATCTATTAGATCAAAGGGCAGTTCAAGGATGTTGTGCTGGATAAAGGCTGATGCTAAATGATCAAATTCTGTAAATTTAAGGCCTCTGTTCATAATATTTTTGACACATTTCCATGTCCTAAAATGAGCCAAAATAAGCTGCCAAGTTGGGGCTAAAATGAACATCTAAAACTATTATTGCTGCTGCTGGAATGGTTTGCTTACTATTATCAATTAAAGTCAAGCAACTTTTACCATTTAGTGGCTGAGTTAAATGCCAACAAATAAGCTAGGGTCACTATATAAAAAGGGCTGATGCTCCCTGACACATGGTGGTTCACTAATAGCTGCTGGAGTAAATGTTGGAGCAATTCAAACATGCACTAAACTTCAGACAACTCTTTATTGAAACTGAACTAAGGCTGCTAGCAGCTAGCATCCCATTCTCAGGTTGATGTCCTTGAACTAGACTCTAACCTGCATCATCCTCTCCTCCCTTGAAAGGATCTGCCCTCAAATTCCTATAGTCAATCTCATCCTCCATATAGGGGCTTAAGTCACCTACATTGGAGGTGACTGACACAGCTATATCTATAAGGAGTTCAATCTTATATGCATTGGCTCCCACCTTGCCCAGAACTCTAAAAGGATGATCTCCTCTAGCTAATTTCTTCTTGTGGGGAATCTCTCCTTCCTAAGATGGAGCCGAACAAGGTCACCAAGTTGATGCTCAACACTTTTTCTATTCCTGTTGGCCTTAACCTTGTATGCTTTATTGACCTTCCTAATATGAGCTCTAATCTGCTTATGCAGCTTCTTCATCTCCTTAGCTCTCTTCTCAACTTCAAAACATACTTTACAATCAGTAGGCAGTGGGATGAGATCAATGGGAGTAAGTGGACTGATCCTCTATAATGCCTCAAATGGAGAACACTCAGCAGCTTTGGCAAGTGTCTTTTTGTATGCAAATTTAGCATGTTGGCACTTGAGATCCCATTCTTTAAAATTTTTATAGACCAAAGTCCTGAGGAGGGTAAACAAGGTCTTGTTTGTGTTTTCAGTTTAGCCATCAGTCTGGGGGTGGCAGGCGGTGCTATACAGCAACTTAGTTCCCAGATGATGCCAAAGACTTTTCAAGAAGTGAGATAAAAACTTAGAGTCTCTATCACTCACAATAGTTCTTGGCACCCCATGAAGTTTTATTATCTCCTTGAAATATAGGTCTACAATATAAGATGCATCATCAGCTCTTAAAAAACATATCAACAACCACACGATTGAGTCCTTGATCTTCTGTGTTGTTGGCAAGGCTACTATGAAATCCATGCTGACATCCTTTCAAGGCCTTAAAGGGATTGGAAGTGGGGTGTAAAGGCCTTGATGGAACTGGCTCTTGGCTTTATAGCAGATGGAGCATCGGCAAACAACCCTATGAATATCTTCCCCCACGTTAGGCCAAAAGAACTCCCTAAGGATATCCATGGTATTATTCAACCCCAAGTGACCTGCAAGGGATTCCCCATGGGCTTCCCTAACCAATAATTCCCTCAAAGGATAAGCTAAAACACATAGTTTATTCCCCTCAAACAAAAATCCTTCCTACATCACATATGGCCCTTGAGCTGGAGTGTTCCTCAGCAAGTCTTGAATTACTGAGTCTTCAGAATACTAGGCTTGCATGGCTTGCAATACTAAGCGTTTTACTCCCAAAACTGAGATAAGAGCATACCTTCTGGAAAGGGAATCAACTACCACATCTTCAGTGCCTTTTTTGTGCCTGGTGAAGAATGTAGAAGCTTGCAGAAACTCAACCCATTTAGCATACCTGGCATTGACCTTAGGATGACCATTAAGAAACTTCAAGGCCTAATGATCAGAGTGAAGAACAAAAGCCTTAGGCTTGAGACAAAGGCTCTAATGACTCAATGTACTGACTGTTGCATAAAATTCCTTATCATATGTTGAATAGTTGAGCTCATAACCATTAAGTTTCCCACTGAAATAGGCCAAGGCATTCTGAGTTGAGTCAGAACAACCCCAATGCCCACCCCAGTAGCATCACACTCTACCTCAAATAATTCCTTAAAATTAGACAAAAAAGCTAAAATAGGTGCCTTACAAAGCTTCTGTTTGATAGCCCCAAAGGCCTTCTGAGCTGTTGTAGGCCCAGAGATGTTGCCTTTCTTCATACATTCTTTGATTGGAGCCATGATTGAGCTGAAATCCTTGATAAACCTTCTGTAGAAAGAAGCAAGCCCATGAAAACTCCTCACTACTGTAACTGAGTTTGGAATTGGCATGATCTGCTTACTTCAACCTTGGTCTTATCTACCTGAATGGCATCATATGTGACCACATATCCAAGGAAAACAATCCTTGGAATAAAGAACTCACACTTTTCAAGCTTCCCATAGAGCTTCTGATCCTTGAGTGTAGAAAAGACTTACCTTAAGTGTTGGATGCTATCCTATTCAGTCTTGCTATACACAAGAATATCGTTAAAATATACTACTATAAACAACCTAACGTAGGGTCTAAGCACTTCATTTATCATCCTCATAAAAGTGGTTAGGGCATTAAGCAGCTCAAATGGCATGGCAAGCCATTCATATAGTCTTTGGTTGGTTTTAACTGCAATTTCCACTCATCCCCTTCCCTCAATTTGATATGATGATATCCACTTCTTAGATCAATCTTATAGAAACCTTTAGAGCCATGTAGCTCTTCCAACATGTCATTAAGCCTAGGAATAGATACCTATACTTGACTCTAATGCTGTTGATGGCCCTACTGTCCACACACATACTCCAACTTCTATCCTTCTTTGGCACCAATAGAGTTGGTACTAAGCACGAACTCATGTTCTCCCTCACATAACCTCTGTCAATTAACTCCTGAACCTACCTTTGTAATTCTTTGGTTTCAGTGGGGTTGCATCTGTAAGCAGGCTTGTTAGATAGGGGGATCAGGGGATCAAGTCTATTTGGTGGTCAATTCCCCCCGGGAAGAAGGCCAGAAGAAAGGTTCTGAGGAAAAACATCGTCAAACTCTTGTATTAAGGGCTACACTGAGGGCTGACAGGCTGTAGGATCTGAATTGAGGCCAGATTCCACCATAAGAATAACAAATATAGGTTTTCCCTTGGAAATAGCCCCCTCCCTTCTTCCCCCATTTACAAGCAAAGCACTCTCCTTGGGTTTTTCCCTCCCAGTTTCAGTTTTGTGTGTTTGGCTAGGAGCTAAAGCGGTCAAAGTCATCTTTTTACCTTTCAGTTTGAAGAAATTGGTGTTTGATTGACCATGATGAATGACATCTCTATCATACTACCAGGGTCTACCAAGTAGTAGATGATAAGCATCCATAGGTAGTACGTCACATATGACCTCGTCCCTGTATTCCCCAATTGAAAAGGCAACCAAAGCTTGTTTAGAAACTATTACCTCTTTCCTTTTCTCAAGCCATTGCAAGGTATGTGGCCTACGGTGCTCAATGGTGGCCTAATTGAGCTTGCTGATCATTTCAGCGGAGGCTACATTTGTACAACTTCCATCATCTATAATCAGATTACATGATTTATTTACTACTTTGTATCTTTAGTGATCATGTGGAGCTTTCATAGCATGAAGCACTCCCTTGATCATGAGTATCTCACCTTCTTCAGGTGTTAGATAGGAGGTCTCTCCTTCTTCATCAGACTCTAGCTCATCTTCTTCTACCTCTATTTGATCCAGATCTTCAATCTCTCCAATGGTAAGACTTTCGTTGGGACAGTTTGCTTGAAAATACCTATAGCCATGGCATTTAAAACATTTCTTCTGATTTTTAGGAGCTTCCTTAGCTATCTCCTTGTCCTTTCCTTTGTCTCTGTCTTCCTTGGAAGTAGGGTCTGGCTTATAGTAGTTGAAGGTTCTGACTAAAGCGGCTGGCTTGGCTGGGGTAGAAGGGTAAGCCCTTCTTAACTTAAGGTGCTTCTCCACTTTAATAGCTTGCTTGCAAGCATCTTCAAAGGTCCAGAAATGCTGGAGCTCAACCTTGCCCAGCATCGGAGGATCAAGACCCTTAAGAAATCTAGCAATAGTTTATTCAAGTTCTTCCCTCAAGCTACATCTAATTTGCAGTTGCTCAAACTCCCTGATGTACTCTTCAACTTTCATGTTGCCTTACTGTAGTGAAGTGACTCTTAAGTAGAGTTCTTGCTTGTAAGTGACTGGAAGAAGCCTCTTGTCTATATGTTTCTTTAGTTTAACCCAAGTTTTAATCTTATATTTACCTTCTAATGCTCTAGTCCTCTTCAAGTTCTCATATCAGAGAGAAGCAATGCTTAAGCTTCAAAACAACAAGTTTGAAAGCTTTATTCACAAAGTATCCCTTGATATCAATGATCCTCTCCATTACTTAGATCGATTCAAGGTAATACTCAGGTTTAAGGCTACCATTAAACTCAGAGGCTTCTATTCTGAAATCCTTGAGATCATCCCTATTTGCTCTTGCTCTCATGGGCCTAATTTCCCCATTAGAAGAGCTACTACCATAGTGAGTATCCATGGAAGGTTCAGAACCATCAGTGGGGTCTTGTGGTAGCTCTCTATCCCTGCCCCTAAGCTGAGTCATGACTTGCTGCATTTGGGTAATAGGTGTTCTAATGTTCTCTGAGATTTCGAAAATAGCTGTATCACTTCTAAGTTCGTGAGCCTATTCTATAGAAAGGCCTCTAAGAACTCTATCACACTGTTAAGGAGGATGAGAAGTAGTATCCCTCTCGGTCATGATGTTTTGGAAAGAGAAAGGGGTCTGATGTGGCTGTTTTGAGGAGCTAGGTCCTTTATAATTGCACAGTATTTGGGCTTTAGGGTTCTTTTGTGGCCAAACCAATAAGTTCTAGAATCTAGGCAAGAGAAATGGACCTAGAATGAAGCAAGAAGAGTAGTAAATAGAAGAAAACTCACTAAGAATGAAAGTTTGACTATGACACCAGATGATGTATGCTAACTTGGAAGCCCGGAATGATCCAAACCTTGCAACTCAACATCGAAAAAATGCCCTGGAATAAAGGTTGACACCACCAACTAAGACTAAAGGATTTCAGCACCAACCTTCCTAAAGCTTATGCACCAAAGATCAAATAAAGAACTCACTCACTAGACACCACTAATGTAGGATATGGTTTGGAGAGATTTGAGAGAGTTTTGCTTGACCCAGCAAACTGAGGTTTTCATTAATCAATGTCTCATGCTTACAATGAAAAGAAGGCTTTTATACTCAGCCTTCCATATAAGATCAATGGCTAAAGCAGAGCCTAGCTTGGAAAAAAAATAGCTAAAATAGTTTGCATGTAAACTACCTAAAACAACAGCTAACCCTTGATCCTTGATACCGAAAGCCCTTGCTAATCTCCATTACTGAGGTGTCGAGCCAAAACTACTTCTAAGGACTAGTAATGATGGCTTTTGGAGGTGATTTGCAGCTATATACATCGAGATTAGGCCGGATGACAGCAAAGTACAATAGCCTGAAATCCATTAGATCAAAGGGTATTTCAAGGACGTTTGTGCTGGATAAAGGCTGATGCTGAATGATCTGATTCTACGACTTTAGGACCTCACTGAATAATATTTTTGACTCATTTTTATGTCCTAAAACAAGGCAAAATGAGTTACCAACTTAAGGCTAAAATAAACCTCCAAAATTGATGCTGCTGCTGGACTAATCTGCTGACTATTTTCAATGAAAGTCAAGCAACCTTTATCATTTAGTAGTTGTGTTATGTGCCAACAAATGAGCTAGGTTATTGTCCAAAAAGGGCTGATGCTTCTTAACTTATGATGATTCACTAATAGCTGTTGGAGCGACTCAAACATGTACTAAACTTCAAACAACTACTTATTGAAACCGAACTAACTAAGACTACCGGCTAGCTCTAAAATGACTTGTGTATGCTTACAGGGGTACTTAGGGTGTCCAGCATAGCAAGGATTGCCAAAGACAAGCATTAAAACTGCTTTGCTTTCCCTCAAAGAGCTGATCATTATGGTGATTAATAAGCATGGACCTCCCATTCTCAGGCTGATGTCCTTGAACTGGACTCTGATCTGCATCATCTCCAAACAGAGGTATCTTATCATAGCCTAGAGACTCCAATTCGGGCAAAAAGCTAATTCCACTATTTTTGAAGAAATCTAAGTTGAAACTATAAAGGTGTGATGTCCAAAAGAGGGACATCTACTTTCCCCTGACCTCGCTAAGCAGGAGGATGATGGATGCTTTCCAGGGATGCATGTAAAATTTACCTCTTGTTTGTATTCTTCATCTTTAGTACATGTTTTGAAGAGAAATAAAGATTTATGATTTGTCAGATCAACATTACTGGCCATTGATTTTCGATGAGCTCTCGCTCCTCTCGTCCTTTTAAGACTGAATTCGAAGCTTCTCTTAGGGCTACTCGCTTAGAGGTGCTTTGTCTCTTGCCCATAGTTGCAAAATGGGTTAAGAAAGAGAAATAAGATGAGTAGTGTGATTAGGGTTTACTTTTGATTTTGTGAGAACTTTATAGGGATGGAGGTTATCACAGTAATAAAAAAGGGGAGTGAAAAGATAGGTATATAATAAATGGACCTACTAAAATAGTTGTGGGAACAAACTAACGAAAGGGCATACAACAACTTCCTAACTATTCAAAGCGATAAATCAACATTCTTTGAAGATGTAAACTGTTTTCACTTAAATTTAGTTTTGAAAATTCAAAATCTATTGTGGGAAAATTTTAAAATTTTTATCTACAATTGCCAATCATTATCTAATTAGAGTCAATGATTAAAGTGCCCTGAAATTTACTATACCCAACTAACAGTCCAGAGACTATCAATTGTTATCCTATGTATGACTGTGATAAGTATATAAAAGTAGAACACTAAACTCATGCTTTCCTTGAACATTATACATGCATTATACATGCTTTTAGATTTGTAATTCCCAATTCCCTTCTAATGAAGTTGAATTGTTATTCGTTTAGCATTTAGTGAATGTCTCAACATGTTCTTTTTTCAACCGGAACAAATTCCAAGGGTAAATCACCTTTTCAACACGATCTCTTATTAAGTGATGCCTTACCTCAGTAATTTCGGCCTTGAGTGTTGTATAACATTCCTGATTATCTTAACAACACTTATGTTGTCATATCTGAGTGGCATAACTTTCTAGTTGATACCAAGGTCTATGAGATGTGGTGGCATCCACAATAATTGAGCACAGTAGGCTCCCATTGCTACATATCTGTATCCACAATAGACAAAGATGTATAATTTTATTTTTTGAACTGCCTACACATAAGTGCACGCCCCGAAAATTGGCATGCACCTAATGCGCTCTTTCTGTCTACCTTCTTCCATGCATAATCAACATTAGAGTACCTAGCTAACTCAAAGTTGTTTCCATTTGGTCCCTTTGCAAATTTCCTTTTTACTTCACTGAGATGGGATTCTTTCGAAGCTTACTAAAATCTAGCACATAGTCACATGCTGAACTTGATGTTTGGTATGTTTACTATCAGATGCAAGAATGATCCAATCATGCATCTATACATCTCCAAAAGCTAACTTTTTTGTTTTAGTCTTTTTCAAGCTTATATGTTATTGACATTGGTGTTTTGATAGGCGTATAGTTTGTTATATTGAATTTCTTGAGCAGCTCTTGGATGTACATTAACGGACTTACGAAGATACTTTCTTCACATTTCTTGATTTGCAATCCAAGAAAGCGGTTCAATTCTCCTAATAGCCTTATCTCAATGTCCTTGCTTATGAGATCAAAGGATTCCTTACACAATGCATAATTAGTGTCTTCAAAAATAGCATGTATCATTAACATAAGTTTCCACAAAGCGATAAATCATTACATTTATCCTTTATAAATAGGGTATTGTTAATTTATCATATCTTGAATGCATGATTTAGCAAAAATTTGTTTAGTCTTTCATACTAAGCCCTTGGAGCCTATTTAAGGCCATCGAGAGCCTTGCATAATTTGCATACATGACCAGGCTTCTTTGAGTCTTTAAAGCTGTAACACCCCTACTCTTAATCATGACATTAGTCTTAATTAACTAAAAATTAGCAGTTTATACAGTGAAAGTGTTAGGGCTAGGATATTATTGCCATCCAAGAAAGGATAAGACTTAGTTAATTCACTTACATGGATATGATAGCACATTGTAACCTACATGTAATCCAAAGGTCGTGCAATTTATGCACATAATCAGACTCAAATGCCAATTGAACAACTCGCGAATCATACACTCTAATGACCCATGACTTTTTAAAATGTCAATGTGAGGTTATTTAACTCCATTGACTTTCTCCTCAATTCTCTAGTACCCCCAGGTTAGGACTTCACAATTTAATTACCCAAAACATAAAAGACAAAATATTCAAAAAGTGATCACATCTCAATACATTTACCTATATACTCTAAAGAAAAAATCGTTTTTTCCATGACCGCGCACATTTTAATGTATTTTAACTCGAAATGAGGGGCAAAGAGAATTATATTAAAGCTATTACAGGTTATTATTTGAAAGTGGAACCCAAATTCTTGAACTCATATGTACAATGCGATCATTGAGTAGGTGCACACCTCCCAGGCCGATCAAGGAGCCTGAGCTAGAGGCACATGGGTGAATCGATGTGCCTAAGCCCTATTAATTGATAAGTAATGGATCAGCTTGATTGTGTGGCCAAGCAATGTGTGAAAATATTTATTAAATACTTGTATATTATGAGATTTTGGTATTTATAAAACACATGTAAATTCTCAAGGGTGCTAGTGGCATACATACCCCGAAGGTTTGAAATTGGTCTCCCTTTTGTAGAAAGTCCATCCTTGGCTCGATAATGACAAAATGGCTGTCTACACAAAATAGGCTTTCAATTATTAGTACAGTATAAATAGCTTTTGTTATTATAATTTTGTGAATAATTCATATTTTTACTTAGTTTGTTATTAATGACTAGCACCCCTATTATTACTTAATGACACTGTACCTTACTTCTCATTCGACCTTCTAAATTAATCATATTATATCCTTCCTTAATGATGATGGTAATGATGATGACAACGACGACGACGACGACGATGATGATGATGATGATGATTATTATTATTATTATTATTATTGTTGTTAATGTTAACATTATTACCATTATTATTCGTCATTATAGTCGTTACTAACTCAATTTCTGTCCATTATTAACCGATAATCAATTAACAAAGGGTTTGCCTAAGCTGATCCATTATTTTGATTTAGTTTTATTTCAAATGTGATAGATACTGTTTTAGAGCCAAATGGAGAAGATCTTAATCAATGTTTCTTTTAAAATTTTAAGTGAACTTTGATTACCATTTGCTTATTTCGATACAAAGGACTAGATTATTTTTAACTCCCTTAAATATGATTCAACATCTAATCATACTTTTTGGACATCAATAGTGCATAATCTTGTCATTAACATTTATCACCATCTTAATTGTTCACTACTTTTATGAACTTAATATGAAGTCAATTCACCAATATATTTTTCAATTATTAGCCCACTCAATTATGCACTCAAATTATAATTTACTTCAATCATACAACCGTAATACCATTTACTTTCCCAAGTTCAACACTATCTTTATATAACAATCTATCTATTTCAAAATTCCCAAAACACTCCTTCTTCCATTTTTCTTTTATCTATCTTCAACCTGAACCTTTCTTCATCCTCTTCAACTCTTTAATGACAAGAATCCTAATGCACACATACCCATCTTCAGTATGTCACAAACGCAACAAAATTATCTTATTAACACCAAATTCATAAAAATAATGTTAATAACAACATATTAATTAACCTGCATCTATGCTAACAGAAAAAATTTACTAACTAAAATAAGGGACAACATGGCAAAATTGAATTACGGAAATTTAGGGCTCACCTCTAAAAACACCAAGAACGGCACCAAAATGAATGGGAGATGTATGATGGTGGTGCGACAGTGTCCTGGCTGGTGGCTGGTGGTGGCAGCCCTAACTGGCGCAGCAACCCATGACCTGAGGATTAGCGCTGGCAGAACAAGGGTACTACGCAAGACGAAATAGGAGGGGTGTATTTGGGGTAACGAAAGGTAGTGTTTGCTTAATTTACTCAATTTTCATCCAAGCTTACCCGCTTAGTCCTGCCTCTTTTCTCTTTTTTTTTAAATAAAGGCTTCCCTCCTATTTTGTAAATATACTTGGACTATTTTTGTTTTTGTAACTCCTTAGGTTATTTTGGAGAAAATTATAAGTTTCACTCACATTGCTTAATATATATATTCTTTTGTATTTACTTTTTATTTGTTTATTCACATTATTATCTTATTTATATAGCATAGATGAATAAATAATTATGATAAGAATTCTTAATTATTATATTTCATGAATAATATCATTTTTAATCTTCAGTTTTTTGTAAATATTCCATTTTATATCTATTTGTAGATTGAATAATTTTATACTAAGAAATACTGGATCATATTTCGAGTGCAATTTATAATCTCAACTTGTAGTCACATTAGCAATTCAAACGGTGATTGAAATACGATGCTTGACTTTGTTAAGTTGAATTTAATTGAAGTCATTAACATGGTTAGGTTTGGGCTTTTGCAACACTCTCCCCTTAAAATAAGTTTTGTTGATGAAACCGGCAAAATTAAAAACAGTACTAGATTACCTCAGAATAAGGGTTTTTAGTTATCATTCCTTCTGAATTTTCAAGATGGCTTCTAATAAGGCATGGTTAGTCGTACACTTTAACCAAATGTGCCCTTTTATCCCAAAGTTGTTTGACTCTATAACCTTATTTGCATATAGGACACTAATCATAAGTCAAATTTCCAATGAAATCTGTGGGCTTCCTTATGAGGTTGTGATTCGGACTTATATATTCTAAAATATGAAATACGAAAAACAGTATGGACATGTTTAAGCTCAAATGATGGAACCAGCCTCTAAGCCACTAGGTTTGGCTTTTTGATGATTTCATAAGCCGATGAAACCAGGGCTCAATTTCCCTTTTACGTTGAACCTCTTGAAGCCCTTCATGATGATATCTTATGAAATACCCGATCTCCCACTTGAAATTCTAAGGGTCTTAGCTCTTCTTATCAGCATAGCCCTTTTAAGGCTTTGGGTAGTCTTAATGTGCTCCTATGTCCCTCTTGCTTTCTCAGTGATTTCTTGGGTTCACTAGTGCATTACAATCAATACTTCATCTTACCCATTTAGTCATAATTATGCCTTGTTTGGCATTCTGATCTTATCATAGAGGCAGTATTAATTGTATTGTGTGCCTAGCCAAGACAAAGTTTTTTTGCAATTCCTGATGTTTGATGTCATCCAATAACTTGAGCACGTAGTAGGTTTGGGCAAACAATGAGGATTAACTTGCATTCTATATTATGGCTCCATACTTGCTTATTTATATAACCTCCCTCATTAGGCTAGTCAAAGGCCTATTGGATCTAAATTCGACATTACCAAGGATAAACGATGATAATGGTAACCTACCGAATCATTACTCACGAAAGAAATAGGCAGCACAAAATTAGAAGTGATTGATAAGGGAAGCATTGTCATGAGATTGCTAGAATAAGGATAGCCGTGAGTGTATCAATAATTCAAAAGTAGAAGGCCATAAGAATCATGGTTTGTGAATATGGATCACAAGAAAATCCAAAAGACAATTGACATATATTAATGACAAAGGCGAGCACTCTATACCATCTCAATAATGATGAGTAATTATAAGGTTGAAGTGTAAGCCGATGGTGCTATTTACAAAATAAGAAGAGATTAGATTATCTAAAATAAGAAGATAAGAATGCTCGGTCAATTAATGCTACTTTTAATAAGATTTTTTATTGCTCGACCAAGTTGTTCTACTGCCATATGAATGAAATTGAATTGCAGTTGCCTGCGCTATACAAGAGATAAAAGGGTAGACTATTCATATAATCTTCTCTCACTGAAGGCATCATAAAATATCAAAATTATAACCTTAGTAATGATATTGTAAAGAATAGAACGGTCAAGATGTTTAACATAGGGTATATAGATGGAAGCTATAGAGATGTTTCAAGGAAAAAGTGGAATTAAGGTGTCCCTTTAGGCAAAGATCAATGTGATAAGTGCAATAGATTGACTTAGATAAGTTGAGTGCATATTAACTTAGATTTATTATAAAATTAGGTACTCGATTCAATTTATCATCAACTCAACCACTAAATAGGTTCATTTTTATCAGCGAGCAGCTCAATGGGGTTCTCATGACCTTTCACCGAACTAATTCGTGGGACACCAAATCTATGGTAACCAAGAATTGGTATACACCCATTTACTATAGCATGTACCCAAACACTTGTGTGCAGTTAACATAAGGAACTGTCATATCTCAATATTAGGATTACATTACCCTAATTTTAGGAGCTACCCACCCAAAACTCACCATAATATTTCAGTTATTTAATTAATATTTTATAAGTAAGTTTAATAAGGCTTCTCGTGAGCCCAAACTAGCACAATTAGGATCCAAAACAATTTCAAAACTCTACTTAAAATATAAACGGTTCATCTTAATAATTGATGGAGTCCTCCATAGCCAAGAAAAGGAAGAGGGTCCTAAGAGTCCTACAAGGTCCAATGCAAGTTCCACAGTCTAAGGAATGGTTCAAAAGTTAGAGGAGAATCAAATAGCAGCATCTGGGTTAAACAACTAGAACGTACCCAGTTTTGTTCATCTCATTTCTTAAGCTACATTGTGGCTTGAGATTGATATTTTTGCATTTTTGGATTCCTCATGATGTTAGCTTTCAAGTCTAAGCATTTAAAATCAATCATGCACAGTCAAAGTCAAGAGATCAAGGCCTTTTGCTCAACCTGCCAGTTTTAATTCAAAACTGCATGGTAAAATGTTTTAGTAGAAATCTTCTACTTATATATGATTTAACCTAGATTTCTTACAGGGGGTTTGTACACAGCCTAAGAAGTCCCCCCATGATCTGAAATCAAAATCATGCTCACCCTTGATTGGTGGAAACAAGGTCTCAATACTGGGCTAAAAACTGCCTTGTGAACCCGGTTGAAGAGCTACGTGTTTTTCCTTCTTCAAAGGGTTTGCTTAGCTTCTTTCTAGCTTGCTTGCTTCATTCACTACTCAAGTAGCCTGGAAACACAATGATTTGCTACTGAAGAAGCCTTGGGACATGTTCTACCAATGAGAGCATAAAGGAAGATTCAGCACCAAGCATTTTCATTGGACAACCGAAAAAGGGATGCACTTTACGGCTACTTTTCTCCACATTTTGCTAGTAATGCTGCTGTATTAGCTTAATTACAATGTATTAAAGTTAATTACATCATTTGTTTTGCTTTCCTTAATATTCTGGTTGTAATTAGTTTAGTTTAAGCAAGCATGTATTCTGATTTTGTTCTAAGCGCATAGTTAGTAAGTTAATACGTTTCCTTCCTAAGGAGGAAACCTCCAGCAGCTAGCTCAATTATTTTGGTGCTTGCTTGGTCGAGTATTAACATTGTATCATGGCCATTTTGGAAGAAAACTCTTGAACTTTGAATGAAAAACCAGATTGAGAGCATTTAGCTTTTGTCCTCAAAATACTTCACTTGCTAATCCTTAATTTAGTTGATTAAGGTGGTGATAAGTAAGTCCTAAACCTTGATTAAGTGGTGATTCTATATCATAATCATAGTTTAGGGACCCTAAGATTAAGTTTAGTGGTAATTCTATATGTAAGCAAGAGCTTAGTTTATCCTTCTTCCAAGCATTCATACACGGCAACACTTTTAGCTTGAATTCAGCATTGCTAGCATTTACCTCTTGAATTCAGGTTTGAGTATTTGTGTTTTCCTATCAAGATACATCATATTTGGTATCAGACCTTTGGTTTCTCCTTGGTCTAGTACGTCCCTCCACTTCCAGAATTCATTCCAACTCAAAACTCCAAACACATTCCTAGCTTGAATCCAAACACAAACTGTGAGCAAGATGAGTTCTAGTATGAGTTTGAAAGAGAAGTTTGAAGCATTAATGAGGCAGAATGAAATGCTGGAAAAGACGATTCATGAGGATACTCAATGTAACCAAGAAACTCAAGCTCAGAATGAGTATCTAAGGAAGCAGCTTGGTTCCGTTTTGAAGCAAAAGTAGAAAATGAATGAAGAAACGTTGCAATCTGAACCCAGGAGGCAAGAACAAGTCTACAGCCATGAAGTTGATTCATCTAGTGAAGGTGAACCAATGAGAATGGTTAGGGCAGAACCACGAATGCAAGGTAACACCAATGATTTCAAGGTTGAAATTCCAGAATTCGAAGGTAAGCTTGATCTAGAAGAATTTTTAGATTGGTTGCATACTGTTGAACGTGTCTTTAAGTATAAAAACATTCAAGAGGATAAGAAGGTCAAGTTAGTGGCCTTAAGACTTAGAAAGCATGCATCATTATGGTGGACAAACTTATGTGCTAAGTGGGTTAGGGAAAGAAAGTCTAAAATCAGAAAATAGGACAAGATGAAATCAAAGCTTATGGCTCGTTTTCTTCCCCTAACTTATGTTCAAGATTGCTATTTTCAACTCCATAATCTTACTCAAGGCCACTTGAGTGTTGAAGAGTACACACAGGAGTTTGAGAAACTTGTAATCAAGTGTGATTTACAAGGACCAAAAAGCAAACCATTGCTAGGTACTTAGGAGTACTTGATCCTAGGTATGCTGATGTTGTTGATTTGCAAGCATATACTACCTTTGATGAAGTGGATATGCTGGCCCACAAGGTTGAGCAGCAAAAGAAAGCAAGGTAGCCTCTTAAACCTCAAAATCCAAAACCTTATACCTGGAACCAACCCTTTAACAAGGGGACTTCTAACCCCATTTCCAAGCCATAAAACCCATCCCCTTCCTTTCTACAAAAAACCCCAGCTCCACAAAACATCCAAACTCCTCAAAATAAGCCTAATCCCAATCCCATGAGCAATAGAAGATGTTTTAAATGTCAAGAACTTGGGCATATAGCCTTGGACTGCCCAAACCGTTAGGTTATTACTTTGTCTGAATGGTCAGCCGTGAAGAAAGTCTTTGAAGAAGAAGAAAAGGAAGATGATTTTGAAGATAAACTTGAGGAAACTCAAGAGGAAGTAGTGAAAGAAGCTAATGAAGGAGAATTGCTGGTTTTGAGAAGAGTTCTAAGTAACTAGAAAGGAGTGAAAGATCAATAATGGGAGAACATATTCCATTCTCATTGTACAGTTCAAGAGAAGGTATGTTCTTTGATTATTGATGGAGAAAGCTATGCAAACGTGATTTCTCTAAGCATGATTGAGAAACTAAGATTGCAAACTATGACTCATCCACATCCATACAATATTCAATGGCTAAATCAAAGCAGGGGAATCTAAGTAAACTCACGGTGCTTGATTTCTTTCTCCATTGGAAAGAACTATCAAGATGAACTTTGGGGTGATGTCATCCCTATGGATGCTTGTCATATGCTTTTGGGGAGACCATGGCTGTTTAACCGTAACGTTATGCAAAATGGTTACTTGAATACTTATTCCTTTACCAAGGATGGTAAGAAGATTACTTTAGCCCCTTTGCCCCTATCAAAACTTCATGAAATCAGGCCTCAAAACAAGCCCAAACATTCTGATTTACTACTATCCATAAGTGAACCTTTGTTAAAGGCTTCTCAACATGAGTTTAAGGCCTTTAAAGAGTGGACTTTGAGTATGCAAGAAGAACTAGCAACCCCTTTACCCACTCATCCCAGAGCTAAAACACTCATACAAAACTTCTATCATTTGTTTCCTAAGGAGATATCCACGGGTTTACCTCCTAAAAGAGATATCCAACACCACATAGACCTTATTCCTAGTTCCATCCTACCAAGTAAGCCTGCTTACAAGATGAATCCAAAGGACACCATGAAACAACAAAGGCAAGTTGAAGAGTTGAAGTCTAAGGGCTTAATCTGTGAGTCCTTAAGTCCATGTGCTGTGCCTCCTCTTTTGGTGCCAAAGAAGGATGGCGGAATGCATATGTGTGTGGATAGTAGCGCCATCAACAAGACCACAATTAAGTATAGGTATCCCATACCTAGACTTGAAGACATGCTAGATGCACTACATGGCTCTAAAGTGTTTCCAAAGATAGACCTTCGAAGTGGATACAACTAAATTCGGATTAGAGAAAGTGATGAAAGGAAGACAGCCTTTAAAAATAAAGAAGGGCTTTATGAATGGTTGGTTATACCCTTTGGTCTTTCAAATGCACCTAGCACATCCATGAGATTGATGAATCAAGTCTTCAGGCCGTACATAGGCAAGTTGTGGTGGTTTACTTCGATGATATCTTGATTTATTCTAAGGATTGGCATGAACATCAAGACCATTTAACTCAAGTGATGCTTGTTCTAGAACGTGAAAGGCTATTTGGTAGCCTTAAGAAATGTGCTTTCTTTACTTCAGAAGTAACATTCTTAGGTTACATAGTCACTGGTGATGGCATTAAGGCAGATGAAAGCAAGATTGAAGCTATTTGGTCATAGCCTACTCCTAAGTCCATTCATGATGTTCGAGCTTTCTATGGATTAGCTTCATTCTATAGGAGGTTTATTAGGAGTTTTAGCACCATTATGGCTCCTATGACGGAAGTTATTAAGGGTACATCATTCCATTGGACACCAAAAGCTGAATCTGCCTTTGAAGAGGGCCAAAAAAGATTTATTCAGGCACCAATCCTATCTTTGCCGTGCTTTAGCAAGGTATTTGAAGTTGAATATGATGCCTCTGGAGTTGGCATATGTGGTGTTCTTACTCAAGAAGGTAAGCTATTAGCCTTCTTTAGTGGGAAATTATGTGATTCAAGAAGAAAGTATGCCACCTATGATAAAGAGTTCTATGCAATTGTAAGATGCTCAGAGCGTTGGAGTCATTATTTGTTTGCAAGTGAGTTTATCCTTCATTCTGACCATGAAGCTTTGAAGTATATTCAAGGCCAATACAAGTTAAGCTCACGTCATACCAAGTTGGTTAAGTTTCTCCAATCATATCATTTTGTAATCAAGCACAAATCTGGAAAGCTTAGCCAAGGTGTCGATGCTCTATCATAGAGGTATCTACTTTTGTTTCAATTAGATGCTTGCGTACTTGGTTTTGAACATCTAAAAGCTTTGTATGCTGAAGATGAAGACTTTGGGGAGTTGTTCGCTAATTATTCAAAGCACCCCAAAGGAGATTTTCTTATTCAACAAGGGTTCCTTTTCAAGGGTACATGGCTGTGTATACCACAGTGTAACACAAGAGAGCTTCTAATCAGGGAAGTGCATAGAGGTTCTTTAGCTAGTCACTATGGTGAAAACAAGACACACATCATGCTAAGAGAGCATTACTACTGGCCAGGGATAGACAAAGACGTATAAGACATTTTGAAGAGGTATGGGACTTGTGAAGTGGCCAAAAGTCACTCCTTACCCCACAGCCCATACACACCATTACCTATTCCTACTTCTCCTTGAGTTAATGTAAGTATAGATGTCATTCTTGGACTGCCTAAGACCCAAAGGAACAAAGATTCAATCTTTGTTGTAGTAGATAGGTTCTCTAAAATGTCTCATTTTATTCCATGCAATAAGACTAATGATGCTACACATATTGCTGAGTTGTATTTTAGGGAAGTGGCTAGATTACATGGTATACCTAGATCAATTGTTTCTGATCAGGATACTAAGTTTCTAAGCCATTTTTAGATTACATTATGGAAGAAATTGGGTACTAAATTGAAATACAGTACCACTTGTCATCCACAAACTGATGGGCAAACTGAGGTCACAAATTAAACCCTAGGAACACTTCTAAGGGCTTTGATTAAACTTCATGCCAAGGCTCGGGATTTGCTTTTACCCCACGCAGAATTTGCTTACAAAAGGGCTCCAAGCAAGGCTACTGGTCTATCACCATTCAAAGTAGTCTATGGGATTGATCCTATTAGTACACTTGATCTTACTCCAAGGCCGTTAGATCAAAAGCCCAGTGCGGATGTAGTAGCTAGGGTGGAAAAAATCCAAAAGATGCATGAGTTAGTAAGGAGCAAAACAGAGAAGACTAATGCCTCATATCAAGCTCAAGCCAACAAACATAAGAAGAAGGTGGTGTTTCAACCTAGAGACCTCATGTGGATACACTCAAGAAAAGAGAGATTTCCATCAAAGAGGAAGAACACGCTCATGCCAAGGGCTGATGGTCCATTTGAGTTACTTGAAAGAATTAATGACAATGCTTATAAGGTTGATTTGCCAGGGGACTATGGAGTTTCAGCTACGTTCAATGTGGCTGACTTGAGTGCTTACCAAGCCGATGATTACCTTGAAGATTTAAGGATCAAATCTCTTCAACAAAGGGAGGATGATGGAGTCCTCCATAGCAAAGACAAGGAAGAGAGACCTAAGAGTCCTACAAGGTTCAATGCAAGTTCTAAAGTCCAAGCAACGTTTCAAAAGTTAGTGGAGAACCAAACAGCAGCGTCCAGGATAAACAACCACAATGTAGCCGGTTTTGTTCATCTTATTTCTTAAGCTACATTGCGGCTTCATATTGATATTTTTGCATTTTTGGATTCCTAATGATGTTATCTTTCAGGTCCAAGCGTTAAAAATCAATCATGCATAGTCGAAGTCAAGAGATCAAGGCCTTTTATTCAACCTGCTAGTTTGGTTCAAAACTGCACGGTAAAATGTTTTAGTAGAAATCTTCTACTTAGACATGATTTAGCCTTGATTTCTTTGTAGCGGGGTTTGTACACACCCTAAGGAGTCCCCTCATGGCCTGAAATCAAAATCATGCCCACTTTTGATTGGTGAAAACGATGTCTCAAAATCGAGCTAAAAATTGCCTTGTGAACCCGGTTGAAGAGCTACGTGTTTTTCCTTCTTCAAAGGGTTTGTTCAGCTTCTTTCTAGCTTGCTTGCTTCATTAACTAGTCAAGTAGCCTGGAAACACAATGATTTTCTGTTGAAGAAGCCTTGGGACATGTTCTACTAATGAGAACATAAAGGAAGATTCAGCACCTAGCGTTTTCATTAGACAGCCAAAAAGGGGATGCACTTTACAGCTACTTTTCTCCACATTTTGCTAGCAATGCTGCTGTATTAGCTTAATTACAATGTATTAAAGTTAATTACATCATTTGTTTTGCTCTCCTTAATATTTTGGTTGTAATTAGTTTAGTTTAAGTAAGCACGTAATCTGATTTTGTTCTAAGCCCATAGTTAGCAAGTTAATACGTTTCCTTCCTAAGGAGGAAACCTCCAGCAGCTAGCTTAGTTGTTTAGGTGCTTGCTTGGTCGAGTATTAACATTGTATCACAGCCATTTTGGAAGAAAACACTTGAACTTTGAATGAAAAACAAATTGAGAGCATTTAGCTTTTGTCCTCAAAATACTTCACTTGCTAATCCTTAATTAGGTCGATTAAGGTGGTGATTAAGTAAGTCTTAAACCTTAATTAACTGGTGATTTTGTATTGTAATCATAGTTTAAGGACCCTAAGCTTAAGTTTAGTGGTGATTCTATATCTAAACAAGAGTTTAATTTATCTTTCTTTCAAGCATTCATGCGTGGCAACACTTAAACATTAGCTTGAATTCAACATTGCTAGCCTTTAGCTCTTGAATTCAGGTTTGAGTATTTGTGTTTTCCTATCAAGATACATCAATAATTTCATCATAAAACAAAATAAAAAAATATAGTCAAAACCCAGCGTTAATCATATAGAATAGCTCAACTTTCCAACACAAGGCCCTTTTTTACGCCACATTGCAAACTAGTACTATCAACCCCAAAATAAATTTGAAATTCCATCTAAGGGGTATTAAGGCATGGACAATACCTCAGTAACTAAAAAGACCTAGCATGAACTTGATTCTGCCTTGTTAGGCCTAAACAATAAAAACAATAAGTTACCATTGGGGCTTATCACTAGGTTAATATCACAACACAAATGACCTATGAAAACCCTAAACGTAAAATTTTACATCACCTAAGATAGTTTTCATAATTATTTTCTAATTAAGTAACCAACCATTAGCCTCAAAACCAATTAAACCAGCAATTCAGTTTCTATGCTATTTTCAGCATCGACTATCATAAAGCATAACTTGACTTAGCATTATAGAACCGGGGTAAATAGCATGCTTCTTAGAGGTCTAGATATTTTTGCAACATTCATGTAGGGTAAACAACAAATAACAATGATTGCTACCCTAAAATTCCATATTTTGCAATTGCTTAGCTTTATGCCAAAACTGCGCACATACAAGAGAAAGTTCATATCTCCCGTGTTTCAATTCCAAAACAAGTGATTTAAAAGTCTTAGCATATCGCACTCATAGATCGTGTGCTCCCAAATTATTCACAACCTTTGGACAAAACTATAATTACTAGTAAATTTTCGAATTCATGCTAATGTAGGTCAATATTTTGTCTCTTTGTGAACTCCTATTTCTTACATCATTGATCATGCCCATCAACTATTAATCATAAAACTAATTGGTAATTATTAACAAAGATCAAATACATCCATTACATCTCAACAAATCTGACCAGTCCCTTCAAGAGAGGAATTAAGTGTTTTTACCACAAAGATGAGTGATACATGATTAAACCAGGATTATCTATCTTTTGATTAGGCCAGGAATGAAACTTTGACTTTTAAGAATACATTAGAAAGAGTAATTAAAGATTGAGAAATGGAGTCAAAATTATTACGTAGAAACCTATGTGCTTTGATGAAAGAAAGTGCATTAGCTATGCACTTATCTCAAAATTATTCACATTTCAATGCCTCCAATTTTGGTGCCTGAATTGTTTACTCTAAAAAATATGAAACTGAAGTTTTTTGTTCCTCTAGGTTTGAGGATAGTGATTTTCTGGTCCTTCTTTTTATTATTTTGGTCGAAACTTCTAGAAATTTTTACCTTTGGCCCAAATGGAATGGTTTGATAATTGTCCTATTTTTTTTGGGTTTTTTCAAGAAAGATGCTGGTTTTAAATAATTTAAATTCTTATAACGACTTTATTAGTTCTAATTATCACAATACATTACTTATAACATAAACAATATATTTTTGTGATTATAGGCCCACCATGCATAGAAAAATAATAAAGCTTAATTACAGAGTTTTCGCAGTTACTTAAACTTAGTCAGTGCTTGCTTGACCTTAGCGTTCCTATGCCATTCAGTTTGCAGATATTGTTAATCTCAACCACACCTTCTTTAGATTAGGCACATCATAAATATATTTCATTTCTTACCTCGAACCGTAGTCACTAATCAATTTTTCTAATTTAAAAGATAGTGATATTTTAATCATGAAATTATAATATTTAAGACATAACATTCGGTGGAATAATGTTCTCTACTAGGAAACTTTTTTTATTGAGAGCTTGAAAGTCGAAATATTACAATTGAAAGATTGAAGAGGAATTTGAGCTACTAAGATCATCAGAGATGTTTGTTCGTATAGAAATAGGGAATCCCTACTGCTCTTTTACTCAAGTATGCTCAAATGACTGTGTCCCTTCTTAGCGCTTAGCCTCTTATTTCATAGAGGAGTTGGACTACATGGGATGTCCTAATGGCTATAGTACACACTTACACTTTCACATAACTATAGTTTCCTTTGCATGCCTACAGTAGACTGCATTATTTTACTAACTTAACATTTGACAAAATAGAATAATGGTGCAACAATTTTCTAGAGTATTTAGTGTTGACATGACTAGTCATCTTTATTGAGATTCTACATGACTTCATCTCCAATAATATTTTCCAGTCCATCATTGTCCAGATAATCACCAAAATCTTTATCAAGCCAAAGATGCTCTCGATCCCATTTTCTAAATAATTCATGAAGATATTTCTTTTCTATTTCTAATAAGAATTTTCTAGCTCTAATATCAAAAAGATAATCAAAGACATCTTTTGAATAGCTCGTTCTACCTTCTTATATTTGCTACGATCACTATGATAAAAAAAAAAAAAGGAATGTTCCTGCTATGCATTAGTGTTTTCTTGGTTCAACTAATGCGCACATTTGGTGATAAATATTGTAAAAACCAATGGCTCTTGCTAAAGAATGATACCTAACTACTTCTTGTCATTTTGGAAACCATTCATGTCACTAATCATTGGGATCGTCTAGATCAATTAATTAAACCAAATAATGGCCTGGTTTAGCCTTTTCATTTTCATACTAAATTACTGTGTAATGTACCTCAACGTACAAACTCTTATTGTATGGATTTTTTGTTTGACCATCAGGAGATGTGGGAATCCTGTGGATCCTTTTGAACAAGCATTGTTGAAACTTAGTTGGCCTTGAGAACAACGGGTACTTTGGATATGAGATTTCTATGAGATAAGCTACCATTTCATAGCCAGGGTCATTTGGAGAGATTAAATTTGCTGGGAATCTAACACCACCAGCTCTAGATCTATTCGGAAAGAAAATCATAGTGCTCCATGACTTCCAAATATCACAAGAGTAATTATGATGCTGGTCAATGCAGGTTGCATACCACTTCTTGAACCATTTTTCTTAAACATGAGAACTCTTTTTTTCTTGAAGGTCATAAGGTCACCCTTGGTAATTCATTTTAACTTTAGAAGGCTGAATCTTTGTATTATTAGATAGGTTAAAAACAGAAGACCAAAGCATGATCTAGTTTTCGTGTGGAATTCAAAAATGTCTATAAGAATTCTACTAGAAGGAGAAACTCATTCTAGCAGTAATGACATTTAATTTTAGATTTCCTCCATTTTCGGCAAGAGTTAAACAAGTTATGTTGTACTTGCCAATGCAAGAGTTTCCCTTCTGCTTGCATATTTGATAAATTCTTTTTTCACAGAACCAAGTATTCCTTTGTAATAAGTTCGAACAAGAAAAGGTTTTAGGGCTAGAAAGATGAAGAACTTTTCAATCCGCCTTATGACTACAAGGATTTCTTTTTCTATTGTGGGATATTTGCATTCTACTTAGTTAAAACTTTCACTACAATATTTGTAGAGTTTTTCCTCTTCTTTGATTTTGATTACTTCACTCCAGTGCTCATTACTCGCATCTATTTCTGGAATTAAATCATCTCTTTCATTAGGCAAATAAAGAATAGGGAGCTCTTAACACATCTTTTTAAAGTTCTATATAATCTTGGAATCACTAGTGGTCCATGTCCAAGTTACTTCATTCTTGAGTTTTTCCTACAGTGGTTTTCTCAATTTAGCTAGATCTTTAATGAAGTCTGAAGCATAGGTACGATATCGAAGAAACCTTTCTAATTACTTCCCATCTTCAATCTTTTCAGGGAAATTTTCTATTTTTTCTAGAATATATTTTTGTAGAATGATTTGTCCATCTTTTAAATCTAGATTAAAAAAAAACTCGATTTCCTATTTAGCATAAATGCACTTGCTCTTACCAAGAGCAATACCATGATAAGTGCATATTTGGGTGATAGCTAAGACATTATCTTTGTTTTGTTCTATGGTCTTAGAAAAGATAAGGATATCATCGATGTAAAATAGATAGTAGTGATCAAGATCTTTGAAGACGTTATCCATTGTTTTTTGAAATGTTTGTGGTGCTTTTCTAAGACCAAATGACATTACTATCCGCTCATATTGTCCTTGAGGGGCACTAAAAGCAGTTAAATGAATACTTTTTTCATCAAATTTTCAGCTACCAATATTTGGTTTTGGAATCCAATTTATAGAACGAAGGAGCTCCTTGAACTGTATTTAAAAGAACTATTTTGTTAGCAATATAATAACTACCAAAGACAATACTATCAGTAAGCTTTTTATAATTGATTACCATTCTACGTTTTCATCATTTCTCTTCAGCATAATTTCTTACCATAAAAGCAAACTAGTATGAGGATTCTTATTATTCCTAATCAACTCTTTATCTAAAGTTCTTTGATTTGCTTGTCAAATTCTTAGATATCCAGGTGTGTATACACCATCGTTTGACTCAGTAGTGTCAGAATTTGACACAGTGATTTTTGCAAATGTCTTATCTTTATCGTAAAATTTAAGTGGATTATCAACGTAGAGTTCTTTACATAATTGACCTTATTGTTCAGCAAATTGCTATTTAATGGATAACTCAAGTAGTGAGATTGTTAGTGCTACCTCATGTTGTACAGGTATAACCTTGTTATCACATTGGATGCGTGCAAACTCAATCTTCTTATGAGTATAAGCTTGATTTAATTTATAAATTGGAACTGACCAACCATTTGTTGTGAATATTATTTAATTTATGGTTTGTGTGCATACAGAGTATAGCCTCTAAAACTATTTCTAATAATCATATCATGAGATGGTTGATTAGTAACCCATAGAACTACTATAATACGTTGGGCTCCTCCTATTTCTATAAATAACATTTCTATAGCTTCATTGTCGCTCATTGTGCTATTATCGACTATCCTTACTTGTAAAAGGTTCCAAGCTTTAATGATCTTTTTCCATAACAGATAGAACAATAGCTATCGATGTAGGCACATCATTCATCTTTATTATTGTCCCTCTAAGCATACATTTATTGGGACATATATGCTATTAGGGTTTGTAGTGACGACTTCATAGCATATTTCCATGGTCATGTTCTTGACTAATTCACCCTCATATATTGGCTCACTAACAGTTCTTGTTTTGTACCCAATTATTTTCTTATCTAAACTCATACTTTGATCTACACTGTGTCTTGTGGGTTCAAAACTCATTCTACTAATTTCACTGGTTGTTCATGCCAAAAATGTGTTATTTTTACACCTAATTTATAGTCATTATAATTGTTATTTTTAGATTTTTATTGGATTTGATTTTGTTTTGTAGGTATCAAATAAATGTGAAAAAATGCGAAAACAGATGAAAAATGTTGAAAATAAAGCAGTGGACTAGATACCTCAAACCCGACCCAATCCTTAAGCCCATTATTTTATTGAGCCCAAATAAGAGAAAAGAAAAAACAGGGGGCAATAAAACCTAAAATCTACCCAACCTATGTGCCATGTGCATGACTAGTGAACCCCTCACTCTTTCTCAATTCTAATCCTCTCTCTCCACTATCTCAGCCAAATGCACCTGAAACCCGATACACCCCCCTCCCTGCTCCATCATCTTCATCTTGATCATCTCTTCTCCCTCCCTAACCCATCTCTCTCACCTCCATCGAGTGCCAGCACATCCACCATCCTCACCCATCATCGAGTTTCATGCTAAGGGTACCAGCACAGCACACCAGTTGCATCATCTTCATTGTCCACCTCATCTGCAAATCAAGGGTAGCGATTAAAGGGCGTTCGAGTATAAATCACCATTAGCCGGCTCCAGAAAAGAAGGTTAGAAGGTTTTAGGGTCTAAGTTTAGTTTTCAGGCAAAAATCTCTTGCGTTTTCTGAGTATTAGGATTTTAGGGTTGATTTTGATTTTAGGGCTTAATGTTAGTTTGGGTTTTGGCTTCCAAATTCATGTAATTATGCTTCAATTCCATGTTTTCTAGTTGTAATTCATAATTTTGGTCTGTTTTGTAAGGGTTGGATGTGAATCTTGGTAAATTTTAGTCATCCCCTTCCCTGTCTTCATCTCGACGCACACGGCTATGGTGTCTCTGCCATTCTTAGCAAAGGGAGAAGCATGTTTTTGACTCTCTGGGCCATGAACGATCGAATTTGAACCTCCCCTTCCTCCGGTTTTGCTATGCTTGTTCCGTTGTATATGCTTCTGACTTCAAATCCCTCTCCCTTGTTACTCAATATGCAGTTCTGTTATTTCATTAAGTTTTGATCCTGAGTTGATTAAAGTTCTGATTTAGTTAAGTAGATGCAAATTACTAAGTCTGGGTTGGAAACTCGCAAACTTGATAATGATTCTGGGTTGTTCCTGGTTTGTGCGTTTGGTTAATCTGGCTTAGCAATGTCGTATTTTTCCCCCTCTTCCTGATTTAGCTTGGTTTGATTATTTTGAGCTGTTATTTCATTGATTAGCTTGGTTTGAGTTGGTTTGAGTTGCTATTATTATCAGATGCCTTAGGTTCGATTATTTGGTTCGATTAATGGTTGATTTTGGTTGGTTGAGCCGGATTTGGATGTAGTTTGATGGTTGGATGCTTTTAGATCAAGTTATTTGGTTTGATTTAGTTTAAATGGTTTTGTTGATATGATTTCAGCTTGACTTAGTTTGCTATGGTTTCATGGCTATTCTGAAGTTTAACCTATAATGGTTTTGTTGCATAGTTGGCTTGATATGGTTAACATGGTTTCGTTGTTTGCTATGGCACAAACAATGGTTTGATATGGTTAGAGTGCTATTTGGTTTGGCATGTTTTGATAAGTTCGAATGATTTACTTCGTTGCTCGTCGTTGCTCGATTTAGATTGTTTAAAGTAGTTTAGTTGAGTTTATTTATGCTTTAGTTTTTGTTGTTGATTATTCCTTCAAGTTTATTTCCTTAGGTTTCTTAATTGTGAGGCTTAGTAGCTTGATTTGGTTACTTAGGTTTCACAATCGTTATTTCTTAAAGTTTAGAGTGTGGTTTTCCTTGTTTTATGTTTTAGGTCTCTGAATGGTTATCTCTTCAAGTTTTCCTTGATTTACTTCTCTTTGTTAAGGTCCTTTTTATTACTTAGTTAAAATTTTTTAAATCAAGTATTTCTTTAGGATTAGGTAATGTTAGTTTTAAAAATTTCAGTGACCTAAGTCTTTCCATCGTCCCTCAGGAAACGACCTACAGCGAAAGTTGTGTACTTGCGGCACTTTTAATTTACACTTGAAATATCCTAACGAGTTTTTCACGCCATTGCCAGAGGCGACGGCATTAGATTAGGTTGCATCTTCTTTTCGTAGCTACTTTGGTATCAGGTTGCTTTATTACGTTAGTAAGTGTGACTTGGTTTAGTACATTGCTTGAATAATTCAAAAACCCAAAAAAAAATAGAAAGAGAAAAACAAAACCCAAAAATAGGACTTTTTGGTGAAGGTGTGGTGTTTACATGACTAGTTGGGTTAGAGATCCTGAAAATCAAAGACTCGTTAGGAGTGAGCCCGACCCTAACTTAAAACCCGAACCTAAACCTAAGCTTGAGTTAGAGAACATGGCACAAGAAAGGACTTTGGGTGATATTTTCTATCCTCCTAGGACTGCTTTGCCATCATGTTCTGTTATGCCTAATCTTGCACCAAATGTGACCTTCACATTAAAACTCCATTATACTTAGATGCTCCCTAAATTAACAAGTTTAGAGGATACTTATTTGTTTTTGAGGGAATTCGAAGAAGTTTGTTCTATGATGCATTTCCCTAATATTCCTATTGATGTTGTGCGGATGAAATTGATTCCTTTTGCTTTGAAAGATTCTGCCAAACATTGGATGTATGGCTTGGCTGCTAATTCTATTACTTCTTGGAATGATTTTGTATGATTGTTCTTAAGAAAATATTTCCCTGATGCCAAGACGATTAAGCTGAGAAATGAAATCAATCATTTTGTGCAACTTGATAGGGAATCATTTTGGAAATAATTTGATAGGTTCAAAACTTTGTTGGCCCAATGTCCCCATCATGGTTTAGACTAAACACATTTGTCCCAGATTGTATATGAAGGACTTGACCAACAGACTAGGACCATGGTAGAGTCCATGTGTCAGGATAGCTTTATTTCTAAGAACTCCAAAGCTGCTTGGGAGTTTTTAGAGAACTTGGCTGAGAAAACCATGCAGTGGGAAACCACTCATGATGACAGCTTGAGTTCTAGGTTTGCAAGGGGTGGGTTGCATTATGTTTCTGATGTAAGCCACTTAGAGTCTAAGATTGCTGTTTTAGAAAACATGTTGAAGGGATTATCTCCCCAGATATCCCAGTTATCTTAGACCTTCATAGTGTCTTGTTCTCATTGTCAGGCCCTAGATCATTCTTTAAGTGCTTGTCCTTATTTTGCTCATCATTTAGCAATTGAATAAGAGCAAGTAAGTATGACCTTCCAGAGACCTAAGCATGACCCCTTCTCCCCTTATTACAACCCAGGATTGAGGAATCACCCTAACTTTTCATTGAATACTGGACCAAATGCTATGGTTCATAATTCTCAACCTGGGATGTTTCCTAGAAATAACTCCCAAACCATCTCTCATCCTTCAAACTCCTTTTAGAGATCGGCTTTTTTAGGTGTACCTAATGCACCTAAACCTCCGCCTCCTATAGCTCAAGTTCAACCTCCTCCCAGTTATACTGATATTGATAAATTAGAGAGGAGAATCAATAGCAATGTGGAGAGAATAATTAATGCTGACATGGAAAAAATGATAAGAATGATGACCGAATAGTTTTTTCAGTTAGCATCATCTTCTAGGGAACCAGGTACTTTCCCGAGTCAATCTGAGGTGAACCCAAAGGGTCATGCCTTCCTTTCTTCTGGTAACCCTAATGAGCCTGTGAGGAAAGTAAATGCGGTTATATCTTTCCGTTCTGGTCGAGAGGTTGATAATCAGTTCAGAAATCCTAATGAACCTTGCAGGTACCCTCACCAATTCTTCTAAAATTCTTCTCCCTCTTCTCCTCCAGAGATTGGTTCATCCAGTCAGTCAGGGAATACCACTGATGGTGTCCTCAATGCTTCGAATAGTCCTTCCTCTCCCAAGTCACCTTCTAGAAAAGAGGAGCTTAAAGAGAAAGACTCCTCTAACTCGGCAAGTTCTTCACTTTCTAGGGATTCTTCCTCCTGTTCTTCTTCTGAGAAAATCCAAATGCCTTTGCGTACTTTTCCCCATAGGCTAAAGTAGAAAGATCAAGATCATATTAAGAAGATGAGAGAGACCTTCTCTCAAGTGAAGATCAACATTCCCTTGCTCGATGCTATTCAGCAGATGCCTCCTTATGCTAGATTCGTAAAGGAGCTATGCACGACCAAGAGAGCAACTGGTGTACCTAAGAAGGCTTCCTTAACTTTTCATGCTAATTCTATCCTTTCTCAGACCCCGGTAAAGTATAAAAACCCTGGTTGCCTATTGTGTCTATAATCATAGGTGACCAACTTATTCACAGAGCATTGCTTGACCTAGGAGCTAGTGTTAACTTGATACCCTTTACTGAGTATGAGAGGTTAGAGTTAGGTGAGCTGAAACCTACTAAGATGGTCATTCAACTGGCTGATAGATCGATTAGCATGCCCAGGGGGATAGTCGAGGATGTGTTAATAAGAGTGGATGAATTTGTTTACCCAGTAGACTTTATTGTGATTGAAACTGAGAAGGTGTCCAACTTAGCTAGTCAAGTTCCTATGATTCTAGTACGTCCTTTCTTGGCCACTGCCAATGCCCTCATTAATTGCAGGAATGGTATGATGAGGCTGTCTTTTGGCAACATGACTGTGGAATTGAAAATCTTTAACATGCAAAGACAGCCCTCTGGATTTGATGATATGGAATTTTTCACTCTTAACTGGGTAGGGGATTCTATATTTGATGATGCTCTTGATGATGTATTTGCTACTGAGTATGAATCATTTCTTATAAATGACGAGCCTGAATATGATGTGTTTGAGTTTGATGACTTATGCTCTCCTGCTGATTATTTGCTCACAGCTATTTCTGAATCTGCCGTTGAATCTATTTCCCCTGTTGCTCTTGAATTAAAACCCCTCCCTGATTCTCTTAAGTATATATTCCTAAGACCCAATGAATCCTTACCTGTCATTATTGCTTCTGATTTGGACTGGGACAAAGAGGATAAACTGATTTCTTTGCTTGGAGAGAGTAAGGAAGCTCTAGGATGGAATTTAGGGGATATTAAGAGTAGTAGTCCTTTTATTGTGCAATATAGAATTAATTTAGAGGACAATGCTAAGCCCTACTGTGACCGCCAAAGGTGCTTGAACCCCACCTTGCAGGAAGTAGTTGTTCAAATGGTTAGACCATGGGATTATTTATCTTATTTCTGATAGTGAGTGGGTTAGCCCTGTTCAAGTTGTTCCTAAGAAGACCGATATTACCGTGATTAGGAATGATAAGAGCGTGTTAGTCTCTACTCGAGTGCAATCTGGGTGGCATGTGTGTATAGATTATAGGAAATTGAATGCTGCCACAAGGAAAGATCATTTTCCCCTCCCTTTCTTTGATCAAATGCTAGAGAGGTTGGCTGGACATTCCTTCTATTGCTTTTTAGATAGATATTCCGATTATACCCAAATCTCTACCGCTCCTGAGGATAAGGAGAAGACTACTTTCACCTATCTATTTGGGACATATGCCTTTAGAAGAATATCGTTTGGACTTTGCAATGCCCCTGCCACCTTTCAAAGATGCATGATTTCTATTTTCTCAGATTTAGTTGGGCAATGTATGGAAATTTTCACGGATGACTTTTTAGTGTTTGGATCTTCTTTTGATAATTGCTTATCTAATCTGACAAAGGTGTTGGAAAGGTGTGGAGAGAAAAACTTGACATTGAACGGGGAGAGATGTTACTTCATGGTTAAAAAGGGTATAGTCTTAGGACACATTATTTCTTAAGATGGAATTGAGACAGACAAAGCTAAGACTAACCTGATTGTTAATCTTCCCCCATCCACTTGTGTGAAGAAGGTGCGGTCTCTCCTTGGACATGCTGGCTTTTATTGTCGTTTCGTTAAGGAGTTTAGTAAGATTGTAAATCCTTTATCCAATCTGCTAGCTAAGGATGTGCCATTTCATTTCTCTGAAGAGTGTCATGAGGCATTTTCTAAGCTTAAGGAGGCCTTAACCTCTACTCCTATTCTTCATCCTCCCATCTGGGGAGAACCATTTGAATTGATGTGTGACGCATCTGACTGTGCTATTGGGGTTGTGTTAGGACAGCATATTGATAAGAAACCCCATGTTATTTACTATGCTATCACACGTTGAATGATGCCTAGCTAAATTACACTGTTACTGAGAACGAATTTTTGGCTATGATCTTTAGTTTTAAAAAGTTTAGACCCTATCTAATTGGGTCACATGTGATTGTCTATACTGACCACTCTGCGCTTAAGCACCTTCTTTCTAAGAAGGATGCTAAGCCTAGACTTGTGAGATGGATTTTGCTTTTGTAAGAATTTGACTGTGAAATCAAGGATAAGAAAGGTTCTGGAAACTTTGTAGCTAACCATCTATCTAGGATCTTCTATGATGGAGAGAGTGAGTCTAGTGTTTCTAAGTGCTTCCCCGATGAGCAATTATATGGTGTTCACCCTAATCCTTGGTATGCTGATATCGTGAACTACTTAGGTGTTGGTAGGATCCCGGAGGGTTGGACTAAGAATGACAGAGATAGATTCTTCCACCTTGTGAAGTTCTTTATTTGGAATGACCCTTATCTATTTAAGTACTACTCTGATCAAGTCTTTAAGAGGTGCATTCCCGACCATGAGGTGAGAAGTGTCCTTCTTTTTGTCATGACCACAGGCATGTTGGGGGCATTTTAGTGGTAGGAAGACAGCAGCCAAGTTCTTCAATGCGGTTTTTACTGGCCTACTTTATCTAGCATTTGATATTGCAAAAGTTATCCTAGATGCCAGCCGTTGGGTAGAATAAGTAGGAGAGACATGATGCCACTGAACCCCATCATTGTTATAAAGGTTTTTGATGTGTAGGGTATTAACTTTATGTGACCATTTCCATCTTCTTTTGGGAATAAGTACATTTTGTTTACTATGGACTATCTTTCTAAATGGGTTAAGGCCATCCCTTTTAGGACCAATGAAGCTAAAGTTGTTGTGAAATTCCTTAGAGAGGACATCTTTGCTTGATTTGGTATGCCGTGTGCTATCATTAGTTACCAGGGCACCCATTTTAATAATAGATATTTTGATGCCTTACTGAAGAGGTATTCCATAGTCCATAGGCTTACTACTCCCTACCATCCCCAAACCAGTGGCCAGGTTAAAGTGTCCAATCAGCAGATCAAGCTAATTTTAAAAACAGTGAATAGGTATAGGAAAGACTGGGCTGACAAGCTGGTGGATGCTCTTTAGCATATAGAACAGCTTTCAAAACTCCCTTAGGTGTGTCACCTTATAGGAAGTTTATGGTAAGCCTTGTCATTTACTTGTGGAGATAGAGCATAAAGTTTGGTGGGCCATTAAGAAGCTCAAGTATGACTTAACAAAGGCATGTGAGGAAAGACGACTGCAATTAAGTGAGCTTGATGAGGTTAGAGCTGAGGCTTATGAGATTGCTCGATCTTATAAATAGAGGACAAAGTTGTTTCACGATTGATATATTTTTAAGAAAGAGTTTCCCTCGAGAATGAAAGTACTCTGGTATGACTTTAGGCTCCATCTGTTTCCAGAGAAATTAAGGTTCTAATGGTGGGTCCTTATATTGTCTCACATGTGTTTCCCTATGGTGCAGTTGAAATTCAGGATCCTCAGAGTGGTGCCACCTTTAAAGTGAATGGCCAGTGTTTGAAACCATTTCTGGAGTTGCCGAGCCAAGAAGATGTGGAGTGTCTGATACTCTATGAACCGAGCCATGATCAGTGCTTGTGATCTGAGATAGCTTAGGTGTACTTAGCACCCAACTTGGTTTGCTAGAAATTTCTTCTCTTCTCTCTCCTTCTCCCTCTCTTTTCTTCTTTCTTCATTTTATTCCAGTTTCTTTTTGTATAGTTGGTTGCTTTTCTTTTTCTATGATTGTTGCTTTGTTTTTGAGTCTTGTCTTTATTTTTGAACATGTGTTTTCTTTTTAAATTTTTCTTTTTGATCTTCATGTGTCTTTCCCACTCCTAATGAGGACATTATGAGATTTTGGTGTGGGGGTGGAGTGCCCATGTGTACATACTTTTTTTATGAAATTGTGAAAAAATCCAAAAAGATTTTCGTTTTGTTTTTGGGGGACGTTTGTACTTTTTCTGATTAGGTTAAGTCCCCTGTGCTTTAGTTATTAGCTTGTATGTAAGTAAGATGTGCATGATAGGTCTCCAGCCTCAGTGTGTCATTCTAAGCCCTAATCCTAACTCCAATTGTTCATTATAGATTGTGTAATCTAATCCTTGTTTATTCCTTCATCATTATCTTTAGGTCCTAGGCTTCCATGAATTATTCTCCCACTTGCTTGTGACATGAGTTTTTGCCACTTTCGGCAAAAAAATATATATATAAATATTGTGAATAAAGAAGAGAAAAAGAAAAAGAGATGGAGTAAGAATTTGGAATGATAAGTATCCCTTTGAGGCATGCGCTACTGGGCGTTACCCTTTGAGGCACGTGCTACTAAGTGTTACCCTTTGAGGCAATACTGCTACTGGGAAAGCTTGCTTCCAATATTAATATGATAATGATGTAGTTGTGATAGTCAAGTGGGATTGAGTTGATTTTGGTGAGCTTAAGTCCTAGGAGGATGATACTCTTGCACACGAGTACTAGGATGGATTCACAGCTTTGATGTATAGTGGGGTGAAAAATTAGTGGTGTCGTCTTCTTTGAATTCTTCTTTGGTAGTTAAAGATTGTTCATCCCATTGTGGTTTTATGGTGATTTTATCATTCCCATCAATTTTTATTACATTTTTCTTATTGAATTTTAAGGGATTAGTAAAGCTATATATCTAAGACCTATCAATTTTTATCTCATGTGGATTGGATTTTATCCTATGAATCTTTTGCATTGGCATAGGACTTTCAAATTTTTCTACGTCCATTGTTGTTATCTTAGTCTTTGGATCTACAATATTATCTAGTTTGCAGATTATTTTCCAAAATATCCTTAATTGGTATCATCCTCTTTTCATATCCATCCTAATTGTTTTTATCTTAAACGATAGGAAGTTTTTGTCAAATTCATCTTTTAGGCTTACATAATATCTAGGTCGGCAATTGAATCGTACTGATCCAGTACATAAATTTGGCTTCATCCCTTTGATAATTTGATTATTGAATTCGGTATGCGTGATATCATAGAGCAAAGCTTAAAGATCAATATCTTTGTCATAATATTGTAACGGAGTAATTTGCGGTTGGACACTTCCAACATGGATATACCTATAATTTCTATCATTGTCATACCTGATGATATTTTTCTAGTTAATGAGATTAACTTTTCCCACATCATACTCACATTCTTTTATTTCTATATCTCTTTCTATCATTTCAAAGACACACTTACTTTTTAATTGAAAGGTAGATTTTTTATAGATTATGTCTCTCTGAATTATGGGAAGGACCTAATCTCCTTTGACTTCTTTGTTCTCATTATCCACAAGAAATTCTTCTCCCTGAAAATCACCAAGACTAATTGAATGACTATCTATCATGTGACTAGTTTTTTCATAATCACTTCCTTTATATTCATCTTCTGTTGGAATCTCAACAATTCCCTTGTTTTTTTCAGTGTCAGATCTAATGCTTCTTCCGCGCTAAGCTCAAAATAATCTCAACTACCCAAAGTTTCTATAAGCTTGTTGTTCATCTCACTTTTACATTCACTTGCATAATGCCCTACTTCTTCGCATCTCTAACAATTACAGTTATTTTTCTTGGCATGACAATAGGTGGCTGGTCTAAAAAATCTTCATTTTTTAGGTCTTAGTTTGTCATAATATTTTCTTTATTTCTCTCCCCTTTGCTCGTTAAAGCTCTTTTTCTTAAAAAATTTTCATTTTCGTCTCTTCTCAGGTTCCTTTCCCCTTTGGTAAGGATTATCACAACAGGCTAGAAATTATTTCTTTATTTTCTTTTGTTTTTGGAGATTAAGATGCTGACCATTGATGCATTTTCGTAAATAAGAGATTCTTCTACCGAGGGTACCAATGGCATCTGCTTTTTGAAGCCATGTAATATATTTTTTATTGATTATAGAATTGATTAGATATGGTAATTTGTCATGAAAACATATCAAGATTAATTTCATTATGCCCAATTTTGAAATAATATTGACTAAATTTAGCAGTATAATTCTTCAAATATCTCATATCTCATAATTCTATGTTATTAATCTCTCTTTGCCACTCTTTAGCCTTTTACTGGGAATCAAGTTTGACTCCGATTAATTTCATCCCAATTTCCTTACATAAATTTCTGAACATTGCTGCTAGTGTTTCATCATTGTTAATTGATTTTTGTCTTCATCATTGAATAAGTCATACCAGTTAGCTACAGTACCAGAAAAACTATGTTTGATATAATTTAGGAAATTTCCAGCATTCTAGGTAGTATTCAAGTTTCGGACACTACTCATACCTCTTTTCCAACACTCAAATGTTTCTTCTCTATTACGAACAATTGATGTTTAAGATATATCTCATTTGGCTAATTGGGGTAAGACTAATTTCTTCCAAGGGTGTGATTTTCCTTAGAATAAACCCAAGGAAAAAGTTAGTTATACGCCCTGCCGGAACATACCTCAGTCTTATGAAATGAGTATTTATTCTAGAAGGTTCATCAAACTTTTCAAGTTTAGGAGCAACATTGTTGACTAGATTGGATTCGATGTCCGTCCATATTGTGTTCTTATCCAATCTCATTGATTTCGTCGTTAACTACCATTTTACCGTATTTTTTAGTCTCATTTCTTCCTAATATCTTCTGAAGGAACAACATTAAGATCCTTAGTTTAATTAGGTTCATCTGCTAATATATTTCTTCTTCTAGCTAGATGTTATTTGTCTCTTCGAGGTTGTTGAATAATACATCTTATTTTTCAACTATTGTTCTCATGATTTTGTTTAATTCTTCTGAGTTTTGCTCCTTATCAAACATGTTATATAATTCCTCAAGATTGTACTGCTTATACATCCTTTTTTTCTTTCTCTGCTTTTTACATGATTTTTCAGTTAATTTTTCTCATACTTCCTTTTGGATTTTTATATCATGCAAAGAAATGAATTTTTTTAGGTTTTGGAAAAAATAATTATGTAGAAATGGATTACTACTGCTTAAATCAAAATTTCATCGTGTCTAATTTCGTTAATTAAAGAAAGATGGATTACAGACAATTACTTCTTAATCTCCTTAACTTTAGTCATAATTTTTTTTATAATTCGACTTTTCAATTTGAAAATATAATATTGATATAATTTAATTGTGGTGCTCTTTAAATAGTTCCTTTTGGTGAGTGCACAATATGTGAATAATTAGGCCTATGACAAGTAGATGATAATTTAAGTATTAGATATAGTTAATTAGCTCAATTAACTATTAATTATTCTAATTATTTTTTTATCACGTGGCTCTGATTCCAAATTAATGAGGGCTCTTGAGTAGTGCTAGTCAGAATAGTATTACATGCATAAAATCAACATTTTTGAAAGTATGTTTTTAAGGATTGGGGTAAAGTTTGCAAATATGCGAAGTTTTGATAACTATATGAAAAGGTCAATAGTAACGTGTCCCCCAATTTTGTATTCCATAATAATTCAATATTCCTGACTGTTCAATTTTAGAAAAGTTTGGTCCTTCAAATTAATACACTAAAGTTCGAAGGTCCCAAATGTAAATGTTTCCTTAATACACTATAGAAGAGGGAAGGATAGAGGAGAGAAGAAGGTGTCTGGTGGCAGCCTTAGAAGTCTCTAGTGGTAAAATGATGGCATTCATCACTGGATGATGTCATCGGAGGTGGCTGAGTAATGATTAAAAGGGGGTTTTTATGGACGAAAGATAGGATGAGGGGGATATTTGGAGAGGGTGGATGGTAGGAGTGAGAAAAGGAGTGCGTGAACTATGACAAGGAGTTATCCGAAGAACAAGTTTTCTTTCTCTTTCCTTTTTTTAATAGATTTTGTGCCTCAACAAGGGAGAGACATTTTTTTATAACTGCAGGATTTAAGGCGAGTTTAACCTCCCTTCGAAGCAATTAGAATGTTTAAGAAGTTTGACTTTGAATTTAAAACGTAACTAATTAGAAGAATCAAAGGAGGTATTTTCAGAAAAAATTAGGGAAACAATAAAATCAAGACTGAATTTTAGGAAAATAGATGATGCTTCTAAAATGATTAGCAGAACTCAATTGGCGTGGAATTTTGAAGAATTAAAAAAAGTTTTCTTTTTTAGTTTTGAATGATTTTGTTCTAGATTGAAGGTAAAGGGATCCGCCCATTGCAAGATATCTAATTTTCACATGACCCAAATATTGCCTCGAGCTTTTGGTTAATATTTTTTGTAACCTTGAGCTTTTGGAATTATTATTTACTGCCCTTCACCTTTGCATAAAAGTATTACAAACAATTAAAAATTTTAAAAATGTCATTCATGCTTATAAATTTCTCACCCTACCTTCTATCTTCTATTTGTTTGAAGTTTAATTATGCTTTAACCTGATTCTCTTAACCTTTGATCTGATTGATGTTGCTAGGTAGCTAGTAGTGGCTACAGTAATGACACCAAAACCATCGCTGAGGTTGCCATGGTCCTACTAGCATCCTCAGACTACCTATTGTGCGATTTGAATCTTCTTTCACCGTTCATGATATTTCTCCATTATCTCCTTCTCTTCAACTACCCAATATCAGGCAATGTTCGAACGAGAAAATCAGTGCCTTTATTTTAAAAGGCGCAAATTAGTCTCCTGAAACTATGTTTTTCTCATGCGACCAACTAATCGTACCAATTTTAAGAACATCAAGGGCTGGTTTGTAATTTTGAAGGTTTATAATACTTTTATGCAAAGTTGAAGGGGTAAATGGTAATTTCGAAAGTTTAGGGGTACAAAAAATATTTGTTAAAACCTCGATGGTGGTAAATGAAAATGCCTCATTTCTGAAATTAAACAGTGCTAATCATGTTATTTGAAATTATGTAAGTAAATTTTAAAATTTCACATGTTATCTCCCTGAAAAGAAGCTAAGTGCTTGAAACGTTACAAACTAATTGAGTGAATGGACTTTACAACAGCTTCACTTTCATCTAGCTATACAAAATTGGGAGCATCCCTCCTCGCACTACAAAAAGACTCTTCAAATACTGCCCCTAGGGAGCCGACTCTTCTCTTCAGCCTTGGGAACCACCTTTTTCACTACATCAATCTAAACTTGAATATTATAAGTCACGTCCTCAAATCGGAACAAGGTAAGCTTGAAAATATACGAATAAGATAAAAACCAAATCATTATTCTTTTTAATTATGTTTCATTTTAACTATGTGATTTCTGCTCATGCATTTGATGGTTATAATAATGTGAATTGATCAAGTATCCAAGTGGTCACCTCAACATTTATTGGTTTTTTATATATTCCTACTTTTTAATAGGATTAAACCAAAACGATAATCAAACTGAAACACCAGCATCCCCTATCTGATCTGGCCCTAGGAATGCAGTGCTTTGAATAAGATATTACCATATTACCCATACAGACTTTTCTAGATTATCTGTAGTCCTTCCGTTGGTTTTTTGGATTGTTTTTTAAAACTCCTTACCCCTATGCATTATATCAAATGAATTTGAATCCCCAACTGATGATGTGACGATTGACTATCCATCCATACGATTATCCAATATCAACAATTTGAAGGTTCAAAATCATTTTCTACGAAAGATCGCTGGAGAAGAAAAGTAATTCGAAAAGATTATTTAGAGTAGCAAGAAAAATGTGCCCAAAAAAAAAAAAAATCAAGTTAAAGGCTTATGAGTTTCTTAAATGATAAGAAGGCCTTATTTAAAGAAAACGTGATACACAAAGGAAAGGTCTTTGGTCATTTGAGAAGAAGAGCAAATATTGTCATTCTAAACAAAATAACTCATGACATGTGTTCACTTAAAAATTGATAAGTTTAAGTGAGACTAGTCAAATCACCCTTGAGGTGAGATGAATAGGATGATTAGCAAAAATTAAAGAAACGATAAAAATCTAAATGCAGAAAAACAAGCGAGACAAAACACGTCGATATTTTTATGATGCTGGCTCTTCCAAACAAGGTTAATGACTGCTTAAGACTCTTCTTTCCTTAAGATTTGAACCACTCTAATTTTTATTGACTTCAAAAGTTACAAACTCCAGTCTCCTAACTCGACAAAGGCTCTCTTAAATATTTTTAAGGTCAACTACCTGATCATGTGAACCTCTCTCAATCTATGACGCAACTAAGTTCTTCTAGTTGAGTGACTTACTAAGTATTTCTCACTCAATGCTTAGCTACGCATGCAAGTTCTCCCCAACTTGTTACAAGATTCCCTTATAAATGTTATCCTCGAAAGATAACTACAAGCATTAATTGAATCAATATGCAAGTTCTTGCTCAAAGTATTATCTCAATATGTTCCTTTCTTGTGCTTTGAACTTGCTTCAGCTCCCGGTATTTACAGGCAAAGATGTATCCTTTAGCTGCTCTGACATTATCTCTCAACGGTGGCAACTTTAGATTCGCTTGAATGAAATCTTCTATTTTTAGGGTCTTGATCTTGGTTCAAAGTCTTGGAATAATGCTTTATGTATTAATCTTATCCACATTCTCAACATAGTGATCATATCATGTATAATATATTCTACATGATCCTTCATTTGGATTTAAGATTCATATTCAATTTCAAACTTTATCAATTAAGGAACAATCTTGGAGATTTATCATCATATCAGTTAGTGATTATCATAACATAATCAATCAAAGGATATTTTATCCACAATTAAAGCTTTCTCTTAAATTAGCTGACATCAATCTCTTAGATCATGTACAATCTATATGATACTCTATCATATAATTAATCCTCCAAATGAATCATATAATATCCTTTTTCAATCAAACATAATCTCGACTTTATACCATATGAATTAAGAAAATTCTTCATAAAATAATCCTTTTCAACAGGTAAACAAGGTATTTCTCAAGAGATTTTATCTTGATTATTGCACTATCCAACATTAATCCGTAATATAAAATCCACATCATATCAATCATATCAATTAGCCTAAATTTATCAACCAAAAATATGATATCCAATTGCACTTCAAACCCAAAAGATATTCACATAGAGACATGTTAGACCATAAAAACATGTTGGAACTTTAAACCATGAATATAAAATTTTGGCTAAGTCGGTTTTTAAACAAATCCAATTTCCATAATAACGAATACACCCTCTGCCAGTCCTCTTACATCTTTTGACTTTCACGTCTACTATTGTTGCCTTGTTGGCGACATGGATGGTAGTTCGAATTCATTCTCTCTGTTTGGATTTCTTTCCATTAACTTTATATATAATTATCACATACATAGACTTCTAGTGTAAATGTGGCATGAAGAGTTTGGTGGTGGAACCTCTAAGTACTCTAGTTAGGAAGGCCGCAGAGCATCCAACTCCATATAACCACGTGTTTCTCAATAATGGTTTGGCGTCATTGTCTACCAACTCAGAACAGCTACTTCTTAATCAATAACATTTTTATTGTCATCTCCCTGTTGTATTTATGCTTATGACAACTCTATGAGAACTCCTTTAGGTATTTTTCGAATAACATGTTCCTATTCTTTTTTAAAAAAAGTGAAAACGAGTTTATGTTGTACGTTAGTTATGATTGCATTTGCATAAAGAAATATTTTAATTATGATTTTGTATATATTTATGAATCATATCCAACAAAAATTATTTTATTAGATTGATTATTTATTCTTTTCTTTTAGCAAAAACAGACATTTAAATACAAAGAAAGAAACGTCATATCCAAAAATTTAGAAAGAAATTTTTTATTGATGTTGAGTTGGTGACAAGTTAATATTCTTCTGCCAATTGCAAAACTATTAATTAATACGATGATCAGGTAATGGAAGTAAGGTAAGATTTTAATATCTTTTCCGACAAAGAAAAACAAGGATGGATCTACAGATTGGGGAGGGGTGTCTATAGACATTCCTCTCCAAAAAAAATCTAATCAACTATTTTAAATGAGATTAGATTAGAATATGTGGACACCGCTAAATTAGGTCCAAAAAATTATAGATACATTTTAAATATATCTAGTCTACATATTGACGTTTTTAATATATCAAAATATCAAAAGTATAGTTATAAAGTTGGAATTTGATGGAAAAGTAAAATAAAATTAAATGCACTCAAGCCCAAATTTCTCTCTCTCCTTTTTCTTTTATCTGGAGTTAGACTTTTAATTTAATCTAATTCTATTAATTTTCTTTTATTGTTATTATTTATTTTTTCGGCTGCTTAGTTGCAATGTGTTCTTGGTGCATACTTTTATTTATCTTGGCCCTAATAATTGATTTGAATTTAATGCTATTTCTTTTTTGCCCTTCTAGTTCGATTAATTGGCACAGATTGATTATTTATAGTTGTATTTCATGTTTGACATGTTCACTTCATGTGTCAAGCTTATTTCGTCTTATTACTTGATGATGATAATGTGTCCTCTATAACAAAAGGTTTTAATAAATGTTATGTAATCGTAACATCTTGCAATTCGACTCAATTTATGTATCAAAATGAAAATATGAAAAACAGCAAAGAACAAATGTAGTAGTTGAGGTACCATAGTTTTTTGGATAGGGTAGAAAGGGGGTTATATAATTATTCCTTGTCAACCTTTGCTAGTATAGAAATACGTGACATAACGTTTGGGGGGAAAAAAAACGGAACGTTTGCACAAAATAGGCTACCATATATAATATGTATAATATAATTTCTTTTTTTATTGATATTATAGAGTAGTGATGACGTTAATAGATGGACACTCCTGTTTTAAATGCCTAGATTTGCCACTGAAGAAAAATTAAGTTTAATTTACAACTTACGTACTATATGTTAGTAATTAAGTTGTTCATAACTAGTAATGTTCCCATTAAAATTCAAGAATATAAATGACTGGTCCAATCTCCAGTAATGAAATTGTTGTTGGAACACTTAAACCCCAGTAAATCTCTCGTGTCTATTCTGCACCTTTAAAAGATAAAACTCGGAGAGATATACAATTTGTACTTCTAAGAGGGCAGCAACCAATAAGGAAGTGAAAAGTGGAATATCACGTTAAAGAATTATCTTAGTTAGGGATAATTTTGTTTCTTAATCAGCAATCAAAGCACTAAGCATAAAGTAATGATAAAAGCCAATGGCAAAAAACATCAGTATTAGATTCATATCTTTTATCTTATTGTAAAGTAATAATTAACCGAAATACACTCTCACAGTGTCTGTATTAGTGATGGAAAAAGCATCAAAACTTTAGTAATAGACATTGTGGCCTAGTAGGGAAAACGATAGTAACGTTGGGAGACTAGATGCTCATGTCATTCGTCTATCACATATATTTTTCACATACGTAGCTTAAATATAACACAGAGGGAGAAGTTACAACCAATTGGTCTCTCTCTCATAATATTAGATGATCATTTAAATGGGATTGAACCAATGGAGACATAAGGTTGCTCATTGAGAAGATTAAGCCTTAAACTTATCTTGTTAAAGCTTACCGCAATAGAGTATCTTAATGTTGTGCGTTTGCTCGTTTTGATTTTAAGCCTTCGATAAGCTACCTCCAAAATGTATTCATTAGTGTTAAAAACTATTAATATAGAGACATTTAATGTCAAGGTTTAAATTATTCTAGCATCTTTTAGAACTTTTGGAATATTTAAAACCTTCTAGAATATTACAAGGTCATCTCGATAGTTACAAAAGCTTCCAGATTATTCTAGAGTCTTTTATAACGTTATAGAACATTCTGGAAATATTCTCCAGAAGGACCCATAATATATACAACTACAAATATTAAGAACATCTAGATAATTGTAGAAAAAAATATCATAGATACTTGTAATATAATATCTAGATATTTGTGAAGATCTTCAGATGGATACTTATAGAAATTTAATAGTAGCTACAAGATCAAATCAATCTCCCCCGTCTATTGAGGAGGTGGATGACTATAACTATATTAAGGAGGGCTTATTTATATCCAGCAAAAAGATAAAACACGCATAAGCAATAAAAAAAATTCATGCATGCAACCCCTACTTGTGCTTCTTTTAATCTTAATTCATATATTTTATTCTCCCATCATAATCACAATCACTTCTATCTTTTATACATCCTCAAAAATTTCCAACAATTAGCACTCGGACGTCTGCTTTGCAAAAACACAATCATGTCAAAAATGTGTCCCAGTATTTTTGTTCAACAGCTCTGATCAAGAATCCTATGAAACAATTCCACCTGTAAACAACAGCCCAACTTGATCAGAACATGGTTTGGACTGCACACCGCTTGTTGATTTGACAGTTGGAGAAGTTGTTGGACAAGAATAAAAGACAGATGATATAAAATATATATTACTATCCAAGTTCAAAATATTTTTGTGCCCCTACATGACTGATGGTTTGTTGCGCAAGGACGCAAAAGTGCAAAATTTTATATACCATCTGGGCCCATTGTAAGTTGAATTTTGTGATTAGTGTTTATTCGATTATTTTATTACAACAATTAAATAAAAAATTAATTTAAATCTGAATTTGTTTGGATACTAACCATTTACATAAAATATCTATCTTTATCCAATAAAACGAAAAAAATTAAATATAAAACGTAGATACCGGAATCCCCTAAACCATGCTGCTCATGGTTGGTCAAGTGTGGCTCTAGTGGCAAGTATGGGTAAACCCACTACATGAGCCCAATTATTTAGAAGCCCAGTCTATTTTTCTCTCTTATAAAGAGATCACTTTCACATGGGACACTCGAAACACTGCCAAGAATTACAACTTCACCAAAGACCTTCATATGTTTTCCCCTACCTTCAGATGTTTTCACTAAAATGCTCGAGTGCTTCACTAATATCAGGTTGCAACTGTGAAGTGCGTGCTAGCAGTGATGGAGGTCCATCCTCAAGATCTAATAATGTTTCAATGATCCAGAACAATCAAGAAATCAAGTCCAAAGTCGCGGCCATAAGTCACTTGATGGAGAAAACACAACGTGATGCACCCGGGTTCTCATCCAGATTTTCACCCAATTTTTGTTATCTGATTACGCAAGATTAAAGCACATTTTGGAGCTCGTTTTTTGGGGGATTTTCAAGCTCAAGATCTTAGTTTTTAAGTCCAATTGGTTTCATATTATTTGGAGTTCAATTGGTTGCTTAAAACTGTTCATCTTTTGACCTTGCCCGGATTGCACTACAAACTGCCCGGTTTTGGAATTCTGGTTTGTTCAGGGGGCAAACGAAGTCCAAATGCTACGATTTAACTTGGAGGGTAAACTAGACATCTTGAGGTTTCCATCCGTGTAAGAAACGTAGCAATTAGTCAGCATTTGATGTGTCAAGCATGCGAGGCAAGTTGAGGCAGAAACCGGCTGATTGACACCCGGTTACTTAGCCTAGTGGTTTTCCTCCTTCAAGGGGTTTGCTTAAGGTGAGTGCCTGCCTACTTGATCATTTTGAGCTGTTTGGTAAGCTGCCACCCAGCCACCCATGAGGGAGACACTTGGAGCAAGGGAAAAGCCTCCATTTTGCAAGCTCTCACACGGCCACTCAAGCATGACATGGCAACCATGCATTCTTCAGCTCTTTTGAGGTGGCTAGCCGTGTATCCTTACCTTCCTAGCTGGGAAATTGAGTCATTAACATTTCTTAATGCATGGGAAAGAGCTTAGGAAGATAAAATAGTGCTTTGTAACTTAAACTTTCAGCTTATGTTTGTTTTAGGCTAAACCGTGTACTAAGGAGTCTTAGGCATGCTTAATGACTTTCCTACCTTAGAAGGAAAGCTCTCTCATGTATTCTCAAGGCCATATAAAAGCGTTGTATGTTCATTTTAATGAGATAGAGTTGATTATTCAGTTGAGAGCAAAGACTTTGTGTCTTGTGAGTTCCTTAAACACTTAACTGCTTATCCTTAATTGTGGCCGATTAAGGTGGTGATCAAGTGAGTCTTAATCTTTGGTTAGATGGTGTATCTTATCCTGAACCAAGATTAAGGGCCCTAAGCTAAGTGATTAGTGGTGTATCTTATCTAATCATCTAGCTTAGAACTATCCTAGTTTCATTAAACACACTTGAAGTTCATAAGCTAGCTCTTGGTTTCTCTCCTCTCAAAACCGTGAGCTCCTTCATTGATCTTCTTAGTGTTCTGAATCCTAGTTTCATTGCTCACTTCCCTTTCTCCTTTGTTTACTCTTTTCCACACAAAATCAAGGCCAAAACAAAGCTCATTGCATCAGACTTTCATTAGTTCTCAAAGCCATCTCAAACCTTGAAGTGAAGCACTTTTTAGGCAAGCTAGGCAGCAAGTTAGCACGGCCACCCCGTGCCCTTATGCACGACCATGCCTCCCTGACCGTGAGTGTTTGCTTATTTTCTAGTGTCCTTGATGTGAGTTGACTTGGGTTGCTTCATTCCCTTAAGACTTACATCAATTTTTGGTATCAGAGCAAGTTCAGATCCTTGCCTGAACCCCACGCCATTCCCAGTCTATCTCTGAAATCAGTTCAAACACAATCAAGCACAAACCGTTCATTCCTGCGATCACAATGAGTACTAGCATGACCATGGAAGAGAAACTTGAAGCAATGGCCAAGCAGATGCATGAAATCTCTATATCCAATCAAGAACTTAAGGCTCGAAATGAGTACTTGAGAAAACAGCTTGGAAACCACATGAAACAAATGCAAAAGCTTCAAGAGCCACCAAGCATTCGAATTGGGACGGATTATGGCCGTGAAGAGGAAGCTAGCAATGCATTATCGTTCTCTGAAGAGGATGTACCATTCGCAAGAACACAAGGAAGAACACGACCTACTTTCAACTGTAATGAATTCAAGGTTGAAATTCCTGAGTTTAAGGGTAGGCTAGATCCTGATGAGTTCATTGAATGGTTACAAACAGTGGAACGTATCTTTGAGTTTAAGGAGATTCTGGAGGATAAGAAAGTCAAGATAGTTGCTCTTAGACTAAGGAAATATGCCTCCTTATGGTGGACAAACCTTAATGCTAAGAGAACTAGGGAGAGGAAGAGTAAGACTGCTACTTGGGATAAGATGAAAGCCAAGATGAAGGCACGGTTTTCACCTTCCACGTATGTCCAAGATCAATACATGCTCTTTCACCATCTGAATCAAGGCAAAATGAGTGTTGAAGAATATACACGTGAGTTTGAGAAACTCATGATCAAATGTGACATTCATGAGCCTGAAGAGCAGACCATGGTTCGTTACCTAGGAGGGCTTGATCCTAGGATAGCCAACGTGGTTGAATTGCAAGCTTACGCCACCTTTGACGAAGTGTGTGTCCTAGCACATAAGGTGGAGCAACAAAGAAAGTCTAGGATGAATGTTCGTGATTCATTCAAGCCCTATTCTGCACCAAACCGTGTGCAACCCTTTAACAAGGGGAGTACCACACCTCAGCCTAAATCATCTACCCCTTTCCCATCTAATCCACAAAAGAACCAAGCTCCTCAAAGGCCACTACCGAATCCCCCACATCCAAACCCATACCCCATAAACCAGAGAAGGTGTTATAAGTGTCAAGGCTTAAGACATATTGCTTCTGATTGTCCTAGTCGCAAAGTGGTTACCTTAGCTGAGTGGAAAGCCATAGAGGGAGAATTTGCCAAGGAGAAAGAAGAGGAAAAGGAAGAAGATGCTGAGGAGGATCATGAGGATGATCAGGAGGAGTTTGTGGAAAATGCAGATGAAGGTGAGATGCTAGTAATTCGAAGGGTATTGAGCAATCAACGAGTTGCTAAGGATGAACAACGTGAGAACATCTTTCACTCACGGTGTACAGTCCAAGGCAAAGTGTGCTCGTTAATCATCGATGGAGGAAGTTATGCCAACGTTGTTTCATTGAGCATGATTGAGAAACTGGACCTTCAGTCCATGGCACACCCACACCCATACAATATTCAATGGCTAAATCAAGGCAAGGGATTACAAGTTAACTCTCATTGCTTGATTTCATTCTCTCTTGGTAAGAACTACCAGGATAAACTTTGGTGTGATGTTATCCCCGTGGATGCTTGCCATATTCTGTTAGGATGACCATGGATGTATGACATGAAGGTTATGCATAATGGTTACCTTAATACTTATTCTTTTACCAAAGATGGCAAGAAGATTACCCTGAATCCTATGTCACCATCTGAACTCCACAAAATGAAACCACAAAAAAGCCAAAATCAATCTGACTTGCTTTTGACATATGTTGAGCCACTTTTAAAGGCTTCTCAACATGAGTTCAAGGCTTTGAAAGAGTGGATATTGCAAGTACAATATGAGCCAGAAACACCACTTCCATCCCATCCCATAGCCAGGGTCATATTGAATCAGTTCAGTCACCTATTTCCAGATGAGATACCTTCGGGTTTACCCCCAAAGCGTGACATTCAACATCATATTGACCTTATCCCAGGATCCATTCTACCTAATAAACCAGCCTACAGGACAAATCCTAAAGAAACTCAAGAGATTCAACGTCAAGTTGAAGAACTGATATTCAAGGGATTGGTACGAGAATCCTTAAGCCCGTGTGCTGTTCCTACTCTTTTGGTCCCGAAGAAGGATGGTAGTATGAGGATGTGTGTTGATAGTAGGGCCATAAACAAAATTACTATCAAGTATAGGTACCCTATACCTAGGCTTGAAGATATGTTAGATGAGTTACATGGCTCTAAGGTGTTTAGTAAGATTGATTTGAGGAGTGGTTATTATCAGATTCGTATTAGGGAGGGCGATGAGTGGAAAACTGCTTTCAAGACTAAGGGCGGATTACATGAGTGGTTAGTCATGCCTTTCGGTCTTTCCAATGCCCCTAGTATGTTTATGAGATTGATAAATCAAGTATTTCGGCCATACTTGGGCAAGTTTGTGGTCGTTTACTTCGATGATATTTTGGTGTTTAGCAAGAATGAGCAAGAGCATCAAGATCACTTAACTCAGGTGATGCTCGTTCTTGAAAAGGAGAAATTGTTTGGAAACCTAAAGAAGTGTACCTTCTTTACCCATGAAGTTACCTTCTTAGGTTATATTGTATCAAGAGATGGAATTAAGGCAGATGAAAGCAAGATTGAGGCTATTCGGACTTGGCCTATTCCTAAGAGTATTCATGATGTTCGAAGCTTTCATGCCTTGGCTTCTTTTTATAGGAGATTCATACGTAATTTCAGCACTATTCTAGCTCCTATGACTGAAGTTCTTAAGGGTTCCTCGTTCACTTGAAATCCTAAAGCCTAAGCAGCCTTTGAAGAAGTGAAAGAGAGGCTAACTCAAGCATCGGTTTTAGCTCTACCGTGTTTTGAGAAAGTCTTTGAAGTTGAGTGCGATGCTTCTGGAGTTAGTATTGGAGGAATTCTTACTCAAGAAGGACGCCCTTTGGCCTTCTTCAATGAGAAGTTATGTGATACCAGAAAGAGATATTCAACTTATGACAAGGAGTTCTACGCCATCGTTTGATGCCTAGAACATTGGAACCATTATTTGATTGTCAGTGAGTTTATTCTGCACTCAGATCACGAGGCTTTGAAGTATATTCAAGGCCAACATAAGTTAAACTCGCACCATGCTAAATGGGTTGAGTTCCTGCAGTCCTTTCACTTTACTATCAAGCATAAGTCTGGCAAGTTGAATCAAGGCACCGATGCCCTTTCTCGGCGTTATCTATTGATGTTCCAGTTAGATGCTTGTATTCTTGGATTTGAGCATCTAAAGGCTTTATACCAGGATGATGAAGATTTTGGGGTGTTATACTTTGAGTGTGCTAAACATCCCAAAGGGGATTTCTTAATTCAAGAAGAGTTTCTCTTTAAAGGTGCTCGGTTATGTGTCCCCAAATGCAGCACACGTGAGTTGTTGATTCGAGAAGTCCATGCTGGATCTTTAGCTGGTCATTTTGGTGAAGAAAAGACCCTAATCATGCTTAGGGAACATTATTATTGGCCAGGCATGAAGAAAGACGTTCAACACATCATTAGAAGGTGCAGTACGTGTCAGATAGCGAAGAGTCATTCGCTCCCCCAGGAGTTATACATGCCACTTCCTATTCCTACGTTGCCATGGGTAGACGTTAGTATGGATTTCATACTTGGTTTACCAAGGACACAAAGGAATAAAGATTCTATCTTTGTGGTTGTGGATCGATTTTCAAAGATGGCTCATTTTATTCCCTGCAACAAGACTAATGATGCTACTCATGTCGCTGAGCTCTATTTCAAAGAGGTGATGAGATTACATGGAATTCCTCGTTCCATCGTCTCAGATCGAGATACCAAGTTCTTAAGTCACTTTTGGATTACTTTGTGGAAGAAGTTGGGTACCAAACTCAAATACAGTACCATTTGTCATCCACAAACAGACGGGCAAATAGAGGTCACTAATCGAACCCTTGGTACTCTCTTAAGGGTTTTGATTAAAAACCAAGCTAAAGCATGGGATCTGTTATTCCACACGCTGAGTTTGCATACAACAAGACTCCAAGCAGGGCTACTGGTCTATCACCCTTTAAGGTGATCTATGGGACTGATCCCCCAAGTCCACTTGATCTTATTCCTCGACCGTTTGATCAAAAACCAAGTGCGGATGCCGCAGCTAGAGTGGGAGAAATCCAGAAGTTGCATGAGTTAGTAAAGGCCAAGATCGGGAAAACTACACTCTCATACACGGCCCAAGCTAACAAGCATAAAAGAGAGAAACTTTTTAAGCCAGGTGATTTGGTCTAGATACATCTACGCAAAGAACGTTCCCCTTCCAAAAGGAAAACTAAGCTGATGCCACGAGCAGATGGTCCATTCGAGATTTTGGAAAAGATTAATGATAATGCTTATAAGGTGGAGTTACCAGGAGATTATGGAGTATCAGCTACATTTAACGTTGCCGATTTAAGCCCTTATGAAGCAGATAGCTACCTTTCTGATTTGAGGATCAAATCTTCCCAACAAGGGGAAAATGATGGAGGTCCATCCTCAAGGTCTAATAATGTTTCAATGATCCAGAACAATCAAGAAATCAAGTCCAAAGTCACGGCTATAAGTCACTTGATGGAGAAAACACAAGGTGATGCACCCGGGTTCGCATCCAGATTTTCACCCGGATTTTGTTATCTGATTACACAGGATTAAAGCACATTTTGGTGCTCGTTTTTTAGGGGATTTTCAAGCTCAAGATCTTAGCTTTTAAGTCCAATTGGTTTCATATTATTTGGAGTTCAATTGGTTGCTTAAAACAGTTCATCTTTTGACCTTGCCCGGATTGCACTACAAACTGCACGGTTTTGGAATTCTGGCTTGTTCAGGGGGCAAACGAAGTCCAAATTCCACGATTCAAGTTGGAGGGTAAACTAGACATCTTGAGGTTTCCATCCATGTAACAAACGTAGCAATTAGTCAGCATTTGATGTGTCAAGCATGCGAGACACATTGAGGCAGAAATCGGCTGATTGACACCCGGTTACTTAGCCTAGTGCTTTTCCTCCTTCAAGGGGTTTGCTTAAGGTGAGTGCCTGCCTACTTGATCATTTTGAGCTGCTTGGTAAGCTGCCACCTAGCCACCCATGAGAGAGACACGTGGAGCAAGGGAAAAGCCTCCATTTTGCAAGCTCTCACACGGCCACTCAAGCATGACATGGCAACCATGCATTCTTCAGCTCTTTTGAGGTGGCCAGCCATGTATCCTTACCTTCCTAGCTGGGAAATTGAGTCATTGACATTCCTTAATGCATAGGAAAGAGCTTAGAAAGATAAAATAGTGCTTTGTAACTTAAACTTTCAGCTTATGTTTGTTTTAGGCTAAACCGTGTACTAAGTAGCCTTAGGCATGCTTAATGACTTTCCTACCTTAGAAGGAAAGCTCTCTCATGTATTCTTAAGGCCATATAAAAGCCTTGTATGTTCATTTTAATGAGATCGAGTTGATTATTCAGTTGAGAGCAAAGATTTTGTGTCTTGTGAGTTCCTTAAACACTTAACTTGCTTATCCTTAATTGTGGCCGATTAAGGTGGTGATCAAGTGAGTCTTAATCTTTGGTTAGGTGGTGTATCTTATCCTGAACCAAGATTAAGGGCCCTAAGCTAAGTGATTAGTGGTGTATCTTATCTAATCATCTAGCTTAGAACTATCCTAGTTTCATTAAACACACTTGAAGTTCATAAGCTAGCTCTTGGTTTCTCTCCTCTCAAACCGTGAGCTCCTTCATTGATCTTCTTAGTGTTCTGAATCCTACTTTCATTCCTCACTTCCCTTACTCCTTTGTTTGCTCTTTTCCACACAAAATCAAGGCCAAAACAAAGCTCATTGCATCAGACTTCCATTAGTTCTCAAAGCCATCTCAAACCTTAAAGTGAAGCACTTTCTAAGCAAGCTAGGCAGCAAGTTAGCACGGTCACCCCGTGCCCTTAAGCACGACCGTGCCTCCCTGGCTGTGAGTGTTTGCTTGTTTTCTAGTGTCCTTGATGTGAGTTGACTTGGGTTGCTTCATTCCCTTGAGACTTACATCAAGCAGGGACAGATCAAGGACTTTAGTAAGTGGAGATAGAGTTCCACAAATTTACAATATAAAGTAAAGGTAATTATGCAAAAGAAAATTGTATAGTCGATAGAACTTTTTAAAAAAATGTCGTTTACAGTATTTTATGCATTAAAAGCTATACATAATATAATTATTGTCCAACAAAATCATATTTATTTTGTTATATATTATTTAATATTTACATCCTCTAATTACATAAACAAGTTACAAGTTCCGCACCCAAAAAAAAAAAAAAAACAGGGTACAAGTTTTAATTCCACTCATTTATTTGAAAACTTCAAAACTCAATTCTCAAATTATCAAGTTAATCAGATTCACCAAATCTCTATCTCTAAAATAGATTGAGATAATTCAAGTCCTATTAATAGATCTTCTACATCCAAAATAAAATAATATTGGCAAATTACTACTAAAATATGTCAACATAGTCCAAATCCTAGATTAGTATAACTCAAGTTGATCAAATTTAGCTAACCTAATATGCACAAATCAAAGACGATTGTGAGCTGGGCACAAAGGGATTCAAACTCATGTCACTTATAGGTAAGTTTAACATAAAGAATTTTTCTTTTGCAACATATTGAGCCCATAAAAAAATTATTTAAAAAGTTGTCCGATTAGTTGGCCCTATTTCCCTCCTCCTAGATCCACCTGTACTCCTAGAGTGACGATTAGATCAAAAACCATGCTAATATAGAGCCAGCTATGATGACTGAACGAAAGCAACAATGTTTGTGTTTGTTTGCAATGTGAATCGATTGTTCATTGCCTTTTCCTTTCATGTCCACTGTTCATGCCACATAAATACTATGACATACATGCAAACGATACCTTCTAAGCGAAGCTAGCTATACTAAAAATAGGAAAAATAGGAAGCAGGAGAAATTCTTTCCTAAATACAATACCAACATCACAAGACTTCTAAATATAATAATATACTATGAACAATAATATTTCATATGCCATAATACTCCCCCTTAAGTTGGTGGATCAGGATGAATCAAGCCCAACTAATCTCATAGATAGGGGTATTCATCGGTCCAAACTCAGACCAGACCAGACCGGACCGAACTAGATTGGACCGAGGACTGAATAAGAGAAAAGTTATGGACCATTGACCGGATCGAATAAGTCAAGGATCGGATCGAAAAAATTGGACCGGACTGGATGGGACTGAATTGTCACCCTAGCAAATTTGACGATATGAACATTTTATATTTGTTTCAATATAAATGATTTTAACATATTTCCACCATGAAAAACAAATCAATATTCTTAAACATTTGAGAAATTAAAAGTTACAAACGAAAAAATTGAAATTGAATAAGTAAAAAGTCGACTTTCAAATTTTTTTATTCGGTCCTCGTTCCAGACTGGTGGACCAGTGGACCAAACTGAAGATCGAATAAAAAAAATTTATGGACCGTGGACCAGACCGGATTCATTCGGTCCGGTTCGGTCTGATCCGGTCCAAGCCGGTCTTTGGTCAGGTCCTGATCTGGGCCGAATAATGAACAGCCCTACTTGTAGATGAAGAAACTGCTTGGCTTTCATAGCTTCAGTAAACAAATCTACTGGTTGCTTCGTGGATTGAAGATAAGAAAGTACTATATCACCTCGAACAAGTCCCTTGAAACAAAATGACAGTCAATTTTTGTGTGCTTGGTTCTCTTATGAAATACTAGATTCTTAGCAATATGCATTTTAACCTAACTATTTCTAAATAGTTTCATCCGTCGAATATGAAACACACCCAAAGAAGCCAGCAAAGGTTTGAGCCAAATTGGCATTCCAATAGCAACTTCCATAGAAATTCAGCCTTGGCTGAACAACGGTAAAAAATAGTAGACTGTTTCTTAGTATTCCAAGAAATGGGTGACGCCCCAAGTGTCAAAAGTGCTCAGCTAAAGATCTTCGAGTAAAAGGATATGATCCCCAGTTAGAGTCACAATAGACATATATATGCAAAATATTGTTGGCTCATAACAAAATACCCATGTCGGGATTACCTTTAAGGTACAATAACACTCATCAGGCTGCTTGAAAGTCCTCAACCGAAGGGTTCTGCATAAATTGAGGGAGCACGTGAACTGCATACAAAGGCTCCGGGCGAGTGATGGTGAGTTACAGGAGTCAATCAATGAGTCGCCTATACTGCGTAGCATATCAAGAAGATTACCAAATGGAATTACTAGCTTATGATTTTCTTCCATTGGAGATTTAATAGGCTTAGGACCAAGTAGTCCACACGAATCGACTATTTCAAGGGCATATTTCCACTGACATAGAAAAATTCCAGTTGGTCTGCATGCCGCCTCAATACTCAGAAAATATTTTGAAGGACCAAGATCCTTAATACGGAAGCAATTGTCGAAGTAATCTTTAAACTCTTGGCATATTGAAATATCATTACCTTTTAAAATAATATCATCCACATATACCAACACACCGAAAAGCACATTACCTTTCCGATACATGAATAGATAATATTCAACATAGGATTGTACAACACTATAAGCTTTCAGTTTTTCAGACAATTTTGCAAACCATTATCAGGGTGCTTACTTCAACCTACATAGTCATTTTCTTAATCTGCACACTATCTGTGACCCTCTAACACAAAAACTAGGTGGTGGCTTTATATATACCTCTTTAGATAAGTCTCTGCAAAGAAATGCATTACTCATGTCCAACTGATGAAGCTCTCATCCATTGGCAACTACTACTGAAAACAAAAACTTAAACACTCGTCATTTTCCCCATGGGAGCAAATGTCTCATTGTAATCAAATGTTGCTACTTAATGACCCCTATAATAACCAAACGGGCCTTGTAGCGCTAAATCTGTCAAACTTGCATTTGACTTGATATACCCATTTGCAACTAATGGGTTTCTTTCTGGGAGGCAAGTCTTAGATTATCCATGTCTGATTTTCTTCAAGTGCCTGTATTTCTTCGGCCATGGCTTGTTTTCACTTGGGATGTTGTGCTACTTCATGATAATGCCTAGCTTCCACGATTTTTGTAATAGCAGCTAGGAATCTCTTATAAGTGGGAGGAATATTATTGCATGTGAGATAATTTGCTATAAGCTACGGAGTACTCGATTTTGAGATGAGGTAGATGCAAATGGCTCTTTCAAGCAAGCATTTAAGCAAACATAGTGATTGAGGTTTCCAGGTTGGTGTTTCTCACGATCACTTTGCTGAAGAGTAGCTGTCTTTGTTTCGGGTTCAGGCACTACACTCCCCATATCCAGTGGCTCACTGTTACTATGTACAGGCCTATTTTGCATCTCTCTTGTTGATCCAGTGATGAATGTCATATTTGCATAGGATTTCTTGAGTGTTTGGGTGTCATGTTATGGGATTAATATGCTTAATTGTATGATTTGTGCCCCCATTTCTACCGCTTATTTAAGAAGTATTTGTAGATTTTGATCATGTGAACCAAAAGCATGATGGTAGAATGATGATTTTAGGGCATTGTAGATCAAAGAAGGTAGTAAAAATGGCCCAAAGACACCTAACACGGACCAACTGTGGCTGGTACCACGGCTCATAAGGATCCAAGAGAAGCAGCAGGCCAAAAATTGATCGACCAGCATGACCAGAGCCCACCAAAGTGTGATTGTGGTGGTGCCCACAATCCGTGGTGAGCTCAATTTCCTCGAGACAGCATGATTTCTTCGCGGTTGTTTGACTTCCAAGTGTTTTTTTACGTTTTCACCTTCATTTCTACCATAAAAAGCCCTATTTTACTGCTTCCTTGGCAACCCCATATCCATTCCACCATCTAGATAGGAATTACACTCCATTTTAGAGTGAGGGAGAGTAACTAGAAGAGGGAGATTCGCGGGGAAGTGGGATCGAGTTTTCAACTGATAAAATCAACCATGTGTTCGGGCTGAGCAATTCTTTCTCTTCTCTTCTCTTTTCTCCATTAGATTTATTGCTTTTTAGATTGATAGATTAGATTATGTAATTCATGTTAATTTGTAGTTTTAAATCTTGCGATTGATATTGAACTTGAGATTGTTTGTGTTCTTGAATTAATTGTTTGGTTTGCAGGTGAATCATTGGGTTCATTTTATCAAGTCTGGACTTTGAATTTCTTGTAAGAAGTTTGATCGCCTTGTTAAAATGTGTGCCTAATGAACCTAAAGTAATCGAGAATCTATGAGAAACGACGATTGATTTTATTTGGGCCTTTCGCTATACCTTAAAAGGGGGATGTGATACCTCGATTATGGGTCCTAAAATTTCCTAATTAGATAGAACGTGCTTGATCTATTCTTGAACCGAGTAATTGCTTGGTTGACTTAATTCCAAGAATATTTATCCATTAGATTAGATCATACTCTGGTTTAGTTTCAATCTCGAATTTTAATTTGCTTAGCCTAACCAGATGGAACATAGTCCAGTACTAGTCTCTGTGAGAACGACCTTGATTTGCTACAACGCCATGGTGCGAATGCAGCCCTGTCAAGTTTTTAATGCTGTTGCCGGGTTCTAGTGTCGAATATTGGGTCTTTCTCGATAGTTTTGTCTAAGCATTTTGTTTTTCTATGAAAAAACCCAAAAAAAAAAAAATCAAAAAAATTGAAAAAGACAATGGCCATTTTTCAATTTCCCCAATTCAAGCATGAATTATTTTGGAGGTATTTTAATTGTGCAAAAGCTTTTTTTGCTCAATATGGTTATTGTGTGCATAAATGGAAAATTTTAGACATTATTGACGGGGGTGTAAATAGTAAAAGTTGAGGTCGTTTAGGGTATTGGGTTTTCTTAGTAACAAAGTCGATGAGGCATGGTATTTGCTTGAGTGGCTTCTTTAGGAGTCATTTGAGTTTGAAAAGGCTAGTCGTGTTTCTAGATATTTATTTTCTGATCCTTGTACATTCTATGCTAGATCTTATTATACCCCTTTTTGGTATGACTTGTATAATTCTTTTGACCATGCTCTATATTTGTGTCCTTATTATACATGATATGCTTAACCTTATTTTGCATCACCTTGGAACAATACTAATGTTGTTCCGACCTTATTTGATACGTCACTTTCTTTAGCTTAGTTTATAGGGCTCGAGATGGGTGAACCTTTTGGGGTTGTTGCTAGTTAGTGTTGTTGATCTATGTTTTGAGTAAGAAGATACTTTTGCTAAGGTGCATAACCTAGCTGAGACTCCTTTGGAGGGGTCATGTGATGTGTTTGGGCATAAGGACTTTCCTAGCCTTGGCTGTGATAGTGTTCTCCTTAATCCCCATGATCATTCACATGCTTCCCCTCTTTGTTCATTACCCTCTCTTTCTCTCAATTATTACATTGATGTGCCTATTGATAATCCCATGATTTGTGATGCTAACATTGATTTAAGCTATGATGATAATGTGTTTGATATGCATGGTGGGAATATTGGTGATTATGCATCCCTAGGTTACTTTAGAGGGTATGATACATCCATTGACCCTTATTATGTAGGCCTGGAGGACTTTCCTAGGAAAGTCATGTGGACTATATTATTTAGTCCTTTCTATGATTTCTCTAAGACCTTTGATAAGGTTAAGAGGATTCTTATTATCTTTGTTGCAATTTTGATTATTGTCTCTTACCTTTTATTTTAAATTGCTGTTTGAGGAGTTTGATAAGCTACTATTTGTTTTGACTGCATCTAATTTAATAAGCCAAGCCTTGAAGAAATAACGGAGTACTTGATGCTCCATTTGCCTCATTTGTGAGGAGACCTGAGCTTAGGTGCACTTAGCACTTGCCCTGATGAGATCGTTATGTTTTGTTCCCTTTTCCTTCTCTTACATTCTTCACTTTGAATAATGCTTTATTTAGGCATGGGGAAAGGCTAGTTACAAGTTTTCAATTTTGTTTTTTAGTTTTTCATACTAGTTATACACATAGTTTTAGGTTTCTTTTTGCTTACATTAGTGTATTACATTTAACTTCATTCAAGATAGCATATAGGATCGCATGTAGAGATGATGGCGATTGGTTTGAGATGCCCTTCGATGATGCTTTGCTAGGCACATTAGTTTATATGACCTTGAGTAAATTTTGATGTGTAATTCCTTTTGGTGCAAAAATTTGTCAAGCTTTTGTGAATATCTCTTGTTTAACTCTTGTCTTGATGAGGACTTTGTTATCCCTTGTAGTGTTAAGCACTAATGTTAGTATATGATAGCCATTTTATGAGCTAATTGAAACTTTAGTAGATATCCCATGAGACTTTGAGCCTTTTATGGATTAACTCATCATATTTAGTCTCATATTCCTTCATGTATGTGCCTCTTTCATGTTGCATCTCCAGAACTTACCTACTTTCTTGTTCAAATCAACATCAGCATGTGTATGGTTGACGATGTGATAGAGGCATTCTTTCTTTGGACATTCTAGCCACATAGCCAAATAGCCTTCCCTTGTGTTACATGTTAATCCATTTGGTAGCGCCATTAGGCTTATAGGAGAGGCCAACATTTTGTTTGTGGAGTTACTAGGTTATAGGGGCATAGCCCGTCATGCTGCTGGTAAATATCGGTAGGATATTTTACATCGCTGGCCTCCCTTAGCAGGATGTTTTGTGCTAGCCTACATGGAGCCAGCTGTCAATTCATTTATTTCTCTTGGACTCCTCAAATTAGTGAGTTGTGAAACTCACGTCCATCTATGTCCATTTATTTCGTGAATTCTGAAGACTGGGTTTCTTATACATAAGGTCTAGTCCTAGGACCCCTATTTTTTTTCTCATGGATCTGTAGTTAGCACCCGAATGAATTGTACTACTATGTTTCCTACTTCAATATTAAGGGGGCATACTTTTTAGTTGAAAGCCCTTTCTATTCTTAGTTAGTACTTTCATAGGTGATGTAGTGCTTGCAGCTGTTTTGCATCAATGTCTACTAATTGCTCATGTCGGGCTTGTATTCAATTGATTTTAGACACTTGTCCTTTGAGAGCAACATGTAATGATGGAATTTTTATTTCTATGGGGAGTGCCGCCTCTGTCCTACACATAATGAATATGCCATTACTCTCTTTAAAAATCTCATGGTTATCTAACATCATCATAAAGCACATGAGATTTTACTTCGCCAATCTTCGTAATTTTTTATCATCTAGCTTAATTATTCCTTGGTGTTTTTCTGGGCCACTTCTATATCTACCTTTGTTCATGGATTGTACGGAGAGGACTTTTGATAATGCTTAAGCAATTTTGCAATGTCATCTTTGAAATGAAACCCCTAGCCATTTATGAGCTCATGCGACACTCTATACCGACAAATGATATGTTATTATGAACTATGCGACCTACTGAGAAGTAAGGGTGGCATATGATGTTGCCTCTATGCACTTAGGAAAGTAATCAATAACCAGTAAAATGAATTCATGACCATTGGTCCACTTACGTTGGATCATACTTATTATGTTGATTCCCTTTGTGAAGAACGACCATGGTAAAGGAAGGCATATAGTCATGACGGAAGCACATGTTGAATCGAGCATAGTTTTTATACTTACACACATCTAAAGGTACTGAAAGTAGTCCACTCCATTGTGATTTAATTGTAGCCCTATCTTTGTATCTTTTCATACTGGAGAGGTCTATTCATATGGATTATGCATTCTCCTGTGTAAATCTCCTCCATATGGAGTTTTTCTTATTCGGCGTTAACACATCATAAGTTAACGCTACAGGCGGTCTTTTTATAGAGTACACTCTTGTGTTCAATGAGTTTTGAGACAAAATGGCGTAGTTCTATTTAGGCTCTGTTCAAGGAATTGGGAGGGTATTCATCTTTTTAGTTGTAATTTAAGATGTGCATATACCATAAAGTTGTGTCTTCGTCCTTCCAATTTTTCCCGAACAGTGGGCTAGCTCTCCTCTTTAATCTGTGTTGATAGTGATTTTGGATTCTTCATTTAGCATGGCAATCAAGGATGCCAACTGTCCCAATGCTACTGGAAATCGGTTTTCTTCTCTTGGGGAGGTAAGAGAACTTTAGTTTGTTAAAATGAAATGTTATTTTTTACCAAGTGAGCTTGGTATGCCAACCTCTCACTTTTCACTTTCCTTTAAAATGATAGTAAGATTTATAAGAAAGCTTAGGTTCTCATTTACATTTAAAGTCTTAATCTAAAAAGCTCAGCATGATATATTCCTATAGTATACGCTTCATGCTTGATCACATTATTTTTTACCCTAAAACCGAATTTGGCTGAAATGGGGAATGCAGCACCTGCGGTGATGCTATTAAGATGCTAACTCCGCAACCCTTATTGTTAAATGCACTATCAAAATACATTTTCCAAATTTCATCTTCCCCTAAAAGCATATATTCATTAGGAAGATCATAATTTCTTCCTTTTACATCACAGGATGTCAGCCTAAAAATTTGATACCACTATTTCTTTTATAGATTTTCGCACTTGGAACTCCGCATGAAATTTCGAGAATTGTGCCATCCACCTTGAAATCCTTCCATGTAGAATAGTTAAGACATAATACGTTTCACCTAATTTGCTTGGGTTACGATCTTAACTTTGTTATTTAGCATGTACCGCCCTAATTTTTGTGGTATCTAATGTAACACATATTTTTAAGTTGGGTATATCAAACCTCATAATTGAGGACTTTCGTGCCCAAGTAACATATTCCATTCTCTTTTTTTCATTTTCTTGGGTGGGCATCACATCCTTTTCTACTTTAGGTCTTGTTTAACATTGTAGCAATAGAAGATCCTCTTTTGGTTATTGCTGAACTGGTGGGCTCATTAGATATAATTTTACTGCATGAAAAGCATTTGAACAAGCATCATCCCATTCTATCTTTGATTCTGTTAAGAATTTCTTAAGGACTGGTTTACAAGTTATTGCCAATTGATAGATAAAATGACTAATAAATTGCACGCGCCTGTAGAATCCACAAATTCGTTTTTTTATCTTTCAAGGTGGAATTTTAGTGATGACATTAATATTGGATGGATCGACCTCAATTTCACTTGAGCTAACTATAAATTCCAAACGTTTTTCGAAGGTAGCCCCGAAAAATCCACTTTTATGGGTTTTAGCACATGTTCTACTTCTGTGGTCTTCTTTTTTTCTTCCCTCCCTTTTTGTTTCTAAAGTAGACATTAAAGTTCTTACTAGAGATGCTAGTGCTATGTTGGTGGTGTCGCTAGGTTCTGATGGCATATCCTGTGATGTTATTGGTTCTAGTAGCAAGAAATTTTATGCTACCGACCTCTAACCACAGGCAGTTTTATGCTAGCTGACATAGAGCCAGCTGCCTATTCATTTATTTCTCGTGGGCTACTTAACTATTTTAGATGGAAAACTTCTTTGATTGGCCTAAATTGGTGAGCTATGAAACTCACATCCATCTGTATCCATTTATTTCATGGCTTTTCCTTGGTGGGTTTCTCTTACATAAGGTCTAATCCAAGGACAACTAATTTTTTCTCATGGGTCTATAATTAGCAGAATTTTATTACTGTGTCTCCTACTTCAAGATTTTGGGGGCATACTTTTTAGTTGAAAGCCCTTTTTACTATCAGTTGGTACTTTCGCAGGTGATGTAGTGCTTACAACCTTTTTGCATTGATGACCACTAATTCCTCATGTCGAGCTTATATTCAATTGATTTTAGACACTTGCCCTTTGAAAGTAACATGTAAAGATGAAATCTTTATTTCAATGGGGAGTACCGCCTCTATCCTACGCACAGCTGCATATGACGTTACTCCCTTGGACAATCTCATGCTCATCCGACATCATCACGAAGCGAATGAGATTTTATTTGCCCAACCTTTGTAATTTTCTATCATCTTGCCCAAGATGTTCTTGATGTTTTTGTTGGTTTCATCTATTGCTATGTTTGTTCGTGGACCGTAAGTAAAGGACTGTTGACAATGCTCAAGCAATTTCGTGGTCTCATGTTTGAAATGAAACCCATGATCGTTTATGAGCTCAAGCGGCACTCTACACTGACAAATGATGCTAATTGTTATGAACTATGTCGTTTGCTCAAAGTGAGTGATGCTGCTTCTGCACACCTAGGAAGTACTTAATGGCCATTAAAATGTATTCATAACCATTGGTCCCCATTGGTTTGATGATACTTTTATGTTGATTCTCTTCTTAGAGAACAACCACAGTAAGGTGAGGGTGTAAAGTTGTGATGACTGCACATGTCAAATCGAGGCATAATTCTGGTATTTGCACACAACCGAGGGTACTGAAAGTAGTCTTGCTCCCTTGTGATTCAATTGTGGCCCTGTCTTTGCATCTTTTTGGGCAAGAGGGGCCTATTCATATGGTTTCAGCAATTTCCTATTTGAATCTCCTCCATATAGAGTTTTGCTTCTCCAGCACTTGCACATCCTTAGTTGACACTATAAGTAGTCTTTTATCAGAGTATATTGTTATCTTTAACAAATTTTGACACTAAACAACGTAGTGCTAGTTGGTATCCTTTCGCAAAATCAAGAGGGTATTCTCTTTTTTAGTTGTAATTTAGGATGTCTGTATACCACGAAGACTTTTCTTCATCCTCCCCCTTTTCTAGACAGTGAGTTGGCCTATCTCTTTAATATATTGTGATATTCATTTTGGACCCTTCATTTGGTATGGCTCATAGATGTCAACCATGCCAATGGTTTTGCAAATTGGTTTTCCTCTGTCGTGGAGGTAAGAGAACTTTAATTCATCAAAATGGGATGTTATCTTTTTCTAAGTCTGCTTGGTATGCCAAATTCTTACTTTTCATTATCCTCTATCTAGTGATCAGATTTATAATAAACATTGAGTTTCTAGATACATTTGAAGTCTTGATCTAAAGAGCTTAACATCATGCATTCCTATAATATACGCTTCATTCTCCAATGCTTTATTCATTACTTGGAAATCTAATTTTCTGGAAAATGGGAAGATCATTCCCATTCCTGATCTAAAGAGCTTAGCATGATGCATTCCTATAACATTTGCCAAGTTTCATTTTCTACTAAGACGATAACTTCATTGGGAAGATCATAATTTTCATGCTTCTAGCTTACAAGATGGTTGGCTAGCAAATCTGATGCTGCTCTTTCTTTCATAGATTTTTGATCTTAGAACTCCAAACGGAATATTGAGAGTTGCACAGTGCACCATGAAATCCTTACATGTAGAAAGGTTTAAGACGTGAGATGTTTCAACCAATCCACTTTGGCTATGATCTTGACTTTGTTATTGAGCATATCATATGTCATTTTCTTGGTAGCCCACACAACAGCCAAACAGCTCATGTCAATTTCAGTATACCGAACATCACAATTGAGGAATTTCTCTCTTAAGTAATGTATGGCATTTTATTCTTTTTTCCCCATTTTTTTAGGCAAGCATTGCGCCTATTGCTAATTTAGGTGTCATTTAATAATGTGACAGCACTAAATCCTCTTCTAGCTACTGCAGAATTGGTGGGCTCATGAGGTCAACTTTTATTGCTCCAAAATCATTTGAACCAGGTATATCCCATTCTATATGTGAAGCTTTCCCCAATTCCTTAAGGGCTTGTTCTTAGGTCATTGCTAATTATGAGGCGCAATGACTGATAAATTCCATATGCCTATGGAATCCTCAATTCCACTTGAGCTAACCATGTACTCGAAATGTTTTTTTAAAGTAGCCCCACAAATGCACTTTTGTTGGTCTAAGCATATGTCGTATATTTATAGCCATTTGAATAATTTTCTATGTGCTTCGACATGTCTTTCCCGGCACTTGGACTTGACAATCATGCGGTCTATATAATCTTCCAACTCCTTGTACATCATATCCTACAACAACCTTTTGGTCGTTCTTTGGTAGGTGACTTAGACGTTTACTAGGCCTAACCTAAAGGCGTCATGCTATTGTAAAAAGTGTCCCATTGCGTGATGAAAGTGGTTTTTCCTTTATCTTGTTTGGCGATTTTAATTTGACTATATTCGACATAACGATCCGTGAAGGACGATGGATGATGTCTTGCAATATTGTCAAACAATAAGTCATTGTGGGTGAAAGGAAAGTCATCCTTAGGAATTACATTCTTTAAATGTTGAAAGTCCGTACATATGCAGAGTCGTTCATCTTTCTTAGACACTAAGTGATGTTGGCTACCTATTCAAGGTAGTTAGATACCGTTGGGAGGAGGCATCCAATTGTTTCTATACTTCTTTTATTTTAAAGGCCTATATGAGTTTTATATGATGAAGTTTCCGCTTATTACGCTTCGCTCCTAGATATAATGGCATCATATCCCAATAATTTCTTTGACTATGCAGAGCATATCTTTGTAGGACCATGGAAAAACATTTTTTAGGAGCTGAGTGCATTGTTGTTCCTCTTTAGGAGTCAAAGATGAACCTAGTTTGAGCTTCGTGAGCTCCTTATTAGTTCCAAGACTTATAGTTTTTGTTTTATTAAGGAGAGCAATTTTATATGATTTTGTTCATTATTCATTAAGTGTTTTGGGTAGATAATTTCTTCAGCAATGCGAATGCAAGAACCACATTTACAAAGACTTGTTTTATGAAAATCTTAAATGAGTACATCAGTTTCAACATAGATTGATTCGAAAAAAGGGAACGACTCTTTCATATGCATGAAGGGGATTTGGGCTTAAAACTAAAATATTTATTAGGATTGGTAGCAACACCCTTAGTCTTTCCAATGGTCAACTTGATCATTTTCGTCCCTTTATCTATGGTCCATGTCATCCCAAAGCACCACGCTTTATAAGCATTGGAGATGAAACATAAGGATCAAGAAGGACTGGTAGTAACACCCTTAGTCTCCAAATGAGGGGCAACAGACCAATTTCTTCTTCTACAATAAGAATTATGAGTATAGAACTCACTAGATTGGCTAAAATGATAGGTTTAGCTGCATTGGAGATGGGTAGCGTTCCATCCTCTATCAGATCTTATATGACATGTTTTAAGGCCATGCATTGATCGGTGTTATGCCCTTTTCCTATAAGATAGTTATAATATGCATTGATGTTATACTTTCCATTCCCTTTCTCCCTAAGTTAATTAGGGGAGGGCCTTATAGGCTTGAGGAACCCTTTATCTTCAAGTCTTTTCAAGGGTTATGTAGGCTTCATCCTAAGTGGGGTGAAGAGTTATAGTTGTGGAGAGGACTAGCGACTCAGCTATATTAACCTCTTTTATCTCTTTGGCATTAGAGGTCATAGCTGCCTTCTTATCCTTAAAGGAGCATTTGTTGCCTTGACAAGTGTTCTCAGGGCCTTGCTACATTTCTTCTTCTGCCAACACCCTCACATCATGTAGTTGCATGAATGCATTTATGGGTTGAAACTGCAAAGGTTAGTGAGGATTAGGTCATAGGCATCTGATAATAATGCAAACTTGTCCTTATTCTTTTAGAGGCTTAGCATTAGGAATGCTTTTGCCCTCCAACCAGATCGAGAGTCTAAAAAACTTTTTCTTTTTCCCTGTTTTCAATGCTCCAAGACACAATGTGTGATAGGCAGCTTCATATTGTAGGAATATTACAATGAAAATTCCTTAGACGAACTTTTTGAGGTACCAACCTTGTGTTAGTATAAGGAATGAAACCAAATGCTCACTATTTCTCTTAAGGCAAGATAGAACATTTGAGGGAAAAGAAATTTATCTATGCGTGGTAGGCTCATGATATTTCTAAAATTCATCGAATCAGAAGATGGGTTGCATTGGACTATGAATTTGAATTTTTCAGAAAGGGAACACTTTGTAGGCAGTTTTAACTTTGATACGGCTGCATAAAAGGTGGGATCTATAAGTTGACTACGAAGTAGTTGGGAACTCATTAAGAGATGCTCTATTTTGGCGATCCTCTAATATGTTGGTGAGGGATCCTTGCCATGGATCGAATGAATTAAGTGCACATCTTCCTCTTTTTATTCTCAATCTCATGTTCGTGATCACCTGATGCCTCATATTGCTCTAAAGGTAACCCCTTTGCTTCTTTTTCATCTTTCTTGCTTTGAAATTTAGCTAACTTTTTGGAGCACATGGCAAATGTTCACAATTATAAATGGCATTTAGTTGCCCCAAGCTTACGCAATGACATCCAAAGAAATTCAACTCTAGACTAACTATGATGATCAGGGGACATGAAAGGTGGTAACTCAAAAGTCAAATCCATAGGAAGCATATGAAACAAAATAAGCATTAGGGATGCTAGAGAATTGAGATAAATGAACCTCAAATATGTTATCTTGGTTGGAAACATCAGTGAAGTTAATCCAGTCAAATATACCTAGAACAAAACTAAACTTGGATTGAAACCTCAATAAAGCTGGTCTAATCTTATATATATTAATTAGAAGATGTAAAGATATAAAAAAAATTAAGGACTGAATTTTTTTTTTAAAGCCAATTCTTTTCGCTTTTTCAAAATGCTTTTCTTGATTGGCCTTGCACCAAATTAGCATAATTGGCACAATTGCATAATGTTGTGGTAATTTTTATTTTGCTAGAATGTGAATTGTGAGAGGGCCTCTTTTATTATAGAAGTATTTGATTGATCAATATTCACAACAGGTTTGATCAATATGTCATTAGTTGTGGAAGAAATATTGTTTACAAATAAAAAAGGTGCTCAACTGTTGATGAGGATTTTTCTTTTGATGAAGTTGCTTATAATTATTTATTTTAAGTGAATTAAGATGACCTCTGTCATGTGCACGAATCATACTACGTTTTTAATAGCTTGGTTATTTCATGTAGTCACTCTAACCAAACTCTGATGGATCCTTTTACCTATGATAAGAATTGAGTTCTCACTCATCTGGCCCAACAATTTCCTTCTTCTGATAAAAGACAACTATGCTCATCAAAAGTCAAAGGGACAAGGTGCTATTTTCAAGTGAAGAAATACATGAATAGGATGCAAACTCTCAATGTCCTAGTTCAACACAAAATTACCTCATTTGTATACCTTTTATGATCTAGTATTTTCTCAAAACAAATCGCAAAAAATGATGCTAGTGTACCTCCAGGTTTGGGACATATTCTATGGACCCTAAGATTTTGAAAAATACCTCAAAGTACCTCCACGCTTGGGGTATGACACGGGTTGCCCAATTCTAACCTTTGGATTCATCGAACATGTACTATGTCTATGATACCCTTATTAAAAATAAGGGCCTGCAAAGAAAAGTAGAGGAAGAAATATTTTTAAGACCAAAAGTCAGAATCAAAACACACCCTTCAAAGGCAAACACTACGTCTCTGTCCTGCTTATTAATTTCATCTCACCAACCTTGTCATTCTCTGGAACCTCCTCTCTATAAAACAAAATAAACATCATTGAAGTCTTGAAGGTGTAGAAAAGTTTGATGATTTTGAAGTATTGCATGATTTGAAGAGGAAAAAATGGTGCGTATGTTCAACTAAAACTCTATCTCTCAATTTCTTGAATCTTTAAACCTCCACTATGTTTTTCAATCTCTGCATATTGTTCGAATCAAGTATTCAGAGTGTGCTGCCATGTTTAATTGGTCCCATGCATCATCATCATCATCATAAAAATTATGATAATGGATGAGTGTCGCACTTCCTAGCCTGAAATCCATCATAAAATATTAAATGCTTAAAGTCTTAAAATTTAATAAAGGTGCTAGATGGATAAAGAATTAATAAAAAGAATCTTTTGGAAAGTATGACAAACCTAGAGCACTCAATCATTATCATTTGAATATGTATTCTTTATAAATTGTAGATTTTCTAGAGTTTTGGTATTACTGTGGAAATTACTGTGGAAATTTGATGCATGGAATTTTTTTATGAATTTTCTAGGGTCTTAGGATTAATGTGCAAAAATTTGATGTTATGTGGCCAAATTTGACAATATCTATTTACTACTAATGTGATTTATGACTGTAATGGTGGTTTTGATGTGGATATATTTTGTTTTGTGTTTGTGCTAGTAGGCCAAAAAATGGAGGTTAGTGGTTAATTATAAGGATAAAATGATCACTGTGAAGGATGTTTGGATGAGTATCAGGTACTTGGCTTGTATAGGGATGTTAGGGCATTGACCAAAAAAGCAGGACTAAATTTAGCTCAATTTCTTGGGTTTAAATGGCATTTACCGGGTAGAGAGGAGAAGAAGTGGCTCTCAAATGGAGATAATGATTGGATAAGATTGGTGAGTTATTGGGAGAATCAGGACAATTTCACTATGTCTATTTATATGTTTGAGTCAAAGAAGGCTGCTCATGGTCAGCTTGTGTTGGAAAGCCTAGATCGATTTCAGACGTCCCAGCCTCAACCCTATAACCCACAACAATTTCATATCAGATGTTGCGAATCCAACATTGAGTCAAGCTAGGAAATAGGAGATACATTGATAGTTAACCCATTATTCAAACCTCAAATATCTTCTCAACCTCCTACAATAAGCGCATGTGAAGGCAGAGAAACCCACTTAGGAGCAAATAACTTAGCCCTATTCCTTCTTGTTAGAAGAAAACCACTTACTAGGCCATTTTTGTAATTTAAAGTATCTCAGACCCAATCGCCACAAAAGAATATCTAGCAGACCACATCAAAACTTATTTTTACTTTATCCATACCTACTTCATCAAGTACAACTTCAATAAGGGGACCTACAACCATCACACATTTCTCGTAAAACTTAGAGTCAGTTGCCCATGTCAACACTATCACTTAAAGAACTGGTTGAGTTTGATGTAAATACTCATAGTCTAGAACCTGAGCCTTACCACTGTGAAAGTGGTGAAGAGTTGATAAATAATAATCAACATAGAGGGAATATTACTACAATTAAGAGTGACAGTGAGGATGACAGTCAAGATGAGAACTTTAATGCTAATGCCGAGAATGTACTATTAGAACGTGATGCTATATCACTTCAAAATAAAACTTTTTCTAGTGGCTTGGATGATGAGTTAGACATAGATGTTGAGGTTGAACAAAGGATAAGGTTTGGAGCAAAATTAATCGATGAGGAAGGAGATGAGTTCCTAATGGTTAACAAAATGGCTAAGGTCTTAAAGAGAAAAGTTATATGGTCTAGAAATAAAAATGGAAGTATCAGTTTGCAACCAGGCCACATGTTTACCTACAAAGAAGACTTGCTAATTGTAGTTAAAGCTTATTGTATTCAAGAGTGGATTTTGTTACAAAAAATAAAAACTAAAAAAGGCACGTATGCACAAAAGTGTTCTAATCCTAAATGTAATTGGAGGATTGATTGCAATGTCGGTGGACAGGATGACTTGGATGGCAAAAATAATAAAAAGCAACCATAACTGTGGGAGACTTCAGTACAATAAGACAGCTACATCTGCATGGGTTTCCCAATTAATGCTTCCGATTCTCATGGCATGCAAAAAAAATAAAATAGAAACTAATAGAAGATTATATAGAAGATTTTATATTGAAGAGATTTGGCATTCGAGTCCCTAACTATATTTGTTGGAGGGCAAGAAAAAAGATGAAAGCCATAGTGGAGGGAAAACATAACGAAGAGTTTAAGAAACTCCCAGTTTATGTTGAAGAATTTAAAAAGCCGAACCTGGGTTCAGTTTGTTTCATCGCATGGATACAACAAGAGGAGCCAGACAGGAACCCAATTTTCAAACACCTACTCATATGTGTAGGGGCAGCAATTCTGATTAATTATTATTAGCAATGATAATTATTATTAATATTACTATTTATTGTTATTGGTAATGATAATTATTATTAATATTATTATTACTTATTATTTTTATTATTAATTATTATTTTTATTATTAATTATTTTGATTATTAATATTCATAATTAATAATAATTAAAAAATTAATATTAATATCAACATTAATAATTTATATTATTAATATTAATAATCATTATGGTTATTATTATTTATATTAATAAGAATTATAATTTTAATTATTGTTGATCATCATTATTATTAATATTGATAATTATTATGATTAATTATTATTATTAGCCATTAATAATAGTTTTTATTATAATTATTATCAATTAATAATTATTGTCATTAATTATTAATATTACTTAATAATATTCATGACAATTTTTTTAATATTAACAATAATACTTATTATTAATTATCAATTATTACTAATGTTAATAATTATGACTATTATTAGTAATAATAATATTCATTATTAATTATTGTTATTATTGTTATAGTATTAACATTACTATTATTATTATTATTATTATTATTATTTTTAATCATTACTTATCATTATTATTTGTTTTTAAAATAAAACAAATTTGATTCCAGTCCACAATCTACAGTCAAACAATAAGGATTGGAACTTGATTCTATTTCTTTTCTTTCCAAACACATGAGTTTAGGATTCAAGTTCCACCCTTCATTCCTCAAGGATCATTCTTTGGTTCCATTCCACTTCATTTTTTCTCACCAAACAAGGCCTTAGAGGGGTGCTACTAACATCAAGGGCATTAGACAACAACAATGAACAATTGCCTCTTGCATATGCTATTGTGGAGAAGGAATGTGAGCAAGAATGGTGTTTCTTTCTTGATAGATTGGTAAGATTACTTGGTGCACTTGAAGATCAATCCAAATACACTATTATATCTGATGGACATATGGTAAGCCAAAGCTTATTATATTCAAAATTTAGATCTATAATTTCCATGTTAGTTTATTGTTCAATTTTAAACTAATGAACTTTATTCAACATCTCTAAGGATTAGTTAATGTAGTTAAAAAAAAAAATCATGCCTACAACATCTAGAACTATTTGCATAGTTCACTAGTACAAAAACTTTACATCCATTTATTGTGCTAAGATCATGTAATGCTTTAGTCTATTCCCTTTTTTATTTAGGTGAGTGTGCTTTTCTTATGTTGTTTTATTGCCACATCATTTCAAAAATTAGTTGCTTGCTTTCTTGCCTTCTTCCACATAGTTGCCAATATGTATTGTCCTTATGTTTATGAAAAAGCAATGGGAAAAATTAAGAAAAAGGACCCAGGAGCATATCATTGGCATAGGGATAGTGAACCCATAGGACATTGGGCTAGATTCAAGTTTGATGAAACTATAAAATCTGATGACAACGCTAATAATTTTGTTGAAAATTTCAATCATGCTATTCTTAAGTTTAGGGGCATGCCAACATACACAATTCCTATGGATATTAAGATTCTAATGGGTGGGAGATTTGTAAAAAGGTTTGATAAAGCTAAGTCCAGGTAGGGAAAAGTTATCCTGCTTGCTGAAAAGAAGATAAAAACAATAGAGATGGATAGCAAAAATTGTTCCAAGTTGGTGCATGTAGGGAATGGGGAATTCAACATACAAGAGGGAAACACTCACTTCACAGTCAAGCTAATGGACAGATAATGTGGCCGTTGCAAGTGACAAATCTCAGGATTGCCTAGCAGACATGTTGCATGATGTATACTAAGAATGAATGAGAAACTTGAGGATTATGTTGATGATTGCTTTAGTATTGAAAAGTGCTAGCTGTGGGGAAAAAGGAATTTGCCACAATTAGACCTACGTTAGGCACAAGCAAAGAAAGGAAGGCTACTAGAGCATGAAAGGAGAGAATCCCAGTGACAAGTACATCATGACAGTAATTCCTAGCCACAACACCAACTGAGTGGATCTGATATAATCAGGTTATGACTTTTGAATGTTATACTTTGCCCCTTAATTCCAGTTCTTCATTATTTTTGCACAACCTTATAACCTATTAATATCATGCACAAATACTTTGAGATGCAAATTGTGTAAGAAGATGGGATTTAGTTAAGAACTTGCGCTATACAAAAAGATGAGTTTGGGAGAATGCCTGAGAAAAAGAAGAGAAAAATCTTATCATATGTATAATGATCCCAATGGAATGTAATAGTCTAAACTGAAATCATGTTGATTACTTTGGTTAATTTCCAATTAAATTAATTATGTTGAGCACGGAATTTCAATTCAGCATTCAATAAATTATGCAATTTCAAGTTGAAATGACAAAGTGGCCTCAAAATGAAATTTAATAATGCTCCATATTAGTTCATTATGAGTTTATAAATAAAAACACAAATAAACATATAAAAGTAGCCCATTTAAAAAATCCACCAAGGTTATAATTTTCCATGCAATATATGTATATGTGCATAAAATTTTTTCGTCTTATATTATGCAAATGAAATCACAAAATTAATAAACAAAATATAACTAAATGCGAAGAGGATATCAATTAATTAGGTGGAATTTATATTTTTATTTCCCAAAAAAACAAGGAGAACACTAATATTACCCCAAAATATCTATTAGTTAGGAAGGTGAATGATTTACCAGAAAAAGAAGAAAAAAAATAAATATCAAGGGAAACATCTAGAATTAGGGGGGTTAAGTTAATAAAATTAGCAACACTAAGTTTAGTCCCCTCCCCTTAATTTCATGTAGAATCAGATTTCTTATGCAACTTTCTCCTTAACCCCCTATATGTTCATGGCTATCTTCCTCATTAGTATCCAGCCATTGTGCACCACTAGCGGGCCAGCCCCTGCTACCAGGACCCCATAGCGTTGGCCACCAACTCCTCCCACCTCTCTTGTCCTGGTGCATGGGTGGTTGGAACATGAACCCCAACCTGCGCTTCACCTATTTTCAGTCTTTGACTTCATAATTTGATTAGCAAATGACTATCGGATGCAGATAATTGTTCATTCATGTTAATTTGGAGTTCGTAATGATGATTATGGTGTTTGAAATTGTTGGGAGCATGCCGGTACCCATGGAGGAATGGGATTTTGATCATGGGCAGTGGTGATTGTGCTTTTGTAATTAATTTAGTTGAAATTTTAGGATGGTTAGTTGTGTTTTGAATAGAACTAGAGGTTATAGCGTGACCAGTATGCTATGAAATGCTTGGAGAAAAGTAGGGGGGCTTGAGATTGAGGGAAAAGGCATTTAAGGCCATAAATAGACAAAAAGTAGGGGCAAATGTTGGAAAGAAATCGGTATTTATTGTTACATAAAAAAATTGTTATTTTTAATTAATAGATATTTTAATGAGTTATCTTTCAATTGCATCTAAAATCATTTAATTTCGAGTTTTGTGGGCAAAGTTATGGCTACTTCACTGAGATTACACAGAATAGATTAGAGCTGTGTATGGTTTCGCTTCATCTCAATTTTAGTAGGTCGTGTTGTGGTTGTGTTTTACACTATGAACGAAATGTTATGGGACTTCCTCTACTTTCCGTATTGGGGTTGTAGTTCTTGATTCAAGGTCGGGGGTGAAAGATAAGAATTTTCTAAGGTACGCCCTAAAACAATAATAAAATATTGCAAGATGAAAATTAGAATTTTAGAAGCCATCTTTGTAAAAATGATGAACTGATGCTTAATATGGACATTAAGACAGATTCAAGATTTAAGAGCAATAGTGAGTTTGATGTATAATTTAATCAAGCAGTGAAGATGATGGATTATAATTAGTGTTAAAGAAGAGAATAAGAATTAGTTCCTATTTGAATGATGGGGAATGACATATGTTCTTATGACCTAAACTAATGAATAGAAGTCAAGGTTCATTTGAGATCTAAAGGAGTGCGAATCTTTTCGATTTGGACATAGGAGTATGGTTTGACATTGCCAATCAATTTAGAACCACAAATCAAGCTTGAATAATCCATATGTCCTCCTGGGAATTCATCAAAACTACTATCACTTTCATTATTAATTATAATGGCAATGAAATTTGTAATGATAATAACATCGATATCACTGTTAATAAGGATAACAATGTTCGGACTTATTCTAGCATAATATCACCAATATCGTTAAATATAATAACCAACAATGATACTATGAAGAAGGTATGTATGAACAGAAAACCAAAACCGATTAGTGGGTTTAAATAAGTAATTTGCGCACATAGTTAAGGAAAATGCCAAGGAAAACTATAAACTATTTATTAAGATTGTAACTAATAAAATTTTTTGAAACTTTACTAACCATCAAACAATATACGTGGAGTAGAAACGAGGCCAATTTCTTCATTGTTAAGCTACAAACAACTATTTTATAAAAGAGGAGAGAAATTTCACGAAACTATGCACTTTTACTATCTATACCGTTTAAAAACTCATGTGTTTTATAAATGAGAAAGTCTCATAATATATAAGTATTTAATGAATCATTTTCAAGCATTATTTTTCCACATAATCAAGTGGACCCACCAGGCCACCAGTATTCAATTATCAGGGCTTATGCCCTTCACTTCACCCGCGCTACCTCAAGTCAAACTTTTCGATCGGCCTAGTAGGTGTACACCTATTCAATGATAGTAGTACACATAAGAGATCATTAGTTTAGGTTCCACTTTTAGATAATAACATATAAAAGTTTTACTTCTATTATCTTCCTCTCTGGTTTTCGAGCTAAAATGAGTTGAAATGCGACGCCCAACTGAGTTGTTTTAAATCTTTATTTCACACTATACGATGAGCATATTGGGCTTTGGCTCATTATTCGAAATATTTTTTTTTGTTTTCTATTTTAGGTATGGGGTGAGAGGACAGGCTTGTCAGTAATAAGCTGGAGGTGGTAAGAATTGGGAAAAAGGCTCATTAGTTTAGGCTCATGAATTTTTTTTGGGGGGAGAATTTGAGGAAGTACGTTCCACAATGCATTTTCCTAATGTATCTGTTGATGTGCTTAGATTGAAATTAATTCTTCTTGCTTTAAAAATACGTCTAAAAGATGGATGCATAGTTCGGTTACTAATTTTGTTTCTACTTGAGACGAATTTGTCAAGTTTTTCTTAAGAAAATATTTTGTTGAGGCAAGACTATAAAGCTAAGGAATGAAGTTAATTAGTTTGTTGAATTGGAAAGGGAAACTTTTTGAAAATACTTTGATAGGTTTAAAAATTTATAGGCGCAGTGTCCTCACCATGCTTTAGAGCAATCGCGCCATTGCCAAATTATTTATGAAGGACCTAACTAACAAACTACAGCCATGTTGGAGTCTATATGTTAGGGTAGCTTTCTTTCTATGATTGCCACTACTGCTTAGGAGTTTTTAGAGTACTTAGGTCAGAGGACCATGCAACTAAAGACCACTAGAATGACAGTCTAAGTTCTAAGTTCGTTAGGGGTGGATTGCATGTAGTTTCTATGTGAGTCACCTTGAGTTAAAGATTGCAGTTTTCGAGAACATGCTGAAGGGGTTATCTGTTAAGCAAATCCAACACCCCCAAACTTCTTTGGTGTCTTGTTCTCATTGTCACACTGCAGACTCTACATGGAGTTCATGTCCTTACTTTGGTCATGAGTTCTCTACTGAGCAGGACCAAGTGAATATGGTCTAACAAAGACCTAAGAATGACCTGTTCCCCAATTACTTCAACCCAAGGCTAAGAAATCACATTAACTTTTCTTAAATGTTATGGTTCCACACTCTTGACCTGGAATGTTTCTTTGAAATGAGTCATACCCTATTTCTCATCCTTCTAATTCTTGCCAAAGGCCGACTTTTTAAGGTGTGCCTAGTGCACATGTACCACTACCTGTTGTTGCTTGTACTCAGCCTCTTCCTTGTTACAATGATATTGATAAGATTAATAGAAGAATTAATAATAATATGGATAGGATTATTAATGCTAGTAAGAAAAAGGTGATGAGAATGATAAGAACATAATTCCTTAATTCGCATCATCTACGAGAGAGTGAGGTATTTTTCCTAGTGAACTAGAGGCGAATCCTGAGGGTCTTCTCTGATCATCATATGGACTGAACCTAGCGATGAAGCAAGGAAAATGAATGTATTACATCTCTTAGATCTGGCTGAGATTGATGAGAAAATTTAATGAAATCTCCATATACCCTCACACTTCCTTTTAAAATTCATCTTCTTGCCTTTCTTTTCCAGAGATTGGTTCGTCCAATCAGTCAAGGGATACTACCGATAGTTTTCCTAGTGATTCCTATATTGATTCTCCTTTTGGCCCACCTTGTAAGAAACAGGAGCCGAAGGAGAAGGACTCTACTGATATAGTGGGTTCCACATCCCTTTAAGGACTCTTCTTCTTCTTTTATTGTTGGCCAAGTTCTTAAGCCCGTACATCCTTTCCTTCATAGATTAAAAAAATAAAGACCATGCCCACATTGATAAGTTAAGAGATACTTTCTCCCATGTCAAATTCAACATTCTATTACTTAATGCTATTCAACATATGCCTTCTTATGCTAGGATTTTGAGGGATTTATGTAATGCTAAAAGAGCTACTAGTGTTCCTAAGGAGGCTTTCTTAGTGTCTAGTGCTAGTTGTATAATTTACCACAAAATCCAGTGAAGTATAGGGACCTTAGTTGCCCAACTATTCCTATAGCCATAGGGGACCAACTCACTCATAGAGCATTGCTTGACTTGATATCACTGTCAATTTGTTACCTTTCACTGAGTATAAAAGGCTAAGGTTATGTGAACTAAAACTAACCAACATGGTCATCCAAGTAGTTGCTAGATCCACTAGGTTACCCAAGGGTGTGGTGGAGAATATGCTCAATAAGGCGGTGAATTCTTTTACGAAGTAAACTTTATTGTGCTTGAAACTTAGAAAGTGGCTAATACTGCTAATCAGACCCTTATCATTCAAGGGCATTGCTTTATAGCTACTACAAATGCTTTGATTAACTGTAAAAATGCAATGATAAGAGTGTCTTTTGGTAACATGACCTTGGAGTTAAATATTTTTTATTTGTGGAGACAACCTTTAGGGTTTGATGATATAAAGAACTCTACACTTAATTGGGTAGAGGATTCTATTTTTGATTATGAGTTTGAAGATATGTTTACAGTTGTGAATAAGCCTTTTCTAATTAATGAAGAGCCTAAATATGATTTGTTTGAGTTTGATGATGTATGCTCTGCTTTTGAATGTTTGATTACTTATACTAATGAGTCTAATTCCCCTCCAGCATCTTTTGAATTGAAACATCTTCCTAATTCTCTTAATTATTCATTTTTAGGACCTGATGAATCTTCCTTGTGATTATTACTTCTAACCCACACTGGGACCAAGAGGAAAAACTTATCGCCTTACTTAAAGGGAACAAGGGAGAAATGTGTTGGACTTTAGGGGATATCAACGGTATAGGATCCATTTAGAGGATAAGCTAAGCCTACTGTGACTGTCAAAGGTGTTTGAACCCAGCCTTGTAGGAAGTAGTTAAGAAGGAAGTGCTCAAGTCGTTAGATTATAAGATCATCTATCCTACTTCTGATAGCGAGAGGGTTAGTTCTGTTTAAGTTATTTCTAAGAAGACCGATATTATAATGATTAGAAATTACAAGAATGAGCTAGTTCTCACTTGTGTCCACTTTGGGTGGTGGGTTTCCATTGATTTTAGAAAATTGAATACAGCCACTAGAAAATGCCATTTCCGTCTTCTTTTCATCGCCTAGACGTTAAAGAGGTTAGCTGGACATTTATTTTTCTTTTTAGATGGATATTATGGCTAGACTTAGATCTCTATTGCTCATGAGGATCTGGACAAAACTACTTTTACATATCCTTTTGATACGTATGCTTTTCAAGAGAATGCCCTCTTGATGGGGACCATCCTTCGGAGCCTTCTGAACCTTATCTATTAAGCCCATAAGAGCTAGCAAGCACCAAGCAAATAAGGGAAGTTCATGCCTTGGTTAGATACACCTTACATCAGTCCAACACTAACATCCGAGTTTATTCATAAAATAACCAGATGTTGTCTGTCTTTTGGGGCCTGCTGTTGAAGGGGTAATAGGCTACTTTAATCATTCCCCTTAACTTTTAAGGATTTAGATTTCAAAGAAAACAAGTTGGAAGGCTTTTGGGCATCATTTAGTTGGTTAAATAGAAAGACCTTTCCAACAGTGTAAAAATCCAATGCAGCCTAGTTTTGGGGAAAATTAAGTGGGCCAAATGAAGTCCAACCTTTTTGAAACTTTAGGGCATTAGTTTGGGGGAAAATTAGGTGGACCAAATGAAGTCCACCCTATTTAAAACTTAAGGGAATCAAAGAACACATAAAAATTTATCAAGTAACATGCCCAAAATTCCCCCAAAGCAAGCCCTTTGATGTCTTTATCCAACCAAAAGTGCCTGAAAATATCCTTTTACTCATTTTTGAACTAGTCATGTGTAAGGGTCTTATTTCTTAGGTTTCCAATTGTACTACTTGCTGGTTTTGAATTACATTGATGTAATAGGCTGCCTTGTAAGCTTGACACCTCATTTAGTTGAATCATTAATCCTAATGAGGTGGCTAATGCTAGATTAGATTGGGTAGTGTAATTGGGTGATGGATCTAATCTTCCCCTCTTCCCTAAGTGCGCTCACAGCCCCCTTAGCTACCTTTTGAAAGGTTTGAATGGCTGGTATGTCCCTTATAAATCCAGCCTCAAACCCCTTTACAAATCAAATTATTAGACGAATGAAAATTCAGTTTGACTAGCTCTCTTTATCAAATCCTAGTGTTGTATTTTAAGCTTGGAAACTCAAGTGGGTCTCTAGGTGTCTTTATCTCAATTAGAGGGTGATTAATTTCTATAACCTAATTCATCTAAAGAGGTTGCTCAAGTGCATTCAAAGGTGGTGTTTGGTGGAAAATAAGCTTTAAAATTTATACTGCAAGTGAATGGTTTATCGCCATGTACTTGGGATGTCGTCTATTGGGAAGAAGACTTAGGTTACCTAACTTCTTGTTAGATTGAATCTAAAGGGTCTAAAAACTCAATTAGAGAAGGACTTGGGTCGAGGGATTAGTCAGTAGTGGCTACTTATGCTAGGCATGAATTTCCGAACTTAGCTCAATTCGCAAGTGACCGTAACGGGGTGATTGGTTCATTTAGAACCTCCCAGACCTCCTTGTCGGAGAGTAAAGGTAACCGTAATTCACAAGCCCACCTATTTTTAAGGGAACTAGAAGGTCAAGGTTGAAGAAAACCAACTTTTACCTAACAAGGCTTTGGGTTATTTTCATACCTAATGCTTATTCTCTATTATTCTATCCACGTAGGATGAATACCCAGCTCTTGGTGTGGGTGGGATGTCCTTTCGGACATTACATCGAATACTTGGTGGGTAGATAATGAGACCCCTAAATAACTTGAAAATTAAAGCAAGATAAGATCACACCAAGCTTATTGTGCCATCCTAGCTCCTAATCCATAACCTAAGTTTAGGAAAACTACTAACTAATCATCATTGTAATAATCCAACAATCACAACCAAACATGATCAAACAAACTAAGTAAAACCAACTAAAGAGGAAAAGAGAGAGAAAGAAGAATAGACTTCGATTAATGGAATCGAGAAAGAAAGTCTTCAAGATCTTCAATCAATAATAATTAGGCAAAACGGGGTATTATTAGGCAAAAAACTGGGAAGGGGTGACGGCCGATGCCAAGGCGACGACCTGAAGATGGCTAAGCGACGGCTACCTGTCACCACCTCCTGGTTTGGGGACATTCCCTACAGGCAGGCAACAGTCAGGTCGTTAACTATCCTGCGCCTTGAATGTTCACTTTTTCTTGCTTCTTTGCTCCCCTCGGGCCTTCGCATGACCAATCTTTACTCTCACATTGCCTTTTCTATGCACTAGTTGCACTTCTTCCTTAAATAACTCGAAAAATACCTACAAAAAGTCAGAAAGGGGATTAAACAAGGGAACGGCATTAAAGGAGGCAAAATTTGTTCAAATCCCTCTTAATCAAAGGAGAAATAGAAGAAAAAGAACCAAAAAGGGGATAGGGGATTAGTAAAAATTGACCCCCATGCTTAGCTCTTGCTTGTCCTCGAGCAAGCTTAACTTGACACCGCATAAATGGGAAACTCTATCTTTAAAAATCCCTTCTTAGGCATGGCAACAGAGGCCAACCAATAAGAAATGTCACACAATTGAGAAGTAAAAAAGATGAGGCGAGGTAGCAAGATGGACATGAAACTCTTAAGGGGGCACCTCGCCCAATAGCACATACCATGGCTAAGTGAGATCCTCAAAACTAGTAAGGAGGTGATTTGCTAGTGGCCGGTAAGAGAGACCAGGGGAGCCTTACTTTATGGTCAAGTAGAACTCTCCTCTCCAAGTGTTTAAATACGTTCATGTATACTCTCATTGCTCAACCAATCATGTAAAAACCACAGGCTTGGAAGGGTCCTCATCCTCTACTACTTAGGGTAAAAATGCACTTCCTTTGATCAAGAGAGCTTTGAAAGGGTTGAAACAGTGTTCTTCAGTAGGGTGAGAAAGGGGAAGACCTTTAGGGATAAGTGGAGCTAAATAGCCCTAGGGATAGGGAGCATGAACACTTTCCATAATAAAAGGATGGAAGCAAAACATTACTTCTAACGTACAACCGACTTTGAACACTTAAGAAAGGAGTCGATTCGGTTCAAAATGCAAATCATCGTGCCAAGCATCTTATTTGCACAAGCTTTTTGTTTTTGTTTTTCTTTTTGTATGCTAAAAGGCTTGCTCTTCTTTTTTTTTTTTTTTTCACTTGTACTTCAAAAGTTTTCATCTTTTTTGTTTTCTTTTTTTTTTCAAGCAGTCTTAAAGCAAAGAACTTGATATTAGGCACTTAGTCAAGGATACTCTGGCCTGCCTTTATTCCCTTTTCAACACAATTTCCACAACATACACCCAAAGATGTTTCAACTTAAAAAGTAAACCCCATAATCATGAAAAGTGTTGATTTACTAACCTCTATGGCATGAGGGTAGGAAATGTAAATAGGCTAAGAATGAAATGAGTGTAAGAACAATAATGATGGGCAAGGCCCAATGTGGGTAAGCAAAAAGGGTTTCAACATAATTTAGGTGGCTTTTTAGGCTATGTGGCGTAAAACAACAAGGAATGTATAAGTCATATCAAATGATGCACATTGCCTAATGTGGTTTTGGACAAGACAAAGGCAAGTTCCAGCGTTGCAATTAATGGTGAGCCACACAAGAAGAAGAGAAAGAACCACTAATAATGAGTGGTCACATGAAGGCTCAAAGCATACGGGTCAAGTCACCCAGGTGAAATCTATTTACCTTATGAGTTAACCACTAGCTAAGCCCCTCTATGTCAAGTTAAAAGGGTCACAAGAACTAAAGCATGCACATAAGGCAAAACGATCACCAACAGGAGCCCCACACTACCATACTCCAACAACCAAAGCAAACACCACAACTCAAGTGTGCAAACAAGCTAGTTAGTCAACATTTACACCATATATTTACATCATAGAAGGGTTTTTTTTTCCTAAAAGTTTTTAATTTTTCTTCTTTTTTTCTCAAACGGGATATCACAAGAAAGAAATGAAGAGTAGGGTAAGAAGTGTACCTTGCAAGCTCAATAATGTCCTCCTCAATATTACTCCTTAAGATCAAAAAAGAAAACAAATATAAACAATGCGATAAAAGAATCCACGTGCTCTAAACTGCATGCTTTACTCATGCAAGTCTTAAGTATGCAACGATTCCTAAAATGTTACTAAATGGGTTACCTATTCTAGTGAACTACTATGTATAAGCATGAACACCTCTCAACCTAGCCAATCACTCCTCAATCAACATAATTCCCGAAAAGGTCCTCCTAATGATGATAAGAAAAACCCATTTCAGAACCAATGCCCCCTAACATGAGCTTGCTAGCTTACCCCACATGATTGTCTCCAATGTATAATCATATAAGGAAATCAAAGCAAAAGGGGGAACTTGAAAAATATCAAGAAGGATCGGGAAGGTAGCTAGGCCTCCAATCGAGTGAAGGGTAGGGCCAGCTATGGTGCTCATATATGTAATAGATGTGGTGCTCTAGGTTTTGCTACCGGCAATCAAACTCCATTTACTGGTAGAGTAACTCTTGCTGATCTTGAGCATGTTTCTATTGATGCTTATCAATTGTATCAAGCCTCAAGTTAAGGCAAGAGAAATGGTCGTCCATGTACTGGTAGGAATGGGCTTCATTGAAGCCCGAAGAAGCCGCCTCAGTAAGGCTCCCGATCAAGGGGGGTTATATCGCTACTCCTTGTTTGGGAAGGCCTGGGCCCTAGAAGTCCTGGCACCCCCATCACTGCCTCTAAAGTTCCCTCCTTGGGCTCTAGTCACATACTCTATTAGTCTCTATATCAATATCATCATCATGTACCTAATTGGAGGTGTCACAACAAGTGGTTTTTATGTGGTTTAGGAGGGGAAAAAGGAGTAAACCATGGTGGTTCACAAACACTCGATGACCCTCCATTTTGAACATCTCTGTGTTAATGCAAATAGCTAAATCTAGCCACCCATCTTAGGAACAACGGAGTTAATCGCCTACTGAGAGGCTCCAACTCCCAAGCATGTGAGGGACTTAGGAGCCGAAGCTTGTGAGACCAACTGATGGAGAGTAAAAGCCCCCGTATCAAAGCTTTCATCATTAAGGATGCACCACAAGAAGAAAACCTTACTCAGTCGAGCTTTGTTTTGACGCTCGTGTTTGGTAAATATAGTGCTGGCCACGATGCGGTGGAGATATTGGAGGATGGGATTGCAAATTGAAGTGGCCTTACAGCCACTAGCACTGTAAGCTAGATAACTCCCAAAGTTGTCTTTCACTTTATGTGCACTTATCACAAGTGATTTTAACCCAAAATTCTTGCTCATTGAAATTGGCATGTATGAGGGTCCAGATACCACCATCTAGGAGTTTTAAACGGCGGTCAAATTTATCTAGGTTTGTGCCAAAGGTCTTGTTGAATAATCGGAATTGAATGTGATAAACCTCTAATTTTACCATTTGGATTCTTTAATTCAACCAACCTTTCCTATATACTCCTAAGACTAGTAGAAGTTTTGGGAAAAATTTGCTCCTCCTTGCTTACAATTATCTTATTCAGACTGAATCTCCTTTTTCTAGGTGTGTTGGTCATAATTTGAAGAATTTCGACGCTTATTGGCTAAAAAATGAGCGAGGAGCAATACTAGAATAAGGTTTGAGGATCTAATGGAAGGGTTAAAGGCTTAAGGAACTAAAGGGAAGGTACTTGCATGGCCAGCCGTGCATGTAAGTACAGCTGTGCAAGTTAGAAATTGAAGCCAGAAAGTTACACGACTGGTCGTGCACTTTTGCACGGCCATGCACTTTTACAAGGCTGTGCACCTGAGGGAAAAAGTTCCTACAGAGTTGCACAGTTAGCCATGTGCTTTTGCACGACCATGCATCTTGAGCCTAGAAATCTTACACCGCCGGCTGTGCACTTTTTGCATGGTCGTGGTCCTGCCAATTTTCACGATGAAAGCTGTTTCTAAGCTTATGATTGAGGCAGGCTTTTTGCTAGGTTTTTTAAGGTTGTGATTTAGACTTCCTCCTCCCGTTCCCAAACCCTATCAAGAGGAGAATAATTTAGGTTTAGTTTATGTATACATTGTACAAAAGGTCGATTGATTTCAAGATTCAAGCATGAGTTCCTCTTCCTTTCTCTCTTTAATTTCATGCTTTTAGCTTTCTTTGCTAGCTTATTAGTTCCTTGTTTTGCTTATGTTTTGATGTTTATTGTGATTAAGTTTGTGATCTTTGATTGGGATTAGCCTCTTGATGGCTAATTGATCTTGTTCTAGGCCTTTACCTCTCTTGTTTATACTAGAATTCAAGGTTTTCTCTCACGCCCACTATGTGTTCGATGAAATACTTGAAAGAGCTTTCATCCATATTTTGGGGCAATTGACTTATGCTGAAAGGTGAGGTTGATTATCCAGTGTGGGTAGAGTGAATTGCCAGGATTGGGACATGAAAATAGTCGCAGTCGCTAGCTAGGTCAAGGATTGACAATCTTGTAGTTTAATTGAGATAGTCTCTTGAAAATAGTGGCTAGAACGATTAGACTCGCCTAAGACCTTTTAGAGAGGGATTAGGTGGTCTTTAATGATGCAACCGATCATTCTTGAATAATAGCATAACTTGAGAAGGTGAGGGTTTGACTTGATTAGTTGGTCTATCTTAGGTTCAATCACAACTTAAGTCCTTTTTGTTTGCTCGCTTTATTGGTTTAGTTCTTTTTCCCTTCATCCTCTATCTGGCCTAGATTGATGCGCTTAGGTTAGCTTTAAAAGTTGGAAACACAACTCCCTATCGAATACAACCCACACTTGCCAGTTGCCAGCTATAACTACACCATGCACTTGCAGTAATTTTTAACGTAACAAGTTTTTGACACTGTGGTCAGGGAGTTGGTGCTTTTCAATATCATAGCTCGCTTAAGTATTCGAGACTAGACTTTTATTTGACCAAAATAAATAAATAAATAAAATTTAAAAAAGTGCCATTTTTCGCTTTCCTTAGCATGTGCATGAATTATTATGGAGATATTATGATAGATTAAATACTTTTCTTGCTCATTGTTCTTATTGCTTGGAGAAGTGGCAAATTCTAAATGTAGTCTATGAGGATGTGAATTGTGAGGCCCGTGCTCTTTTGGAGAAGTAAGACTTTTGTGATAGGAAACGTTGATAAAGCATGGGATTTGCTTGATTGGTTGGCTTGGGACACTTATAAATTTGAGACTAGTTGTTCTGATTCTTACATCGCACCACTCTGCATCCCTGATTATACTCCTCTTACGTGTGAGATTTATCGTTATTCTGATCATGATAGTAATTCTTATCCTTATCTTATTTCTGCGGACAATTTCGCTAGACTTAGCAGTATGATAGAGACAATGAATGAGCAACAAGTTAAGTTTGTGAATAATCTTCGGGAGTATGACCTATCACATGAGGTAGACCTTAGGTTTAGTTCCGTGAAACTTGATGTTAATATGTGCGATGATGGTGCGTCTTTTCTTTTTCTAGAGTCGGGACTAAGGGAAGTACTTGACCCTTCTTTGACTACTTTGCCTCTTGTTGCTCCATCCGTACCTGGCACCCCTAAGGACAACACTACATTTTTCATGACTTTTCCTAATCTGGCCTTCCCTTCAGCTCAGTCGATGGAGTTTGAGGTAGGTGGGACATTTGGTATTGATACTAGTATGGATTTGGATGATATATGTTGTGAGTCAAGCAATCTTATTATTGAGGTGTATGATTTCGATGAGACTCTGATGGGAAGGTTAAGGGTGGATGCTTTGGTTATAGTTTCACCTAGTCCTGACCTTTTTCGCCATGCATCCCCCAATTCTCTCGATATTTTCCATACTTCTCATTTATGTTCACCACCCTCCCCTTCCCCTAAGTGTTGTGATATGTTACTTATTGATTCTCATGTGATGCTTGAGAGGGATGAGATTGACTGTTCTGAGGCCCCAGGTATCTTTAGAGGATACAACCCCTTCCTTGATCCTTATAGTCTGTGCTTAGAGGACATGCTTGGAAAAATCATATTGACTAGTACAGTTGATTATTCTTCTAATTTTTCCAAGACATTTGATATGTGATAAGTACCCATGGAGCATATCATTTTAGGGTCATTTTGATGTATTTTTAGGGGATTCATAAGCATTGTGCTTAGATTTTACCCCAAAAAATCGCATTTTACGCTTGGATATAGTGCCTTGATGACTTTTGTAGGTTTTGAGACCTTTTTTATCGAGAATTCACCCTTAAACGTCATCTTTATGATTCACCATGGATGCCCTCAGTCACTCTGCCTTTGTAAGAAAGAGAAGAACAGAAGAACACCAAGGTAATGGACACTACGTTCTACCCGGGGTGGATGCCAAGGTCTATGGCGTTTATATTTCCTGCGAGGCTGTTTTTTTTCTCATGGCTTTTCAACTTCTAAGCAATTTTTTATGTCATTTATACGCATGGCTGTTCGACTTCCAACAGCTTTGCTATAAAAGGGGGCTCTCACCCTCATTGCAATAGACATCATCCCAATCCATCATTCTTTCCACCGTTAAGTTAGATTTAGATTTCATTTTAGAGTGAGGGAGAGCAAGTAGAAGAAGAAGATTCACGAAGAAGCAATATCGGGTTTTGCAATCGAAAGATTCAAGCATGCATTTTGGCTGAGCAAACTCTTCTCTTTTCTCTTTAGATTTATCATTTAAGAGTAGTTAGATGTTTAATTTAATCATACGTGAGTAGTTTAATTTTTGTCTAAGGATTTAGTAGCTTATGAAAGTATAGTTGGATCATGTTTTAATCTAAAGAATTGTGTTTATTTTCAAGATTAGTTTGATTTCGTTCTATCAAGCGAATATCATGTTGTGAGTAGATTTTTGGCCAAAGTTTCCTTGCGCACTTGAAACAATCGGGTCAAAAACTGAGAAGTGATATTTGATTATTGGACTGCTTGATAAAACCTGACATAACATTGTCTCGAAAGAGAGATATCCATATTAGGAGGACTAGAGTGTAATCAAAGTAGTTTAACTTGGATTAAAACAAATTAGTTTAAAAGAACGACTTTTGCTTAGTTTAAGCAAGTCTGGTTAAGTTTGAAATAATAGACCAAATTTTTAGAGAGATTGCAATTCCTCGAGATTAATCGATTATAGAAAAGCACATGCCCATCATTTTGATCTAATTAACTTTCACATCTACATGAATTCCTAGGCATTTTCTCCTTAATTGATTTAAAATTAGTGAATTAGAAGTTGTTAAATTGAAACCCCTTGAATTAGTTATAGTTATTTCTTTATCTTCATATTTTGCTCAATCTAAAGTTTGGATTCACTTAGCATATCCTAAGGGAACATAGCCCAATAGATCAACCTAGTCTTTGTGGGATCGTTGATTTGTTACAATGCCACCGTGCGCTTGCGGGCCTATTAAGTTTTTGACGCCATTGCTGGGGACTAGCATCGAATATTAGGTTTTTCTCAACAGGTTTGACTAAGGATATTGTTTTTCTTTGAAAAACAAAACCGAAAAAAGATTGAAAATTAAAAAAATATATAAATTTGAAAGAAAACAAAAACGATGGCAATTTTCATTTTCTCCAATTCAAGCATGAACTATTTTGGAGGTATTTTAAACGTTGAAATGGTTTTCTTTCTCAATGTGGTTATTGTGTGACTAAATGGGAAATTTTGGACATTGTTGATGAGGATATGAATAGTAAAACCCGAGCTCTTTTAGAGTTTTGGGGTTTCATGCTAAAAATGTTCATGATGCATGTTATTTGCTTGAGTGGATTGCTTGTGATTCATTTGAGTTTGAGAAGGCTAGTCGTGTCTCCAGATATTCATTCTCTGAACCTTGTGCATTTTATGCTAAATTTTATTATGCCCCTGTCTGGGGTGATTTGTGTAATTCTTCTGACTATGCTTCTAATTCGTGTCCATGTTATGCATGCTATAATCAGCCTAACTTTATATCACCCTAGGACAATGCTGACATTGTCCTGATCTTACCTGGTTCAACCTTTCCTTTATCTCAGTGCATGGGGCTCGAGGTAGGTGAACCTTTTGGGTTTGATGCTAGGTTTGGTGTTGCTGATGAAATTTTTGAGTCAGAAGACACTTTTGATAAGGTGCATGCTCTAGTTGAGACTCCTTTGGTGGGGTGACGTGATATATTTATGCATGAGGAGTCTCCTAGCCTTAGTTTTGATAATAATGTTCTCCCTAATCCCTTTTATCATTTCCATGTTTCACCTATCTGTTCATTACCCTCTACTTCCCCTGAGTATTGTATTGATGAGCCCATTGATTACCCTATGAGTTTTAATGCTAATAATGATTTGGGCTATGAGGATAATATATTTAGTATGCTTGGTGGGAACGTTCAAGATTATGTGTCCCTAGGTTACTTAAGAGCATATGATCCCTCCATTAATCCTTACTGTGTAAGCCTAGAGGACTTTCCTAGGAAAATCACACGGACTACATGCTTTAATCCTTTCCATGATTTTTCTATAGGCTTTGATAAGGTTAAGAGGATAGTTATACTCTTTGGTGTGATTTTGGTTAATGCCTCTTACCTTGTATTTTCGAAATTGTGGTCCCAGGAGTTTGATAAGCTCCTACGTGTTTTAACGACGTCTGCTTTCATGAGCCGAGTCTTGACATCATGATGGAGTGGCTGATGCTCCATGTGCCCTGGTTATTACGAGGCTGCATAGCTTAGGTGCACTCTGCACCTAACCTAGTGAGATTGTTATATTTTGTTTTTCTTTCCATTCTCTTACTTTCTTTCCTTTGCATAATAATGCTTTATCTAAGCATGGGGGAAGGGTAATTTCTATGTTTTCTATTTTGGTTATTAGCTTGCATACATTTTAGAGCATATAGTTTTAGGTTTTCCTTTTGGTTTGCATTAGTGTCTCGCATTTAGTTTCATTTTAGGTTTGCATATAGGATTGCATGTACTGTGAGATAACCTCTAATGATGCTTTTGTTTAGGCAAAATAGCTTTTATGAACTTGAGTAACTTTTCATGTGTAATCCCTTTTGGTGCAAAAATTTGTGAAGGTTTTGTGAATATTTCTTGTTTTGACCGTTGCCTTGTTTGAGGACTAAGTTGCCCGCTAGAGTCCTTAGCACTAATGTTCGTGCATGGAGCTATTTTATGAGCTTAATGAGAGTTTGGTAGATGTCTCATGAGATTTTGAGCCTTATTTGAACTATTCATTATATTTAGTCTTATGTTTTTTCATATGTGTGACTCTTCCATGTTGAATGTCTAGAACATGCCTAGACTTCTGTTCAAAATCACATTAGCATGGGCATAGTTGATGATATGATAGAGGCATTTTTTTCTTCGGTTATTTTAGCCACATAGCCAAATAGCCTACCCTTGTGTTACATGCTTTTTCCCCTTTGCTAGCCCCTTTGAGCTTATATCCATATTTGTTGTGATCCCTTCATATAAGCCCTTGCCCAAACACATATTCCTACCTTTAAATCAAGTCTATTAAGCGTCACTTCATCCATGTAGTAGACGATTTTGGGGATAATAGAGTTTTAAGGTGGCTTCGATATGTCGGCCTATTGAGGGTTGATGATATTGAACATTTGCTTTGGTTCCCTCTTGTTTGGGTTGTATATGTATATATATTCGGCTGTGAGTTGATAGTTAGTGATCCTATGCCTTTCAATAATTATAATTTTCGTTTCATTTCCCAAAAAAACCAACAAAAAAAAAATAGAAAAAGTTATGTTGAAGGGGGAAAAAAGTTAACATCTTGTTGCAAAAAAGCAAAAGAAAAAAAAAAGAGAGCAAATGAAAAAAAAAAAGAAAAAAAACTAAGTGATTGCCATGGGAGACGTATATCGCTTGAATTCCTTCTTTGTCAACTCATTTCCTATATGATTCATTTGGGGTATGTTCATTATATTTTTGAGGTTTGGAGTGTTGGTAAACTTCATAGTTACTTGGTATTTTGTTGGTTGCTCCTTAGTCACTTGGTTAAGTAGCTCCACATTGCCCAAATTCATTTGTCCACTCTTTTCCCTTAACCCTTCTAGCTCACATTACAACCTAAGTAAAGTCCTCTTGATTATCTTGTGCACATTGCATTTTAGTGGTGGAGAATTTGAGAGTCTTTGCAACAATATGGTAAATTGCATCTTTGGAATGAGTCTTGAACCTATGTTATATTTTAGACACATGAGCGGGAGTGTTCCACATTTCCCAAGGTGAGGTTCTACCGGTCCATTTGGCTCTACTCAATTTCATGTGCTTGCATGATATACTTTGTAATTCTTTGGACGTGATCAAGTTTGATATCGAGCATGTGGTCATGTACGTTTTTGAAAACATTCACCATCTAATTTTGAAATGTTTTGCGCACTAGTCGCCATTATAAAACCCTACGTGTGGCTTAAAAGGATTGAAGTGACGACTTGTATCACCAAAGGTGCACCTTCCTTTTCGGGAAACCCACTCTTAAGAACTCCATAATTAAGCGTGCTTAATGGGGAGCAATCTTGGGATTGGTGACCTCCTGCGAAGTTTCTTAGGCAGCGTGTGAGCCAGGACGAAGCACGCTGGAAAGACTTGTTATGATTTGTAAGGCTAGTCAGCGATCCTTGGAGCCGTTCCCGGTAATTACTCATGACCGGGGAGGGATCGGGGTGTTCAAGATGGTATTAGAGCCGACTTACGACCGTCAACTGCGCCAGTGGATGGAGAGCCCATGAGTAGTCACCTAGTGGGGCAAACATACTGGGTGTGGACCGCCGAATAAGAGGACTCATAAGTCGGTTAGTTAGTGAGGCACAATCAAGACATTTTGAGCTTCAAGTGGCGGTGATTGTAAAACCATGAGTGTGGCTTAGAAGGATTGAAGTGACTGCTTGCATCACCAGAGGTGCACGTTTCTTTCCGGGAAGCCCACTCTTAAGAACTCCATAGTTAAGCGTGCTTGCTGGGGAGCAATCTTGAGATGGTTGACCTCCTAGGAAATTTCTCAGGCAGCGTGTGAGCGAGGACGAAGCACGCCGAAAGATCTGTGTTGATTTGTGGGGCTAGTCAGCGATCCCTGAAACCGTTCCGGGTAATTGCTCATGACCAGGGAGGGGTCGGGGCGTTTCAGATGGTATATGTAAAGCCCGAAAAATTCATATTTGAGATAGACCGACCTAAAATTCTCCTTGAGTCAATCCAAGTTAATGCGGGAATTATTTTTCTTTTTCACTAAATTTATTTCAAAACTTACTACAAATTTTTTTGAAAGGAAAATACGCATTTAAAAGCTTTCTTCCTCAAAAAGCTACAAACCCTACACCCTCCTTTCTCCCCCCTTCGCCTCCCCCGTTGGCAGCCCTTAAGACCGAAACCCCACCCCTTATGTTAAAACCCCAAAAACCCTAAACCCACTCTTCCCTCTCTCTCTTACGCTCTCCCTCTACCTCAGACACACACACACACACACTCTCTCTCTCTCTCTCACCCTGCTTACCCCAACCGGCTACCCACCATGCGCCGTCGTCCAGCCAGCCACAACTACCACCCCACCTTGCCACCACCTCTCTTGTAGTGAGTAATATCTACACTATGCTCACCCAAGCAATGAACCTTAACATCCAACATGCCCTTCAAGTTTGAAACTTTTTAGGTTTTTGCATGTTGTCTTCATAAATTTTGATTTTAAGGAGTATATTTAGGTTTTAAAATTGATTTTGTTGTGGATATATATATTTTCATATTTGAGTTCCAAGGGGAGTGGCATTGATAAGCACTTCTTTGAGGAACCGCAATGAGGTGAATGTTTAATGATATTTTTGCATTCTTGATATGAAATTTGAAATTTTTCTTGACTCAGATGGCTTGGGGAGGGATAAGGTAGTTAGGATTCATGTCTAGAGAGCCACGAGAATTAGCATCATGGATGTTAAGGTGAAAAGATCAGATCATGGGCCGGATTGGGGAAGAACACGCCATTTATTACAGTCAGAAAACTGACGTGTACTTAAAAATTTATTCATGCTGATCTACTGATCTAAACATTGTGAAAATCTGAGGGTAGATGTGCCGATATGTGCCCTGCACTATGCCTTTTGAATCGAGGGATTTCGACTTGTCTTGAATGAGTTATGGTCTATTTACTGAAGACTGTCCAAGCTAGGGCAGTCAGGGATAGTCTTTGCATTCTAGGATTTTTGATGTAGTAACTATTGGATTTTGTGAAATTACTTAACATAAAAGTTGTAGTAGAGAAACTAATCTTTCTATAATGGGAAAAAAGTTGAATTTTTGACGTTAGGAGTTAAAGTAACAAGGTCATAGAGTTGAATTAGAAAAGAGGGGCAGAACCTACTGGGCTGAAAGGCGGCTGCACTTACATTGTTTTTGGAAATTCGGCCAAGACGGGTCAGTTTGAGAAAGATTGGGAAATTTTTAGGATAGATGTGTCAAGATGGGCCTAGTTATGATCAAATTAGGCAAACTGACCAGACCAGGACAGTTAGTGACACCGTGAAAAGAAACAAGAAAACGGTTTAGTTTGGGTTAGAATCTGGCAAAACCCTAAACATAACTAGTGCAGAGGATGGGCCAAACTTTCTATATTGGGCAAGAAACTGGGATTTAGAAGCTGGGAGCAAAAGTTATGGGTTTTGAAAGGCTAAGCCAGGTTCTGGTCAAATCTGAATCCGGGATTGGGTTTCAGTTGGGAGCCCTAAAACATGAGTAAAAGTCAAGAAAAGAACTTTTGGTAGTAAAGCAGGTGCTAGGGATGTAATCTATTTGCTTTTGGACTTAGCATAGGCTATGTTTTGGCCCAGGTACAAAGCAGTAGGTTTAAAATAGTAATCGAGTACGTAACTTTGCATGATATCCAGGTGACAATTATGCCCTAACTCTTCCCTGAGTTGTTTAAAAATCACGCGTGCATTGAACATGGTAAGAACCGATTTTCTTTATGCTGTTTGGATGGAATGAAAGCACGAGTCAACTGAATGTGACTGTGTAGTGGAATCTGCATGATGTGCTATGTTGTGAAATTGAGACTTGGTAACGTTATCATTCGTTGTGGTGATGTGCTTGGGAAAGTGGGATGGAACTGAATGAATATTGCGTGTTACATCGACCTCTAATATAGAGAAGTATAACAGTAATTGTAAAGACTAAGTTGGGTGGGACTTAAACTAATTGTGTTGACTGAAGGCCATTAGCCTTCCCCGAGAAACTAGTGCATGCATGTGAGCGGCCACGTACCCTATTAGGACGTGGTCCAGGTTAGCGGTAACCATCCTCCTAATGGTATGCCAGGAAAGGTTTAAGTAGTAACCGCCAGAGCAAGCGGTAGACTAGGATAGAGTTAAACGGTTGCGTTGAACCCAAGTGGAGGACATGAGACCTAGTGGGGTCGCTCACTTTTAAATCTGACAATTGTGATTGGATCATGGATTATAAATGTGCCTCACTGGGATCTTGTAGGCATGGACGGTTTAATAGGAAACGTGTTCTTAAAGTCTTATTGTTCCCTTACCCCCTTAAAATGATTTCAAAATGAATTTGTGCGCGCAGTTGACTGTTAGGGGTGATTATTTACTGAGTTTATCTCACTTTTGTAAAATGTTTTGTTTTCAGGTGATCTAGTTATGCATGGGACTGCAGGATCGAAAGTAGAGCGAGGCCCTGATGTCTAAATCGAAGAAGATGAAAGCTTAATTATTTTAAGCAAAGATAGACATGAACAATTATTTAATTTAGTAGTTAACATCAATATTTAAACTCTTTTAAGTTTGAGGTGTTGTTAAGGAACGTTTGTATTAATTGTTATTTGATATATAGCCTGGTATTTCCAAGCAAGAAAATACGAGGGTAACACCCCTTTTTAGGTTCCGCTGCCATATAGGATAAGGATTAGTAATAAAGAAATGAAATTTGAAACCTGGGGTGTTACACAGTGGTATCAAAGCTCAGGTTAACTGACCTGATGCCTCGCCTAAAAGATTGTAAGAAACTAAATATTAAAACTTGTAGACCTAAAGATTGCTCAGAGAGTGAGTGTAGTTTGGGGCAGGGGTTGCATGCATGTGCATAGAGTATTAAATAAATGCATGTTATTGGGTGGATACATTTCTTATGTGTAATTACCTTGTATAGGAATGGAGAATACCCAGCATTGTAGTTGTGTAGGAGGTATATGTTTGCACGAACAGTTAGCTAAGAGACCATGTCATGTTGTGTGGGACCACATTTGACATGTGAGGTGGGTGTTAGCTAGATACTTAGAGGATATGCCCAATAGCTGCTTGAGGATTGAGGACAGCTGGGTGATCTTTCTACTATTTACCCTCAAGGGAGACCCGTAGTGGCATTACCAAGTTGACGAGCTGCACCCCCAGGCTCGTGCTCATCGCCCGTAGGGAAGTGTTATTGGTGTGATTGGGAGCTAATGGGGATGAGTGTAGTTGACCTGATAAACCACTTGAGGCTGAAAGTAGCCCACGACCAGGAGCACATACCTACGGCTAGTGAGGAGGTTGCCCCACTCCTGGGAGACGAGCTCACTGATGAGCAGGGAGACACAAGAACGAGGGAGACGTTCCTACTAAGGTGGGTCCAGTGGAGGAGGAGGACCCTGAGAAGGACCCTAGCAAGGAGGAACTGATGGAAGAGAACCCTGAGGAGGATCATAGTGAGAGGGAACCGATGGAAGAGGAGGACCCTGAAGAGGATTCTTAGGTGAGTGAGGGAAAACTTATGGGAAGTGAAGACCTCAAAGGAGACTCTAGTGAGAGCAAGGCAGAGACTATTAAGAAAGAGAACCCCGAGGGAAATTAGGAGGAGGACATGAAGGACTTCGTTGTGTAGGATGATCAAACAAGAGGACCTGAAGGCTAGGGTGAAGAGATGAATTCAGTGGAGAAGAGGGGCGAGTTTGAGATTGGGGTGGCCCACTGGAAGCGAGGCAGGTGTGGTCGAACGTGTAGGGGTACCTGTCCACTGGGCGCCTCTGACTAGTAGAAGCTTGTAGTGCAAGAAAGTTTGTTTGCTAGGATAATGTTGTTAGTTATTTTTCTGTTATGTTGTTAAGCCACTGTAGGCTAATAAAGTTACAAACTGTGATGTAATAAAGAGTAATAGTATGAAACACTTATGATTTTAAAATTCTATGCATTGAAATGTTTGAGTTATCTGAATACGAGTGTTCTTTATCGCTGAAGTATGAGAATCACGTAAACATAATGCCTCTATGATTTGTAATGCGTGAGCATGTGATTTAGTGGTTGGACCACGTGAGTGTTGCAATGTGATGTGATTAAAAACCTATCAAATGTTGTATGATGCACTAGCATCTAATGTGTTATTAAACTCTAGTAGTACGCAGGATATGAACTATTAGGAGAGGAACTATGCCTAACTTACTTTCCGAATAGGATGGCGAGAAATAACAACGAATCTCAAACCGGACCTCACCTTGTTACGAGAGTCCCTGTGAATTAGGAAGTTAACATGTGGAGCCTCAGGGAACGGTTGGAGGCCCTATGCCCTAGTAATGGGAACGGGTGTTGCAGCTAGGTGGATGAGACCAACCCACCCGCTGGGGCCGAACTCACCAATCTGCTACTATTGGAGCCGATGTAAAACAAGAGGAGAAGTTGCGTATTTAGAACGAACAAATGCAAAAGCTAATGGAGGTCCAGGAGAAAAGGTTCAAAGAGGATAATTCGTACATGTTCAAGAGATTCGCAAGCCACCACCCACCCATCTATGATGGCACCCCCGACCCTAAGGCTTTTGAGGACTGGATTAGGGGCATGGAGAAACTGTTTGATGCACTCCAATGCCCTGAGGAGTGAATAGTGGGTTTCGCCATGTTTTACTTGAAGGATAAGGCCGATCTATGGTGAGCCATGGTGAGGCAAAGAAAATACGAGCCTAGGTTCGGTTGGAGCAAGTTCAAGGGGATGATCAAGGATCATTTATACCCCATCTCCCTCCAGAAGGCCAAGGAGGGTGAATTCATGCAACTGCAGTAAGAAAGCATGAGCATACTTAAGTACCCCTCGAAATCTATGGAGCTCTCGCGATTTTCCCGAGCCTTCATAGCTGACGAGAGGCTGAAGATGAATCGGTTCGAGGCCGGGTTTAACCCCACCATTAAAGAGCGAATGTCGGCACGACAGTACACCTCCTATATTGACCTATATGAAACTGTAATTAACATAGAAAAGGCCATGAAGGAGCGGAGTAACTATTTCAATGAGCAATTGATGTAAGTCTCAAGGGTAGGAACAACCCAAGCTAACTTACAACAAGAACACAATCAAATCAAATGGAAAACTCACGAACTCAAGGACGCACGGTCGTGCTTAAGGACACGGTATGGCCGTGCCAAAATTCTACCTTGCACGCCTGAAATTTGAGACTTCTCACAGTTTGAAGTGGATTTGTGTTTGGGCTAAAAACTGAATCAAAGCAAGAAGTTTTGGCCTTGATTAAGCTTGAAAAAGTATGAGAAAGGGTAAGAAATGTGTGGAATGAAAAGAATGAAAGTTCACTGATTAGAACACAAAAGAGAGCTTATGGTTTGAGGAATCCAAAAGCTAGCTTTATGAACTTTAATTGAACTCAATGTGTTTGGGATAGTTCTAAGCTTTGTGATTAGATGAGACACACCATCAATCACCTAGCTTAGGGCCCTTAACCTTTGATTAAGATACAGATACACCACCTAATCAATGATTAAGACTCACTTGTACACCACCTTAATCGGCCTAATTAAGGATAAGCAAGTTAAGTGTTTGAGAGGAACATAAGACACAAAGTCTTTTCTCAAAGTTTTAAACTCAAAATCTGATTATGAAGTGAGAAGTACATGGCCTTATATGGCCACTAAAGTCATGAAACAACCTTTCCCTCTAAGGGAGGAAAGGTATTAGTCTAGCTAAGCACACTTATACACGGTTTAACTAAAACAAAGTAAAACCGGTATAATCAAGCTTAATACACAAGTTTACTTATCCTAAGACCTTTCTTAATATCTAAGGCATAATTGTGACTCATTTTCCTTCCTTGGAGGGCAAAGATACACGGCTGCCACCTAGCAAAAGGCTGCTGAATTCGAGCTTGACATGTGTGTTGGTGGTGGCTGAATATATGCTTGCAAAATGTCTTCTTCTTCATGCCTCCACGTGTCTCACTCCTATGTGGCTGAGTGGCAGATTACCAAGCAGCTCAAGTTGACCAAGTAGGCAAGCTTACACCGTAAGTAAACCCCTTGAAGGAGGAAAACTACTAGGCTAAGTAACTAGGTGTCAACCAGCCAGTTTCTGCCTCAAATTGTCACGCATGCTTGACACATCAAATGCTGACTAATTACTACGTTTCTTACATGAATGGAAACCTTAAGATGTCTAGATTACTCTCCTTTTTGAATCATAGCAATTGGACGTCATTTGCCCCTTGTATCAGCTTGATTCCCAAAACTATGCAGATTGGACTCCAAAATAGCACAGGTTTACTAATTAGCTTAATTCACTAACTAATTGAACTCTGAATCTGGTAATTCCAATTGAAAATGAAAGCTAAGACCTTAAGCTTTTATTTTCCCCAAAAAACAAGTACTTAAACTAGGATTAACCTTGATAAATTAACCAAACAATATCAGGTGAAAATCCAGATGAAAAACCAGGTGCATCACCTTCAATGTTCTTCACCAAACAATTAATGGCCGTGGCTTTGGACTTGGTTTCTTGATTATTTTGGATCATTTGAACGTTCATGGACCCTATGGATGGACCTCCATCATTCTTCCCTTGTTGGGAAGATTTGATCCTCAAATCAGAAAGATAATCATCTGCTTCATAGGGGCTTAAATCAGCAACATTAAATGTAGCTGATACTCCATATTCGCCTGGTAATTCCACCTTATAAGCATTGTCATTAATCCGTTCTAAAAGCTCGAATGGACCATCAGCTCGTGGCATCAACTTAGTAATCCTTTTGGAAGGAAAACGTTCTTTACGTAGATGTATCCAAACCAAATCGCCTGGCTTGAAAAGCTTTTCCTTCTTGTGCTTGTTAGCTTGGGCCGTGTATGATAGGGTAGTTTTTTCAATCTTGGCCTTTACTAACTCATGCAACTTTTGAATCTCTTCCACTCTAGTTGTGGCATCCACACTAGGCTTTTGATCTAACAGCCAGGAAGTAAGATCAAGTGGACTCAGCGTATCAATCCCATAGACCACCTTAAAGGGTGATAGACCAGTAGCCTTGCTAGGAGTCTTGTTATACGCAAACTCAACATGTGGACGTAACAGATCCTAGGCTTTTGCTTGGTTTTTAATCAAAACCCTTAATAGAGTACCAAGGGTTCGATTAGTAACCTCTGTTTGCCCGTCTGTTTGTGGATGACAAGTGGTACTGTATTTGAGTTTGGTACCCAACTTCTTCCGCAAAGTAATCCAAAAGTGACTTAAGAACTTGGTATCTCGATCTGAGATGATGGAATGAGGAATTCCATGTAATCTCATCACCTCTTTGAAATAGAGCTCAGCGACATGAGTAGCATCATTAGTCTTGTTGCAGGGAATAAAATAAGCCATCTTTGAAAATCGATCCACAACCACAAAGACAGAATCTTTATTCCTTTGTGTCTTTGGTAAACCAAGCATGAAATCCATACTAACGCCTACCCAAGGTAACGTGGGAATAGGTAGTGGCGTGTAAAGCCCCTGGGGGAATGAATGACTCTTTGCGATTTGACATGTACTGCATCTTCTAATGACATCTTGAACGTCCTTCTCCATGCCTGGCCAATAATAATGTTCCCTAAGCATGATTAGGGTCTTGTCTTCACCAAAATGACCAGGTAAAGATCCAGCATGGACTTCTCGAATCAACAACTCACGTGTGCTGCACTTAGGGACACACAATCGAGCACCTTTGAAGAGAAAGCCTTCTTGAGCTAGGAAATCTCCTTTGGACACTTGGTGCACTCAGAATATAACACCCCAAAATCTTCATCATCCTGATACAATGCCTTTAGATGCTCAAATCCAAGGATACAAGCATCTAGCTGAAATAATAATAGATAATGCCGATAAAGGGCATCGGTGCCTTGATTCATCTTTCCGGACTTATGCTTAATAGTGAAGTGAAAGGATTGTAGAAACTCAACCCACTTGGCATGTCGTGAGTTTAATTTGTGTTGACCTTGAATATACTTCGAAGCCTCATGATCAGAATGAAGAATAAACTCACTGGCAACCAAATAATGATTCCAATGTTTCAAGCATCGAACGATGGCATAGAACTCTTTGTCGTAGGTTGAATATCTTCTTCTGGTATCACATAATTTCTCACTGAAAAAGGCTAAAGGGCGTCCTTCTTGGGTAAGAATTCCACCAATACCAACTCCAGAAGCATCGCAGTCAATTTCAAAGACCTTCTCAAACCATGGTAAAGCTAATATCTGTGCTTGAGTTAGTCTCTGTTTCACTTCTTCAGAGGCAGCTTGTGCTTTAGGATTCCACGTGAATGAGGAACCCTTAAGAACTTCAGTCATAAGAGCTAAAATAGTGCTAAAATTGCGCATGAATCTCCTGTAGAAGGAAGCTAAGCCATGAAAGCTTCGAACATCATGAATACTTTTAGAAATAGGCTAAGTCCGAACAGCCTCAATATTGCTTTCATCCACCTTAATTCCATCTTCTAAAATAATATAACCTAAGAAGGTAACTTCATAGGTAAAGAAGGTACACTTCTTAAGGTTACCAAATAACTTCTCCTTTTCAAGAACAAGCATCACCTGAGTTAAGTGATCTTGATGCTCTTGCTCGTTCATGCTAAACACCAATATATCATCAAAGTATACGACCACGAATTTGCCTAAATATGGCCGAAATACTTGATTCATCAATCTCATAAACGTACTAGGGGCATTTAAAAGACCAAAAGGCATGACTAACCATTCATATAGTCCACCTTTAGTCTTAAAAGCAGTCTTCCACTCATCACCCTCCCTAATACGAATCTGATAATAACCACTCCTCAAATCAATCTTACTAAACACCTTAGAGCCATGTCATTCGTCCAACATATCTTGAAGCCTAGGTATAGGATACCTATACTTGATAGTAATTTTGTTTATGGCCCTACTATCAACACACATCCTCATACTACCATCCTTTTTGGGAACCAAGAGAGCCGGGACAACACACGGACTCAAGGATTCTCGCACCAACCCCTTAGACACCAATTCTTCAACTTGACGTTGAATCTCTTGGGTTTCTTTTGGGTTTGTTCTGTAGGCTGGTTTATTTGGTAGAATGGATCCTGGGATAAGGTCAATATGATGTTGTATGTCACGCTTAGGTGGTAAACTCGAAGGTATCTCATCAGGAAATAGGTGACTAAACTGTTCCAATATGACCTTGGCTACAGGATGGGATGGAAGTGGTGTTTCTGGTTCATCTTGAACTTGCAATATCCACTCTTTCAAAGCTTTAAACTCGTGTTGAGTAGCTTTCAAAAGTGGTTCCCCATATGTCAAAAGCAAGTCAGCTTGAGTTTGGCTTTTTTGTGGTTTCATTTTGTGAAGTTCGGATGGTGACATAGGATTAAGGGTAATTTTCTTGCCATCTTTGGTAAAGGAATAGGTGTCTAGGTAACCATTATGCATGACCTTTCTATCATACATCCATGGTCTTCCTAGTAAAATATGGCAAGCATTCATAGGGATAACATCACACCAAAGTTCATCTTGGTAGTTCTTACCAAGAGAGAATGAAATCAAACAATGAGAATTAACTTGTATTCCCTTGCTTTGATTTAGCCATTGAATATTGTATGGGTGTGGATGTGCTGTAGCCTGAAGACTCAATTTTTCAATCATGCTCAATGAAACAACGTTGGCACAGCTTCCTCCATCGATGATTAAGGAACAAACTTTGCCTTGGACTGTACACCGTGAGTGAAAGATGTTCGCACGCTGTTCATCCTTAGCAACTCGTTGGTTACTCAATGCCCTTCGAATTACAAGCATCTCACCTTCATCTGCGTTTTTCATAAACTCCTCCAGATCTTTTTCATGATCTTCCTCAGTTTTTTCTTCCTTTTCCTCCTCTTTCTCCTTGGTAAATTCTCCTTCTATGGCTTCTCATTCAGCTAAGGTAACTACCTTTCAACTAGGACAATTAGAAGCAATATGTCCTAGGCCTTGGCACTTATAACACCTTCTCTGGCTTGTGGGGTATGGGTTTGGACGTGGGGGATTCGGTAGTGGCCTTTGAGGAGCTTGGTTCTTTTGTGGATTAGATGGGAAAGGGGTAGATGATTTAGGCTGAGGTGTGGTACTCCCCTTGTTAAAGGGTTGCCCATGGTTTGGTGCAGAATAGGGCTTGAATGAATCACGAATATTCATCCTGGATCTTTTTTATTATTCCACCTTATGTGCTAGAACACATACTTCGCCAAAGGTGGTGTAGGCTTACAACTCAACCACGTTGGCTATCTTAGGATCAAGCCCTCCTAGGTAACGAACCATGGTTTGTTCTTCAGGCTCATGAATGTCACATTTAATCATGAGTTTCTCAAACTCACGTGTGTATTCCTCCACATTCATTTTTCCTTGAGTGAGATGGTGAAGGAGCATGTAATTGTCTTGGACATAAGTGGATGGCAAGAACCGTGCCTTCATTTTAGATTTCAGCTTATGCCAAGTATTGATCTTGCTCTTTATTTCTCTAGTTCTCTTAGCATTGAGGTTTGTCCACCATAAGGAGGCATGTTTCCTCAGTCTAAGAGCAACCAATTTCACCTTCCGATCCTCTGGAATCTCCTTGTACTCAAAAATCCACTCAACAGTTTGTAACCATTCAAGGAATTCATCTGGGTCTAGCTTACCCTCAAACTCAGGAATTTCAACTTTGAAATCATTTGAGTTGAAAGTAAGCCGTACTCCTCTTCTTGTCCTCTCGAATGGCACTTCATCATCAGAGAAAGATAACGCATTGCTAGCTTCCTCTTCTCCTTCATAACGTGTTCCAATTTGTTCACTGTCTTCCTGAAGCTTTTGTTTTTGTTTCATGTGGTTTCTAAGCTGTTTTCTTAAGTACTCATTTCGAGCCTTGAGTTCTTGATTGGATATAGAAATTTCGTGCATTTGCTTGGCCATTGCTTCAAGTTTCTCTTCTATGGTCATGCTAGAACTCATGTTGGAAGTTTCGACGAACAGGATTGTGTTTGAGTTTCAAATTCAGAGATAAGCTGGGAAAGGCATGTGGTAGGTTCCAGGCAAGGATGAACTTGCTCTGATACCAAAAATTGATGTAAGTCTCAAGGGTAGGAACAACCCAAGCTAACTTACAACAAGAACACAATCAAATCAAATGGAAAACTCACGAACTCAAGGACGCACGGTCATGCTTAAGGACACGGTATGGCCGTGCCAAAATTCTGCCTTGCACGCCTGAAATTTGAGATTTCTCACGGTTTGAAGTGGATTTGTGTTTGGTCTAAAAACTGAATCAAAGCAAGAAGTCTTGGCCTTGATTAAGCTTGAAAAGAGTATGAGAAAGGGTAGGAAATGTGTGGAATGAAAAGAATGAAAAGTTCACTGATTAGAACACAAAAGAGAGCTTATGGTTTAAGGAATCCAAAAGCTAGCTTTATGAACTTTAAGTGAATTCAATGTGTTTGGGATAGTTCTAAGCTTTGTGATTAGATGAGACACACCACCAATCACCTAGCTTAGGGCCCTTAACCTTTGATTAGGATACAGATACACCACCTAATCAATGATTAAGACTCATTTGTACACCACCTTAATCGACATAATTAAGGATAAGCAAGTCAAGTGTTTGAGAGGAACACAAGACACAAAGTCTTTTCTCAAAGTTTTAAACTCAAAATCTAATTATGAAGTGAGAAGTACACGGCCTTATATAGCCACTAAAGTCATGAAACAACCTTTCCCTCTAAGGGAGGAAAGGTATTAGTCTAGCTAAGCACACTTATACATGGTTTAACTAAAACAAAGTAAAACTGGTACAATCAACCTTAATACACAGGTTTACTTATCATAAGACCTTTCTTAATATCTAAGGCATAATTGTGACTCATTTTCCTTCCTTGGAGGGCAAAGATACACGACTGCCACCTAGCAAAAGGCTGCTGAATTCCAGCTTGACATGTGTGTTGGTGGTGGCTGAATATATGCTTGCAAAATGTCTTCTTCTTCATGCCTCCACGTGTCTCACTCCTATGTGGCTGAGTGGCAGCTTACCAAGCAGCTCAAGTTGACCAAGTAGGCAAGCTTACACCTTAATTAAACCCCTTGAAGGAGGAAAACTACTAGGCTAAGTAACCGGATGTCAACCAACCGGTTTCTGCCTCAACTTGTCACGCATGCTTGACACATCAAATGCTGACTAATTGCTATGTTTCTTACATGGATGGAAACCTTAAGATGTCTAGATTACCCTCCTTTTTGAATCATAGCAATTGGACATCATTTGCCCCTTGGATTAGCCTGATTCCCAAAACCGTGTAGATTGGACTCCAAAACAGCACAGGTTTACTAATTAGCTTAATTCACTAACCAATTAAACTCCATATCTAGTAATTCCAATTGGAATGAAAGCTAAGACCTTAAGCTTTTATTTTCCCCAAAAAACAAGTACTTAAGCTAGGATTAAACTTGATAAATTAACCAAACAAAACCAGGTGAAAATCCAGATGAAAACCAGGTGCATCACCTTCAATGTTCTTCACCAAACAATTAATGGCCATGGCTTTGGACTTGGTTTCTTGATTATTTTGGATCATTTGAACGTTCATGGACCCTATGGATGGACCTCCATCAGCAATGGGGAGCTAAGAGAAAGGGGGATAACTAAGGGAACTTTTAACCGTAGGGGTAGTACTGCAGATCTTCTGGGAACCAGTACTCGAACAACAATCCTCGTGAGGGCCAGCATCCCAATACATGGCCTAAGGTAACCTATAATGCCTATGGGAAGTTGGGGCACTATGCCAGAGAATGTCACTCAGTGACGAGGTGCTTTCACTGTGGAAGCTCTCAACTCCAGGTTCCGGACTGCCCGCATCCCCCACCACCAACCGGTCAAGGACAAGGACAAGGCTAGGGACAAGGACAAGGACAGCAACCCCCATAACTATATCAGAATAGAGGTGGACAGGTGGCCAACACCAACTAGCAGAATCGGGCACCTCAGTAAATTCAGGCTCGACCTCCCAACCAACCGCCTTAGAACAATGGGGACAAGGCATATGTGATGCAAAAGGAGGAAGCTGAGGATGCTCCAAACGTGGTGACGGGTACTTTCTCTATCCTAACCCAGCCAATATATGTTTTGTTTGATTCGGGTGCCACGCACTCCTTTATTTCTGTTAAATTGGTTGAGACATTAGAACAAGTTCCCATCCATAAATTTTCATTATTGTCCGTGATTCTCCTTAATGAGAAGGCTGTGATGTGTGAAGAACTACACGAGAATTGCCCTAGTAGGATGTGTGAGCATGAGTTTTGGGCAGACTTATATAAGTTTGAGCTAACGGACTTTGGAGTCATTTTGGGGATGGATTGGTTAGCCAAATATCAGGCTTAAAAAGACTTTTCAAGATGAAAAATCACCCTCAAGGGGCCCAATAGGGAGAAATTGGGGCATAAGGGCTAGGGACCTAGAGTAAGAGTGAAACTAATTTCTGTGATGAAAGACCGCAAGTTAGGCAAAGAATGTGAGGGATTCTTGTGTAACATAGTAAAAACCAGGGATGCCGAACCCTCCCTTAATGACATTCCAGTAGTGAGGGAGTTTCCAAATGTATTTCCCGCGGAGATCACCGAAATGCCACCCCTTAGAGAAGTAGAGTTTTATATCGACCCATGCCTATCTCTAAGGCACCTTACCGTATAGCACTGGTAGAACTTAAGGAATTGAAGACACAGCTGGATGGATTGTTAGAGAAGGGGTATATACAACCCAGTACATTTCCATGGGGAGCCTCGGTGTTGTTTGTAAAGACTAAAGAAGAAGGATGGAACCGTAAGGTTGTGTATAGACTATTGAGAGCTGAACAAAATAACAGTCAAGAACCGTCACCCTCTGTCCAGGATAGCTAACCTTTTTAACCAGTTAAGAGGTGCGGGCACTTTTTCTAAAATAGACCTTCGTTTGGGGTACCACCAACTCCGAATCAAGGATGAAGATGTACCCAAAACTACCTTCCGCACCTGGTACGGACACTATGAATTTGTGGTGATGCCCTCTGGCCTCACCAATGCCCAGCAGCATTCATGGATCTCATGAACAGGGTTTTTAAACCCTACTTGAATTAATTTGTGGTGGTATTCATAGACGATATCCTAATTTACTCGAAGACACCAGAGGAGCATACCCACCACCTATGGACAGTCCTGGAAGTATTATGGAGAAATGAGTTATATACCAAATTTTTGGAGTGTGAGTTTTGGCTGAGTAAGGTGGCATTTTCGGTGCACGTAGTATCTAGCGAAGGAGTGTCCGTGGACCCCCAAAAGATAGAGGTTATGATGAACTGACCCAGACCTAAGAACCCAACGGAAGTGAGGAGTTTCCTGGATTTGGCAGGGTACTATCGCAGATTTGTCCAAAACTTCTCGAAGATTGCCACTCTGCTCACCAATTTGACCACGAAGGTCACTAGGTATGAATGGACGGAACAATATGAGGAATCGTTCTAGAAGCTTAAGAAGAGATTGACGAGTGCACTGATATTAGGCTTATCTACCACTGATAATGATTTTGTGGTGTATAGCGATGCCTCTAGCAGTAGGTTAGGGTGTGTACTAATGTAAGGGTGTCGTGTTATAACTTATGCCTCATGATAATTGAAAACCCATGAGTAAAACTACCTGACCCACTACCTAGAGTTAGCAGTTGTCGTGTTTCCGCTTAAGATCCGGAGGCATTACCTGTACAGGGTACGTTGTAAGGTTTTCATCGATCACTAGAGTTTGGAACACCTCTTTTCACAAAAGGATCTGAATCTGAGATAGACAAGGTGGTTAGAATTTCTGAAAGACTGCGATGTCCATTTCTATTATCATCCGGGAAAGGCTAACATAGTGGCGGATGCGTTGAGTTGCCGATCGTACCCAGCACTTAGCTGCTTGGTAGCACATTCGAATGAGTTGTGTGAAGAATTTCGGAAGTTAGAACTCAATATGATCAGAGGGCGAAATCTATGCTTTGTGCCTTGGAAGCGCAGCCAACACTCATAGAAGAGATCTGAGTAGCTCAGGCTACGGACCCCCTACTCCAGCGGATTAGGGAGGAAATATTGGTGGGAAAAACACCTGGATTTATAATTCATAAAGATGGTACCACATGATTTCAAAAGCGGTGTGTGTTCCAGCTATAGAGGCATTTAAGAAGAAAATCCTAGATGAGGGTCATAATACTCCACACTCGGTGCACCCTGGGGGAAATAAACTATACAAAGATCTGAAGCAGACATGTTGGTGAAGTAACATGAAACAGGAAGTGGATGATCATGTAGCAAGGTGCCTAACCTGTCAGCGAGTGAAAATTAAACACCAACGACCAGCGGGACTTTTGCAGGCCCTAGACGTCCCCGAGTGGAAATGGGACTAGGTGTCCATGGATTTTGTGGTGGGCTTACCATTAACTCAACGAAAGAACAATGCGATTTGGGTTATAGTGGATAGACTCACGAAGACAGCACACTTTATAGCCATGAGGAATACTTAGACCCTAGAGCAGTTAGCTCGAGCATACCTCGTGAAGATAGTATGGTTACACGGGACAACTAGTTCTATAGTGTCGAATCGAAACACCAGTTTTCAGTCGGGATTCTGGCAGAAGCTACAAGAAGCATTTGGGACACTATTATGCTTTAGTACTGCCTTTCACCCAGCAACAGACGGGTGGATAGAACGCACTATTCAAACGCTGGAGGATATGCTAAGGGCTTCCGCCCTAAACTTTAAGATCGCGTGGGATGAAGAGCTGGCGCTGATCGAGTTCTCTTATAACAACAGTTATCATGCGAGTATTAGAATGGCCCCGTATAAGGAATTGTATACGAGGAGGTGCAGAACCCCACTTTGTTGGCAGGAGATCGACGAAGCTCTGACTATAGGGCCGAAACTAATCCAAGCTACCACGGATAAAATAAGATTGGTCCAGAAACGAATAAAAGCCGCCCAGAGCAGCCGAAAACGCTATGCCGACCGAAGGCATAGGCCCCTCAAATTTCAAGTAGGAGATCAGGTGTTTCTTCGAGTTTCCCCAACCAAGGGAGTCGCGAGATTTGGGATGGCAGGAAAGCTAAGCCAAGGTACATCGGGCCGTACCCAGTCATACAGAGAGTTGGGGAAGTAGCATATCGGTTGGAGTTACCACCTGAACTTCCAAGAGCACACAATGTGTTCTACGTATCACAGTTACGGAAGTACATCCCAGATCCCTCACACATAATTGAGCCCGAACCTATACAGCTCCAGGAAGACCTGTCGTTCGAGGAGCGATCTGTGTAGATTTTGGATCGGCGAGAAAACCACCTTCGCAGGAAGACGGTGCCCCTGGCGAAAGTTCTTTGGGCAAACCACGAGATGTCAGAGTCGGCCTGGGAACCGGAATAGGAGATGCGTGACAAGTACCCTCATCTATTCCTGTGAATAGGTGCATGTTAAGTTTTAGGGACGAAACTTAAGGGGGTAGAATGTGAAACTTCGAAAATTCATATTCGAGATGGACCGACCTAAAATTCTCCTCGAGTCAATCCAAGTCAATGCAGGAATTATTTTTCTTTTTCACTAAATTTATCTCAAAACTTACTACAAATTTTTTTTTAAGGAAAATATGCATTTAAAAGTTTTCTCCCTCAAGAAGCTATAAACCCTACACCCTCCTTTCTCTCCCCTTTGGCCTCTCCCTTTTCTTAGCCCCCCAAGACCGAAACCCCCCCTCTTGTTAAAACCCCCAAAACTACTCCCTCCTCTCTCTCTTATGCTCTTCCTCTCCCTCATGCACACACACAGACACACACTCTCTCGCTCTCTCTCTCTCTCTCTCTCCCCTCTCTCATCCTGCCGAGCCTAGTCGGCCACCTCGTCGTGTGCCACCACCTAGCCGGCCACAACCACCACCCCACCTTGCCACCTCCTCCTTTGTGGTGAGTAATATCTACACTATGCTCACCCTTGTAATGAGCTTAACATCAAACATGCCTTTCAATTTTGAAACTTTTTAGGTTTTTACATGTTGTCTTCATAAAGTTTGATTTTAAGGAGTATATTTAGATTTAAAAACTGATTTTGTTGTGGATATATATATTTCCAGATTTGAGTTCTAAGGGGAGTGACATTAATAAGCACTTCTTTGAGGAACTGCAATGAGGTGAGTGTTTAATGATATTTTTGTGTTCTTGATATGAAATTTGAAATTTTTCTTAACTTAGATAGCTTGGGGAGGGATAAGGTAGTCGGGATACATGTGTAGAGAGTCACAAGAATCCGCATGGTGGGTGGTAAGGCGAAAAGATCGGATCTTGGGTCCGGATTGGGGAAGAACATGCGACTGATTAGAGTCAAAAAACTAATGTGTATTTAAAAATTTATTCCTGCTGATCTACTAATCTAAAAATCGTAAAAATTTGAGGGTAGACGGATCGAGGTGTCCCCTGCACTATGCCTTTTGAATCGAGGTATTTCAACTTGCATTGAATGAGTTATGGTCCGTTTACTGAAGACTGTCCAAGCTGAGGCAGTCAGGGATAGTCTTTGTGTTTTAGGAATTTTAACCTAGTAACTGTTGGATTTTCCAAAATTACTAAACATAAATTTATAGTAGACATGCCAATCTTTCTATAATGGGCAAGAAGTTGAATTTTTGACATTGGGAGTTAAAGTTATGGGTCAGAAAGTCGAATTGGAAAAGAGGGGCAGAACCTACTGGGTTGTAAGGGGCTACACTTACATTGACTTTAGAAATTTGGCCATGACAGGTCAGTTCACGAAAAATCATGAAACTTTTAGGGTAGATGCGTTAGAATGGGCCGCATAATGCAATTTTTGAATAAAATGAATTGGAGTAGCGTAGCCCATGTTATGATCAAATTACTGCCAACTAACCAGACCAGGATAGTCAGTGACACTATGAAAAGAAATAAGAAAACGGCCTAGTTTGAGTTAGAATCTAGTAAAACCCTAAACATAAGGAGTGTAGAGGACGGGCTGAGCTTTCTATATTGGGTAAGAAACTAGGATTTGGATACTGGGAGCAAAAGTTATGGGTTTTGAAAGGCTAATCCAGATTCTGGTTGAATCTAGATCCGGGATTGGGTTTCAGTTGGGAGCCCTAAAACATGCATAAAATTCTAGGAAAAAAATTTTGGTGGTAAGGCAGAGCTAGGTATGTGATCTATTTGATTTTGGACTAAGAGTGGGCTATGTTTTGGCCTATGTGCATAGCAGTAGTTTAAAAATAGTAACTGAGCTCGTAACTTTATGCGGTATCCAGGTAACAATCATGCCCTAACCCTTGCCCGAGTTGTTTAAAAATTGCGTGTGCATTGAACATGGAAAGAACCCATTTTGATTATGCTGTTTGGATTGAATGAAAGCATGAGTTAATGGAATGTGACTGCATAGTAAAATCTGCATGATGTGCTATGTTGTGAAATTGAGACTTGGCAACGTTATTATTCATTGTGATGATGTCCTTGCGAAAGTGTGTCAGAACTGAATAACATTGAATGTTAAATCGATCTCTAATATAGAGAAGTGTAATAGTAATTATAAAGGCTGAGTTGGTGAGACTTAAACTAATTGTGTTGACAGAAGGCCATTAGCTTTTCTCAGGAAACTAGTGCAGGCATGTGAGCGGCCACGTTCCCTATTGGGACGTGGGCCAGGTTAGCGATAACCATCCTTACTAATGGTCGGCCAGGAAAGCTTTAAGCGGTAACCGCCAGAGCAAACGATAGACCAGGATAGAGTTAAACGGTTACGTTGAACCCAAGTATAGGCTATGAGATCCAGTGGAGTTGCTCATCTTTAAATCTGACGATTGTGATTGGATCATGGATTATAAATGTGCATCACTAAGATCTTATAGGCATGGACGGTTATATTAATGAAAAACATGTTCTTAAGGTCTTATTATTCCTCTACCCCTTTGAAATATTTTCAAAATAAATTTGTGTGCGTAGTTAATTGTTAGGGGTGATTGTTTACTGAGTTTATCTGACTTTTATAAAATATTTTGTTTTTAGGTGATCTAGTTATGCATAGGACTGGGGGACCGAAAGTAACGTGAGGCCCTAACGCCTAAATCGAAGAAGATGAAAGTTTAATTGTTTTAAGCAAAGATAGACATTAACAATTGTTTAATTTAGTAGTTGACATCAATATTTGAACTGTTTCAAGTTTGTGCTATTATTAAGGAACGTTTGTATTAAGTGCTATTCGATATCCAGCCTGGTATTTCTAAGAAGGAAATATGGCGGTAACACCACTTTTTAGGTTTCGCTGTCGCATAGGATAAGGATTAGTAATAAAGATATGAAATTTGAAACCCGGGGTGTTACAGCCATTGATTGCTTTTCTTGCTTATAATATGCTATGGCTTGCCTGCTTAAGGGAGGTTGCTATGTTTTGAGTCCTAGATGCACCTCCCTTGTAGGTTTTATATAGTGTTTGCTTGGGGAGGAGCAACAGTTTAAGCATGGGAAAGCTTGATATGTACCCATAGAGCATATTATTTTAGTGTCATTTTGATGCGTTTTTAGGGAATTCATAAGTTTTTTTCTTAGACTCTGCCCCAAAAAATCCCATTGTATGATTGGGTATGGTGTCTTGATAACTTTTGCAGGTTTTGAGACCTATTTGATCAAGAATTCACTTAAAAGTCATCTTTATGACTCACCATGGATGCCTCCAATCACCATGCCTGTGAAAGAAAGAGAAGAACAGAAGAACACCGAGGCAGTGGACGCCACAGTCTGCCCGTGGTGGATGCCACGGTCCGTGGTGTCTCTGTTTCCTGTGAGGCTGTTTATTTTCGCGCGGCTTTTTAACTTCTAAGTAGTTTTTAATGGTATTTATACACGTGGCTGTTCGACTTCCAGCAGCTTTGCTATAAAAGGGGGCTCTCACCCTCATTTCAAGAGACATCATCCCAATCCATCATTCTTTCAAACACCATCTAGTTAGATTTAGATTTCATTTTAGAGTGAGGGAGAGTAAGTAGCAGAAGAAGAAGATCCGCGAGGAAGTGGGATCAGATTTTGCAATTGAAAGATTCAAGCATGCATTTTGGCTGAGCAAACTCTTCTCTTTTCTCTTATTTTTTCTCTTTAGATTTATCATTTTAGAGTAGTTAGATGTTTAATTTAATCATACGTGAGTAGTTTAATTTTTGTCGAGGGATTTAGTAGTATGAAAGTATAGTTGCATTATGTTTTAATCTAAAGAATTGTGCTTATTTTCAAGATTGGTTTGACTTCGTTTTATCAAGTGAATATTATGTTGTGAGTAGGTTTTTGGCAGAAGTTTGCTTGCACACTTAAAACAATCGGATGAAAAACTTAAAGGTGACATTTGATTGTTAGACTGCTTAATAAAACCTGACATAACATCGTCTCAAAAGAGAGATTTTTATGTTAGGAGGACTAGAGTATAATCGATGATGTTTAACTTGAATTAAGACAAATTAGTTCGAAAGAACGACTTTTGCTTAGTTTAGGCAAGTTTGGTTGAGTTCAAAAGAATAGACCAAATTTTTAGAGAGATTGCAATTCTTGAGATTAAGCAATTAGAGAAAAGCACATGTTCATCATTATGATCCAATCAACTTTCATAACTACATGAATTCCTGGGTGTTTTCTCCTTAATTGATTTAAAATTAGTGAATTAGAAGTTGTTAAATTTGAACCCTTTGAACTAGTTATAGTTGTTTCCTTACCTTTGTATTTTTATCAATCTAAAGTTTTGATTCGCTTAGCATATCTTGAGGGAATATAGCCCAATAGATCAACCAAGTCTCTATGGGATCGACCTTGATTTGCTATATGGCCACCATGTACTTGTGGGCCTATCAACTTGTTCAGGAGAGCAGTCGCTGTTGTGCATGTGTTCATGTTTGTGTGCTCTGACTTATATTCATCTGAGTTGCATGCTCAGGTGTTTGATAAGCTCTTATGAGTATTGACAACATCAAAATTGATGACTTGGATCCTGAGATGAGGAGGAGTGGCTAATGCTCCTCCAACCTTCTGTAACATCTTCTTAAGGAGGTAATAGTTTAAGTGTACCGAACAGCTAACCTGGTAAATTCATTACCTCTTTTCTCTTTATTTATTTTTATTTTGTACAAATTTTTTCCCTTTTTCAGTTTGTCTCTTATTTTTATATATTTATTATTATGGGTTTGTTTTACGTACAAATGTGTTTTGTTAGTGTATCGATTTCTTGGCTCTCAATGAGGACATTCTGAGATCTAGGTGTGGGGGAGGAGAAGCATGCTTCAATCTTTTGAAAACAAAAAAGCGGGGGGGGGGAATTTTTTGGAAAAAAAAAGATTTTATGTTCCTCACTTATTTTGGGAGAGTTTTGTACTATTTTGATCGGCTTTGGTCCCTTGTACCTTAGCTAATAGGCTTATGTATAACTATGATGTGCATAATAGATATTTGTCTTAAGTGTGTCATTCTAGGCCTAATTTTAGCCTTGATAGTTTATTACAGCTGCGTAATCCAGTCCTTATTTATACTCCATCATTATCTTAGTATCTTTGTCTTCATGAATCGCCCTCCCATTGCTTATGTACGCAGTTACTTTTGTTTTCGCTTTCAAAAAATTAAAAACAAAAAAAAATCAAAAAGTCAAAAAAATTAAAAAAATAAATAAAAGAAGTATTAGAGTTGGAAACAACAAGTATCCCTTTGAGGTATGCACTACTGGGTGTCACCCTTTGAGGCAATACTGCTACTGGGAAAGGTTGCTTTCCAAATTGATAAGTTAATAATGTAGTTTGTATTAGTCAAGTGGGATTGAGTCAGATTTTGGTAAACCTAACTCATCAGATGATGATGCACTTGCACACCAACCACTAGGATGGATTCAAAGTTTTGATGTACTGTAGGGTGAAAAATTGGTGCTTTGATGACATCAATAGGGACTGAGACTCTTGATGTTTGCATTACGTCTATATACAGGCTAATATCTTTGTTACAAGGGTGATTTGGTTGGTTAGAATTTGTACAGCTTTTTTGCTTGCATATATTTGTGTTTTATTTGTAAACCCAAAAGAATTCCAATTTTTCTTTCTCTTTGTCTTCTTTTTCTTCTTCAAGATTTTGTGGGTATATCTTTTGCAAACCTTCATGACACCTCACTCATCTACTTATGGGAACTAAGGAGTTTAAAGAGCTTGATGCATAAGCTAAATGTTATCGTGATTCCTACGAAGCTGAGTTAGGTCCTTAGGTTAGTTTTTCTTTATTTTGCCTGACGACGACTAAAAGCTGAGTGTGGGGGAGTTGATAAACCTCTAATTTTACCATTTGGACCCTTTAATTCCACCAACCTTTCCCATATATTCCCTAAGATTATTAGACGTTTTGGCAAAAATTTGCTCCTTTTTGCTCATAATTATCTTATTCAGACTAATCTCCTTTTTGTAGGTGTGTTGGTCTTAGTTGGAAGAATTTCATCGCTTATTGGCTCAAAAATGAGGTAGGAGCAATGCTAGGGAAGGAACAAGGTTTGAGGATCGAATGGAAGGGTCAAAGGCTAAGGGAAATCAAGGGGAAGACACTTGCATGGCCAGCTGTGCATGTAAACATGGTTGTGCAAGTCAGAAATTGAGGCCAGAATGTTGCATGGCTGGCCGTATACATTTGCACAGTCGTGCACCTAAGGCGGAAACTTCCTGCAGAGCTACATAGCCGTGCGTCTCGAGTCCAGAAATCTTGCACCGCCAGCCGTGCAGTATTTGTACGGCCATGGTCCTGCCCATTTTTGTGATAAAAGCCATTTCCGAGCTTACGTTTGAGGGAGGCTTTTTGCTAGGTTTTTTAGGGTGTGATTTAGACTTCCTCCTCCCATTCCCAATGTAGCACCCCAAATGCACACAATTCACAATTTGCGTTCTCATCAATTAACATCATCAATTAGTGGTGATATCCCAAACGATCAGGCATCACCACCATCTAAAAAGAACAAGGCTTGACTTAAAAATAATTAAACATAATTGAGCAGAACATTGTTTCCACCACATGGCATTTGTAAAAGCAAACAATCAAACCAACATCAATAGTAACTAACGATCTCATAATTTACATCAAAATATAGTAACTCCTAGTACAGTATATAGTTCTAACTTCAAAATATCTTACACTATAGTGTTCAAAACATTTCAGCACCAAAACACCACTATTCCTTTTAGACATTTCCACTCACTTGTCTTTTCTAGTCGGCCTGGCTGCCGAAGGGCGATTCACTTAGCATTTCCCTAAAACAATACATGAAAATATTTCGAACTATGAGCCGAAGCTTAGTACATGCATTTCTGTATTGTTAACTGCACACTGAAAAACTAGTTGGGCTCATATTGCAATTCATTTTAATTTAAAATAACGAATGAGGTCAATATAAAACTGCATTGTCAATTACTATCTTGTAGTGAACCCCTAGTAACTGCTACGATATGAAGATAGGTGTACACCTACCAAGCCAATTGGGGGACTTGGCCTAAAGTAACGCGGGTAATTGAAGGGCAATGCCCTGTAACTGATAACTGATGGGGTCACCAATTATGTAATAAACCGCTGATTCGTTGATGTACTTACCAAAACATTATAATTTTGATAAATACATGCCGATTTCTAAAAGTACAGACAATGAACATACCTGGGACTTTTAATGAAATGTCACTAAGTATGATTATGCACAAAAGTAGAGGAAATGATAGTTTAGGCCCTGATTCTGTACAAAAATAATGTTACAGAAACATATAATTAGCAAATGTATTTATTTTGACAGTTAATGCTTTAGTAAAAGAAAAGTAAGGGTGTAATAGGGGATAGGGTAAATGACTCGTAACCTAATCTCTTGATCTCCATTTGAGACATAATTCCCCAATATAGAAATCTTAAGAAGTCCCGAAAAATGTTCATTTGGAAACAAAACATGATTCTCACGATAGGGCTCCCAAAACGGGGCTAGAACACAAGTGTGCCGGTTTTGATCTAACCTACGCAGTTCTAATAAAATGGCCATAACATTTTCCACAGACCTCATATTAAGGCGATTCAAAAGCCATTTGAAAGTTAACTCACTGATATATCTATCCACTAAAAATCATAATTTTTAGTTGGGCCGTTCATTACCAATTTCTTAGCAAATCCTGCCCTATTTTCTGCCATTTCCCAGCCCACACTATCATTGCTTTCTCCTCTCTTTTCACACAAATCCTTGTCCAAAATCACTCCTTAAACTCATGTAATAAAGCTTTGTTCCCTTCCATCACCATACAAAACCACCCAACTTAATTTCAGTTCGCAATCATACATATCAAAGATTCATTTTTTAATCAAATATAACCAAATAACATGCTTGCTATTAAAGGAAGGTTAAACCTTGCATAATCATTAAAATCCTAACTACTGGCCAACTTAGATTTTCCCTTAACTCCTCCAAAACTACAATAACTCTATCATAATCATTAATAATGCTAAAGATCACCAAATTAAACACAAATCAATCTATAAACATGATTTAACTTAAGCTTGCATGAACATCATCAACCTCAACCTTTACTTAGTATCCAACTTATCCAACACATAAAACATCCAAAATAACTATTTTTTCCATGAAAACAACATGATCAACTACCAAAACAACAAGAACAAGAATTAAAACCAAGATACAAGCAAAATAATAAGAACAAGGTTAGAGTTTACTCAGTTTGCTTGAAGGAAAATCGGTGAAAGTGATGTCTGATGCTTGAGGGGGGTGTGGGGATGGCTGGTGGTTATCTTAGTGGTAGAGGGTGCCTATTGGGTGCCAGAATAGTACAAAGCAGTAGTTGAGAGAGCTGCGCAGCCATGTAGAGAGAGAGAAGAGAGAGAAAATGTGGTTTTCAACTTGGGTTGTATTTTTTTTGACTAATCTAACAAACTTAGCTGAGTTTTTATCTTCCAAAATGACTTTTACCTAAGTATGATTAGGTTTAATCCTGGTAGTAAGCTAGGTTAACTAGACAAGCTTCTTGGGCTTCCAATTGGGCCAAAATAAATTGGGTTTGGAAATAAAACGCCTTGTGATGATAATGTTTTTGCGTAACTCAAAATTAAATTTTTATGATATTACGGAAAACAAATAAAATCACTTAGACTATAACTTAGTGGGGCCTACTATCAATTCTCCCAAAATTTTCGTTAATAACTAAATAAATAAATAAAACCCTAATTGCCAAGTGAGGGTCCAAATGAAATTATTATGTTCTTTTTTTCCACCGAGATGATGAAATGCAATAAATAAATATGAGAAAATCATTAACATGAGGTAATTAAATAAATAAACATAATTTAGGGTTGGGCTATTATAGCCTTCCCCTTAAAGAGTTTCATCCTCGAAACTTATGAACTTTATCATGTCATGCAAGATTACCTCAAACAAATGTGGGTACTTGGCTTTCATTTTTTCTTCAGTCTCCAAGTGGCCTCTTAGGAGGTATGATTTGTCCAAAGCACCTTGACTAAACGTATCTGCTTGTTGCGCAGCTGCTTAGTCTTGTGATCTAATATTTAGGCTGGACACTCCTCATATACTAGATCCTCAGTGATTTCAATAGGTTCAGATACAATTGCGTGGTCGGGATCTGGAATTTACTTCTTGAGCTGAGAGATGTGAAATACGTTATACACATGTTTCAGTTCTACTGGTAGGTCCAGTCGATATGACATGGAATTTAACTTTTCAATGATTTCATAAGGTCCAATATATCATGGACTCAATTTGCCTCCTACTTCGAACCTCTTGATACCCTTAGTTTGCGAAACTTTCAGAAAAACTTTATCACCTGCTTGAAACTCCAGAGGCCTCCTTCTCTTGTCTTCATAACTCTTTTGCTAACTCTGCGTAACCTAATATCCTCCTAAATTTTCCTTATTGTTTTAATGGTTTCTTGGATCATTTCGGGACCTATGATGAATGCCTAGTCCAAATCATTCCAGCATAGCAGGGTTCTAAATTTTCCCCCGTATAAGGCCTCAAACGGGGCCATTTTGATAGTGGACTGGTAGCTATTGTTATAAGAAAACTCCACCAATGGTAAATCATCATCCCATTTCCTTTGGAATTCTAATACACAAGCTCGTAACATGTCCTTTAAAATTTGATTCACTATTTCAATTTGGTCCCAAAGGCTTTTTGAAGAGCTTGCTAAAAATGAGCTTGAAATCTTTTATCCTTGGCTGATACTATGTCTAAGGGAATCTCATGGAGGCAGACTATCTCTTTAACATACAGTTGGGCTAGTTTTTCAACTCCCTAAGTATCCCTAATTGGCAGAAAGTGGAACGACTTGGTAAGTCGATCAACTATGGCCCAGATGGCATTCTTTTTGAGGCAGAAAGGGGCAAACCCATAACGAAGTCCATAGAGATCGAATCCCACTTCCAAGTGGGAATTTCTAGGGGTTACAGTCCACCTACGGGATGTTGATACACTGTTTTAACCTTCTGGCAGGTTAGACAATTGTTTACATATTCTATAAGCTCCTTCGTCATATTATTCCACCAGAAGTATTGCCTTAAGTCTCTGTAAACTCAACTGAGTAATCACCGCAGTACGTGGGCTATGTTATGCCTTCCTACTCAAGGCAGCTGCTACAACATTTGCTTCTCCTAGATGTTATTAAATCTGCAAATCATAGCCTTTAAGCAACTTAAGGCAATGCTGTTGTCTTAAGTTGAGCTCCGTCTGGGTAAAGATATACTTCAAACCTTGATGGTTAGTATCGATGTTGCATGGTACCCCATATAAGTAATATCTCTAAATTTTCAATGCGAAGACCACGGCTGCTAGCTCCAGGTCTTGGGTGGAGTAATTTTCTCATAAGGCTTGAGCTGTCAAGAGGTATAGCTATTACTTTGTCTTCCTATATCAGTACACACCCCAAACCGTTCTTTAAAGCATCACTATAAATAGTACACTCTTTACCCTCTACGGGTAGCGTTAGGATTCGGGTGGTAGTTAATCACTGTCTAAACTCCTGAAAGGCTCTTTCACACTTCTCTGTGCACTCAAATTTATTCGCTTTCTTTAGCAGATTAGTCAGAGTTGAAGCTATTTTCGAAAAGTCCCTAACGAACCTTCGATAATAGCCCGCTAAACCCAGAAAACTTCTAATTTCGTGATGTTGGCAGGCCTTTACCATTCCTTGATTGCCTTTACCTTCTTGGGGTCAACTTTGATTCCTTCTTTTGTAACCACATGCCCAAATAATACCACTTCTTCTAACCACAATTCACACTTCTTTAATTTGCCACCAAGTTGATGCTCCCTCAGGGTTTCTAACACCACTATCAAATGTTCAGCATGTTCCCCCCTGTCTTTAGAATAGATAAGGATGTCATCCATGAAAACCACTACAAACTTCTCTAGATAGGGTCTGAAGACTCTGTTCATATAAGATCTATGAAGGCTGTAGGAGCATAGTAAGGCCAAACGGCATCACTGTAAACTCATAGTGACCATACCTGGTCCTAAATGTAGTCTTGGGGTTGTTTTCAGGTTTAATCCTAAGTTAATGATACCCTGACCTCAATCAATTTTAGAGAAGACTCTTGCTCCCTGCAGTTGGTCAAATAATCAATACATAGCCTTAAGGTTCCATCCTTTTTCTTTACAACCTACACTGGAGCAACCATGGTGACACACTTGGGCTAATAAAGCCCTTCTGCAATAGCTCATCTAATTGAATCTTCAGTTCCTTAAGCTCAGTGGGGGCTATACGATATGTGCCTTTGGAGATAGATTGTGCATTAGGGATTAATTCAATTCTAAAATCAATTTCCCTCTGCGGGGGTAGTCCCGGTAACTCTTCAGGAAAAACATCTTCAAATTTAGAAACTACCGGAATATTTCCTGCTTTCTTTTCTTTTGTTTGGGTGTCAATGACATAACACTAATATCCAATACACCATTGACATAACAGCTTACTTGCTTTCATAGCATAAATCAACGGATAAGATTTTTCCTCCTCTGCCCATAGAAACATACTTCTCTCTCTTTTTCAGCCTTCATAAGATCCTCACATTCAATCTTAGCTTCATAAGTGTACAATTAATTCAATCCCAAAATGATATCAAAATTAGACAAATCAAATTGAATCAAATCCCCAGGGAAGGTGCTTCCACCAATGGTAATGGGAATAAGTTTCTAAGAGATGGGGCACTCAATCACAGAATCATTAGATAGCTTGATCCTATAATTGGTTTCCGTCCTCCTACCCTCCAGGTTCAATTACATGGCAGATCAGGTGGATATAAATGAATGACTAGCACTCGAATCAAATAATACACAAAATGGCTTTGAATTTAAAAAGAGAGTTTTAGTCACTACTGTACCCGAGGTGGCAGCTTCTTACTCATTACATATGCCCCTCCTACTACTGCAGGCCTTGGTGGTGGGGCCTCGAGTTTTGCTCCCTTGTCTACAACCTTCAACCTTCGTTAGGCAGGTAGCAATGAGGTGTTTAGGGCTTCCACACCACATACACTTGTTGGTTCCTACTCAGCATTCAGGGGTGGTGTGATTGCTGCTTCTACACTTACCATAAGGCTCCGTTGAGCCTGCAGGATAGGTCTTGGGAGGAGCGGGATAAGGTTTCTTTTGGTTCACACTCTCATTCGAAGTTCCTCGCTCAAACCCCTTTCTCTTTTGATTGATTGGGTTCAGGGCTCTCAATTCTATATTCACTCGCTCCACTTCAGCAGCTCACTCATATAGCTCTTAGTAAGTCAAGATTGTTTTCCAAGCTAACTGATTTCGAATATAGAAGGCCAAATCCTCTTCAAACCTCCTCATCTTTAACCTTCAGATGACACAAATACAGGAACAAACCTGGATAATTTTGTGAACTTACTAGCATACTACATCACAGTCATGTTGCCACTCATCTGCATCTCTATAAACTCTTTCTCCTTTTATCTTTAGACCACAACTTAGTAAAATTTTGCCCTCAACCCACCCAGGAATTTACTCCAGTTGAATTCAGGCCCTACGAGCCTATCTTTAATAGTGTTCCACCAAATATTAGCTTCACCAGCCAAATAATATGTCCTAATATTTACTTTCTTTTCTTCTGGTACCTCTACCACTTTAAAAATTTTCTCCATTCCCCTTACCCATTCCTCCAATATTACTAGATTATAATTTCTGTCACAAACTTTAGGGCTGCACCGAGCTACCCTATTTGCTAATTTAGCATCTTGAGGAGGGATTTCAGTAGGTACTTGGGGAATTCGCTTCATCAATTCAGCTACTAGGGCTAGCCAGTAGTTTAGTTGCCTGATGTTGTTAGTAGACTCAGGGGAAATTGGTGGCATTTGGGCAAAATTTGGTGGCACATGATGTGAGGCTTATTCACCCGATCCCTGGTGATGATCCGAGTTATCATCTATATGAATCTCCATATTGTTTTGCGCTGACTTAGACGTGCTGATCCTACATTAAATGAAATAATTTAATCACTGAAATACCCAAACATATAGGATAACCATGCCCAACAAATACATTTAATATGGTTCAAATATTATTTAAAACAAAACCCAAAGCCTCATTATATCACTTTATAACTGCTTATTTACATACATAGCTGCCTGCTTATATACATGAGAAACAAAATATAACACATCTAGCTGACTAAGTAAGATCAGCCATAGCTCCTACCTAAAACACTAACTAGCCTCCAGTCCCTAAGTCCATCACATGCCCAAAAAAGAAATGGACCATGTCATCACGGTCGGAAGGATTTGACTAACTATATACAATGTCATATACTACACAAAAAGCAACTATCCAATCCGACCATACTACATACATGTAGGGCTCAGAATGTAACCCACTCAAGTCAACATCTGAAAAGAAAAGCTAACGATCCCTAGACGGATCGTAATCTGGGTCGGACTCATCCTCAGGCTCCTCGCCTGAATTGAAGTTGCTGTCCAATGCTCCAAACTCTACCTCGTTGATCTCCTGATTGACCTGCTACTCTCCCACATCCTCATCGACCTCCTGATCCATCTGCTGCTCCTCTACTATCTCATCAATCTCCTGATCCTCCTCTAAATTGTCCTCTTCCTCTAAATGGCTCTAAAAACCCTCCATGGGCTCATCATCAAAACTAACTACCATGATCTCTACAATATCGAGGAGATCCATCACCACATAGCCTCCTCAGGACTGTCAGGCATCTATGGAGTACCCGATATAGATGACGAGGGGGGTCCTTGTGCTGGTGCAGGCGGGGGATGTGCCTAGTGTAGAGGAAAGATGTGCTGAAGAGTCTCTATAGTAATCATCCTCTGCTCGAACTCCTGCCGCAGTATCAACTCTGAAGTGATGGTAGCCCAAGCCCCCTGGACCTGGAGCCTAGGTCTGTCCTAACCTGGGTTCCCCGTCATCATGAAATGCTAATAACGAAGCCTGAACTATACCCATGGATCAACCGTGGGTAAGGACCATAGCAATCTAAATGCACGGACAGTGATGCTGTGAAACTCGAAGAAAGCGTCCTGCACATGAGCTATCATGCTAGCATGCAATAGTGAAATGTGGGCCGCCATAGACGGACCAGGCATCACATTAACAACATAAGGATCCATCTAGTAAGGAAAATACAAATTAGGGACACGGAGAAGATAAATGATATGCATTTCTAATATCACAAGTCTATTTCTAGTATCACAAATCTCTTATAGTAGATGATATTGCTTACTAATAACCCTTCTTACCCACCTATATCTAAACTCCATACTCCGTATCCTATCAGAGAAATCAAAACCTGACTCTGATACCAAATCTACAACACCCTAAATGTACATAATTCACTGTTTGTGTTCTCATCAATTAACATCATCAATTAGTGTGATATCCCAAATGATCGGGGCGTTACCACCGTTAGAAAAGGACAAGGCTTAACTTAAAAATAATTAAACATAACTAAGCAGAACATCATTTCCACCACATGGCATTTGTAAAAGTAAACCATCAAACCAACATCAACAGTAACTAACGATCTTATAATTTACATCAAAATATAGTAACTCTTAACAAAGTATGCAGTTGTAAATTGAAAATATCTTACAATACAGTTCCCAAAACATTTCAGCACTGAAACACCACTAGTCCTTTTAGGCATTTCTGCTCACTTATCTCCTCCAGTCGGCCTGCCAGCCGAAGGGTGACTCACTGAGCATTTTCCTAAAACAAAACATGAAAATATTTCGAAATGTGAACCGAAGCTTAGTACATGCATTTCTGTATTGTTATCTACATACTGAAAAACTAATTGGGCCCATATTGCAATTCATTTTAATATAAAATAGGGAATGAGATGAATATAAAATGTATTGTCCATTATTATCTGATAGTGAACCCTTAGTAACTATTACGATTTGAAGATAGGTGTACACCAGCCAAGCCGATCGAGGGACCTGACCTGAAGTCGCGCTGGTAACTGAAGGGCAATGCCTTGTAACCGATAACTATTGAGGTCATCAATTATGTGATAAACCACTGATTAAACAGATTAATTGATGTACTTACCAAAACATTACAATTTTGATAACTACATGCTGATTTCTAAAGATACAGGCAATGAATGTACCTGATACTTTTAATGAAATATCACTGAGTATGATTATGCACAAATCGGGAGGAAATGATAGTTTAGGCCTTGATTCTATACGAAAAATATCATTATAGGAACATATACTTAGCAAATGTAATTATTTTCATAGTTAATACTTTAGTAAAAGAAAAGTAAGGACTTAATAAGAGCTAAAGTAAATGACCCGTAACCTAATCTCTGATCTCCATTTGAGACCTAATTTCCAAATATTGAAAGCTTAAGAAGTCTTAAAAATCTTTGATTTAGAACACAAAATATGATTCCCACGATAGGATTCGTAAAATGGGACTACAACACAAGTGTGTCAGTTTTGGTCTAACCTGCGCAGGTCTAGTAAAATGGCAATAACATTTTCCATAGACCTTAGATTAAGACGATTCAAAAGCCATTTGAAAGCTAACCCACTACTCTATCTACCCACCAAAAATTAAAAGTTTTGGTTGGGCCATTCATTACCAGTTTATTAGCAAACTCTGCCCTGTTTTCTGTCATTTGCCAACCCCCACTGTTATTGCTTTCTCCTCTCTTTTCACACAAATTCTCATGTAAATTACTCCTTAAAATCATGTAACAAAGCTTTGGTCCTTCCCATTGCCTTACAAATCCACCCCACTTAGTTTCACTTCATAATCATATACATCAAAGATTCATTTCTTAGTCAAATATATACAAATAACAAGCTTGCTATGAAAGAAAGGTTAGACCTTGCATAATCATTAAAATGCTAACATTTAGCCAACTTAGATTCACCCTTAACTCCGCCAAGACTAACCAAAACTGGAACAACTTCATCATAATCATTAATAATGTTAAAGATCACCAAATCAAATACAAATCAATCCATAAACATGGTTTTAACTTAAGCTTACATGAACATGATCAACCTCAACCTTTACTTACTATCGAACTTATCCAACAATTAAAACATCCAAAATAACTCTTATTTCTATCAAAACAACATGATTAGCCACCAAAACAATAAAACCAAGACTCAAAACCAAGATACAAGCAAAATCAATAAGAACAAGGTTAGGGTTTGCTCACTTTGCTTGAAGAAAAATAGGCGAAAGTGATGTTTGATGCTTGAGGAGGATGTGGGATGGCTAGTGGTTGCCTTGGTGGCTAGAGGGTGGCTATTGGGTGGCAAGAACAAATAGCTGAGAGAGCTGCGCAGTCGTGTGGAGAGATAGAAGAGATAGAAAATGTGGTTTTGGATTTGGGTTGTATTTTTTGACTAATCTAACAAACTCAACTGAGCTTTTATCTTCAAAAATGACTTTTACCTAACTATGGTTAGGCTTAACCATGGTAGTTAGCTAGGCTAACTAGACAAGCTTGTTGGGCTTCAAATTTGACCAAAATAAGTTGAGTTCGGAAATAAACACTTTGTAACAATAATGTTTTTACGTAACTGAAAATTAAATTTTTGTGATGTTGCAAAAAACAAATAAAATAACCTAGATTATAACTTATTAGGGCCTACTATCAATTCTCCCAAAATTTTTGTTAATAACTAGAATATAAATAAAACCCGAATTGCCAAGTGAAGGCCCAAATAAAGTTATTTTTTTTCCACCAAGATGAGGAAATATGATAAATAAATATGAGAAAATCATTAACATGAGCTAATTAAATAAATAAACATAACTTAGGGCTGTGCTATTACACCCAAACCCAATTAGGGGGAGAGTAATTTGGGTTTAGTTTGTGCATGCATTGTACAAAAGATCAAATTATTTCAAGATTCAAGCATAAGTTCATCTTCTCTTTCTCTCTTAAATTTCTTGCTTTTGGTTTCTTTGCTAGTTTATTAGTTCTTTGTTTTGCTTATTAAGTTTGTGATATTTGATTGGGATTAGCCTGTTGATGGCTAATTGATCTTGTTCTAGGCTTTTACCTCTCTTGTTTATGCTAGAATTTAGGGTTTTCTCTTGCACCTACTACGTGTTCGATGAAATACTTGAAAGAGCTTTCATCCACATTTTGGGCCAATTGACTTATGTTGAAAGGTGAGGTTGATTGTCTAGTGTGGGTAGAGTGAATAGCCAAGATTAGTATATGAAAATATTCTCAGTCGCTAGCCAAGTCAAGGTTTGATAATCTTTTAGTTTAATTGAGAGAGGTGGTTAGAATGATTGGACCAGCCTAAGACCCTTGAGAGAGGGATTAAGTGGCCTTTAATGATGCAACTGATCATCCTTGAGCAATAGCATAACTTAGGAAGGTAAGGGTTTGACTTGATTAGTTGGTCTGTCTTAGGTTCAATCACAACCTTAGCCCTTTTTGTTTTCTCATTTTACTAGTTTAGTCCTTCTTCCCTTCACCCTCTGTCTGGCCTAGATTGATACCCTTGGGTTAGCTTTGGTACTTGAAAACACAACTCCTTGCGGAATGCGACCCATAATTACTGATTGCTAGTTACAACTACATCGTGTATTTGCGGTAATTTTTAATGTAACATAATTTGAACGGGTCGGTTTTGGTGCTTGGTGTTCCAATTAACCTTGAGTGAACTCATAAACTCCCAACAAAACTGCTTATATCCATTCTCATATATTCACCCCAACTCGCAACCTTAAGTAATTCATTCAACCATTCTAATAGGCCAAGACTCCCCAACAAATCAAAGTCAATGTACTTAGGCTCAATTATTCATCGACATGCAACTGAATCATAACGAGCAATGTGCTCTTGATCAACTAATTGAATCTCATATTTGTTGAGAACATGAGGGGAAGTAGGGCGATTTCCTCGGGCCGTTTGGGCCCGGACTGGAGGCACATTGGCGGAGGGGGTAGATGCATTTTAGCGCGCTTGGATGCTCTCAATGATGATGGCCCAACGGTTATAGCCTTCTTTCCCATGGTTGAATCAAGCCCAAAACCAAGCACTTAAAAACCAAGCAAGCTAAGTGGTTGAAGAGAACATGTGAAAATGTAGCACTTGAAATGTGCTTCAAAACAAAGAGAGCACTAAAATGTAGCTAACACGCTTCAAAAATGAGACTTCCTCTCTCTTCAAGCTCAAGAACTCTTCAATGGAGGTGGAAATTTAAAGAGAGTGAAAGTGGTGAAGGAATGGGGCAAATAGCAGTCAAATGGAAGCTTGGAGAGAGCGGAAGCAAATTCTAATAAGGGAGTGATCGGAAAACACCTTAAGTGACTAGATTTTAAAGGTGGAAAATTTGGGGGTTAGGGTTTGAGTGGTGAGGGTTAGAGTGATTAGGAGAGAAAGACGTTTTAATGGAAGAATAAGTAAGAGAAAGTGAAAGGAGTGAAGACAATGATGGAATTTTGAGTGGCAGAGTCGTGGATTTGAGGGTGGTAGTGGAGCATGGGAGAGGTTTTAGAGAGCGAAAGTCACGAGGGGTTTACTGGTTGAAGGAGAAATGAAGAAAGAGGAAAGAAAGAGGGAGAAAAAACGTGGTCGGGAGTAGGCGGCTGTAATGCCCCGACTGCTCCCGATCGCAGGTCTTACCAATAACAGCTTCAAGGATCGTTGACTGGCCCCATAACTCACCATAAGTCTTTCCGGTGTGCTTCGTCCTCGCTCACACGCTGCCTAGAAAACTTTCCAGGAGGTCACCCATTCTACGATTGCTCCCCAGCAAGTACGCTTAACTGTGGAGTTCTTAAGAATGGACTCCCTGAAAACAAAGGTGCACCACTGGTGATATAAGCAGTCACTTCGATCTTTTTAAGCTACACTTGGGCTGTTACAATCACCCCACTTGAAGTGCATAACGTCCTCATTGTGCCTTACTAACCGACCGACTTACAAATTCTCTTGACCGGCAATCCACACCCAGTATCTTTACCCCGCTAGGTGACTACCCATGGGCTTTCCCTCCACTGGTGCAACTCATGGTCGCGGGTTGGCTTTGATGCCATTTGTAATGCCCCGACCCCTCTCGGTCGCGAGTCTTACCAATAACGGCTTCAAGGATCGTTGACTGGCCCCACAAATCACCACAAGTCTTTCTGGCGTGCTTCGTCCTCGCTCACATGCTAACTAGGAAACTTCCCAGGAGGTCACCCATCCTATGATTGCTCCCCAACAAGCATGCTTAACTGTGGAGTTCTTAAGATTAGGCTCTCTGAAACAAAAGGTGCACCTTTGGTGATATAAGTAGTCACTTCGAACCTTTTAAGCTACGCTCGGGGTGTTACAGCGATGGTCTGTCGTGTTGGTGACGGGGTGTCGTCGCCACTCCCTGGTTCTTGGCCTCAGGATCTGCAAGCCCAGGCGATGGCTAACACGCAGTTGACGGCCTACCAGTCATCTGGGCTGTTTCAAGCACTCCAAAGCTTTTTTTTTCCCCATTTTTTAGGTAACTTTTGCTCCTTATTTAAGAAAAAAGCCAATAGGAGGGTTTGGGGTGCCTGCCGAACTGTTCTTTTAAGGTCATGAGCTTAGGCATGAACCGTTATCAAGAAGAAGTGGCATCGGGAAGGTCAGGCTCACTAGCGATGTAGTGTTTAAGCCGCGATCCATTCACTTTAAAGTTTCCTGTGGCTTCCGTCCGAACTTTGGTGGCACCATATGGGAAGACATTTTTCACCTCAAAAGGCTGGACTACCTCGAGAATAACTTCAAGCTTGAGTTAAAAAGGAGGACTAAATCACCAACCTAGGTGATAACTTTATTGAGAGGTAGGCAACATCCGACCATCTTGTTCTAAATGAGTTGGTTGGGCCTGCTCAAGGGTGAGTGATTCCAGGGGCGAAAACGGAGGATAAGGTTTCAGAATTACTAGATGTTAGATCTCTTTATGCAGTTCCTTCAAGCAGTGCGGTACAGGGGGTAGCTTGTGCTTAGGTATGATGGGTAGATGCTACTAGGGTAAACTACCCTGGGGCCTAAGAAGGTACTGTGGCTCTTGTGCTCAAGCTACTAGAAGAGCAGGATTAAATAGAGATTACACCTATTCCATAACTAATAGGGCAACTATCCCTAGAGGCAGAGTCTAAGGGTTTTGACCAATTTGTTGTAGTCGGCCACAATGACATGGAAGAAGATGACCTATTAGAGACTATCTCTTCAGGTGAAGAGTCAATATCACCCACCTTGCTGGCGTGGAGTGGTAGGAGCATCTGATTCTACCCTAGCTGTGGTGGACTTAGCTAACTAGTCTGTAATCCAAACTCTAATTAGTATTAACAATGTAGGTGGCATTCATTTTGTGACTATAAGTCACAAATTTTATAACTAACTATTTGAATGATGCTGAGCCACCTGTCGGTGAGGTAAAAACTCTATCTACTCATATTTCCTTATCTATGTATGGTGGATAAATGTTACTAATATTGTACAATTAATTGGTATGCTTGTGTGATTGTATGAATATATATATATATATATATATATATATATATATATATATTATATATGTATATATGTGTGTGTGTGTGTGTGTGTGTGTGTGTGTGTGTGTGTGTGTGTGCATGTGTGTGTTTGAATGATGCTTATGAATGAAATACTATGTTTGTATCTTTTCCCCTCCAGTATAACTGAGTGGTGTTGTATGCATATATGTGTATCTATATGAGTAGATGCTACCTAGGAGAATACTACCACCTCCTCCTCCTGAGCTAATGACCATAGACATGGTATGTAAGTTTGGTAAGCTAAAACCTCCAAAATTCAAAGGAAGGGCTAACCCACTCCTGTATAAGGAATGGCTAAGAAAGATTCATAACCTATTCTTTGTGATGGAGTGTCTTAAACAATTTAGGGTTTAACTAGCCACTTATCATTTTGAAAAGCAAGTAGGATATTGGTGCGAAACTGTTAAGCCCATGATGGAGAACAAGCGTTAACATGAGCTGAGTTTAAGAACCTTATAGATGCCAAGTATTACCCTAATTACATTAAGTAGGCTAAGGAGTATAAATTCCTTAAGTTTAAGTGGGGAAGGACCACTCAATGAGCTTATTCACTTTGCTCCAACCATGTGGCCACTGAGGAGATGAGGATGGAATGGTTTGAGCATGGGTTAAAGGGTATGCTTAAGGAGGTAGTAGTAGGCCACTCCAATGCCAAATTCTGAAAGATATACTGAAAAGTGGTTAAGATAGCCCTGTTAGTAGTGAGAATAGAGCTATGCAGAGGGAAGAAGTGCAAGCGAAAAGAAAATTTGGTTCGAGAAGCTCTAACCCCCAATCTTGGAGGAACCTTAAAAGGGTCAATCATGGGTAGTTTCAAAACTAGGGAAAAACAACATGGAAGAAGTGGGGAAAGGAAGCTCTTTGATAAGTGCTTCTGCCACCACTCTAGACCTTGTGGATTCACTTAGGGGTAATGTTATAGTTGTGGTGAATTTGGGCACTTAGTGGCTAATTGCTTAAAAGTTACATAGAACTACCAAGGCAACACCTAAAGATAGAACCATCGACCTCAGCAATCAGTGCTACAAGGTTGCCCTCTAGCTCTTAGTAAAAAAGAAGGAAAGATACCTCAAGTTATAGGGCGCGTTTTCTATCTCAGTGAAAACCAAGAGAAGGATCCTAGTGTAGTCCTTTTAGGTACTTCACTTTTTGACAAAACTTATTCATATGTTCAATTTGATTCTGGCGCAAGTCATTCTTTTGTAACTCTTGAATTCACTAAGAAACTTTCTAAAGACCCTTCTGAAATGGAACATGTATTGTGTGTGACTACCCCAATGGGTTTTGTTCTATTTGCTAATGTTATATTTAGAAGTTGTCCTTTAAGAGTTCACATTTCCTGATCCCGCTATTATTGCCTTTTTAGAATTTTCAGTTAAGTAAAAGAACCTTCCTGTTGACTTAGTGAAAATAGAAGTGCAAACTTTAACGCAATTTTACGAATGGACTGGATAGCCAAGTATCAGGTGACTATTGATTGCAAAAGAAAACTAATCTCTCTCATTGCTCCTTAGAGAGAGAAGCTTGAACATAAGGGGAGCAACCCTTAAAAAGCAATCTCGATCATCTTTGCTATGCAAGCCTTAAGAATGATGAGAAAAGGGTCCTAGGAGTACTTATGTGTAGTAGAGGTAAATGCTTCCATTTAGCCCAATTTGAGTGAAATCCCTATACCAAATGAATTTCCCAAGGCATTTGAGGATGTTATTTGATTATTATAAGATCAGGAAATCGAGTTCACCATTGATTTAGTGCCAGTATAACTCCTATATTCAAGGCTCCTTATCAAATGGCTCCAACAAAGTTAGCTAAATTAAGAGTTTATTTACAAGAACTATTGGATTAAAGGGCTAATCCATCCTAGTGTATCTCCATACAGAGCCCTAGTACTCCCTGTTAAGAAAAAGGATGGAAGTTTGAGGCTATATTTTGATTACATAGAGCTCAATAAGTTGACTATTAAGAACATGCACCCTCTGCTAAGGATAGATGATTTATTCGATTAGTTGGCAAGATCAGCAGTGTATCTAAAATTGACCTAAGGTTAGGTTATTATTAGTTGAAAATTCAAAAAAAGGATGTTCCTAAAACTACATTTAGGACTCAATATGGATACTATGAGTTCCTAGTATTATCCTTTAAGCTGATAAATGCCCTAACTTTCTTCATGGATCTCATAAACAGGGTATCTAAGCCTATTTGGATAAGTTTGTAATGGTTTTCATTAATGACATCTTGATCTATTATAGATCCAAGGAGATGAACATGTAAGAACCATAAGGAGGACTTTAGAGGAGCACAAGTTTTATGCAAAGCTCAAGAAGTGTGAATGTTGGTTGGATAGGGTCTATTTCCTAGGCCATGTTGTAATCAGGGATGAGATATCAGTAAACCTTGCTAAGATGAAAGTGACAGTGTATTAGCTTAGACCCATCACTGTGACAAATGTTAGGAGTTTCCCGGGTATAGAAGGCCATTATAGGAGGATTATGGAACACTCCTTCAAATTTGCTTTGCCTAATATCATGTTGATTCACAAGAATACTACTAGATTGAACGTTCTAAACAGTGTGAGCAGAGTTTCCAAGAACTGAAGAAGAGGCTAGTATCATCCCCATTATTAGAAATCCTCAAAGGGACATATGGATTTGAGATCTATAATGATGTCTCCAAAAAGGGTTTAGGATGTGTTCTTATGCAAAAAAGGAGAGTGATTGCATATGCTTCTTGCCAATTAAAACCATATCAAGAGAATTACCCCATGTATGACTTGGAGCTAGCAGATGTGGTGTTTGCTCTGAACATTTGGAGACATTATCTATATGGAGTTAGATGTGAGATTTACACTGACCACAAGGGCTTTAAGTACGCTTTCAGCCAAAAAGAGCTAAACATAAGGCAAAGAAGGTGTTCAAAACTTTTGAAGGACTATGATGTGAAAATCAAGAATCACTCCGAAAAAGAGAACATGGTTGCTAACACTCTATGCAAGAAATCAACATCTCATTTGCCTGTCTCCTCGCTCAAGAAAAGAAGCTTTTGAAAGAGTTTGAAGAGCTCCATATCGAAACTATTTTATCCGAAGATAGTGGATACTTGGCAACACTTTAAGTAGCCTCGCCTTTAGTGGATAGGATTAATAAGCAATACGGTGAAGAGCCTGAGTTAATGAAAATCAAGAAGAGAGTTAAGGAGGAAAAAGATCAAAGACTTTCGCCTCAAGGAGGGCATCCTTTGAGTTAAAGGGAGATTGTATGCCCTAAATATTGTAGAATTCAAGAAGGAAATGATGAAAAAAGCACACAACTCCCCTTTCACTACTCATCGTGGGAGTGCTATAATTTACCATGACTTCAAAACTCACTTTTGGTGGATTGAGATAAAAAGAGATGTGTCGCATTCTGTGGTTAGATGCTTGACTTACCAGAGATTGAAGACTGAGCACGATAAGCCAGCGGCTTACTTCAATAGCTACCAATCCCTGTGGGAAATGGGAGCATGTCACTAAGGATTTAGGTAGTGGTTGACAGACTAACCAAAGCTGCTTATTTTCTCGCTATCAGGTTCACATTCACTTCAGAGCATTCCTCTGATCTCTATACCTAAGAAGATAGTCAGATCACATGGTGTGCCCCTAAGTATTGTGTTAAACTGACATACTAAGTTTACTTCCAAATTCTAGAATAATTCTAAGTGTCAATGGGTACTGAACTGCATTAAAGTATAGTTGTTCATCGTCAAACAGATGGATAGTTAGAAAGGATAATCCAAACCTTGGAAGACATGCTGAGGGCTTATGCCTAGACTATGCGAGTAGCTGGGATCATAACTTGCCTGCAGTGGAGTTTGCCTATAACAATAGCTATTAGGCTAGAATTGGTATGACCCCATTTGAAGCATTATATGGATGACGTTGTAGGATGCCTGTTTGTTAGGATGAAGTGGGGGAAAGAGAATAATCTAAAGTAGAGTTGATTGACAAAACCAATGTGGTGGTTAAAACCATTTGGAAGAAACTACAAATAGCTGAAGATAGACAAAAGAGTTATGCAAATATAAGAAGAAGGCCATAGGACTTTGAGGTTGGGGATCTTGTGTTCACAAACATTCCACCCCTTAAGGGGTCCTATGACTTGGGAAAATAGGTAAGCTTAGCCCTAGGTTCATCGCACCATTTAAAATCCTATAAAAAGGAGGACTGGTGGCTTACCAATTGGCCTTACCACTCTCTCTTGAAGGCATAAATAAGGCTTTTCAAATTTCCAACCTCCATAAGTATGTGTATGTCCCAGATCACATAATCCACTATGAACCCCTTCATATCAAGGAGAATTCACTTTTATAGAAGAACTGATATGCATCTTAGAAAGGAAAGAAAGGAAGTTAAGAAATAAAACTATATCTTATGTTAAGGTCATGTGTAGGCATGATGTTCGGGAGCAATGCACTAAAATTTTACACCTCATTCTACCTAGATTTAGCTCAAATAATTGGTAAATTAGGTTGTTTATTTGTGTGTTTATTAGTTTTATAGGTAATAGGGAGAATTATGTAAATGGCGGACTATTCGTGCAAAACATGCCAAAATTTAGGCATGTTAATCCAGAAAATCTTGGAGGATAACTTGGGATAACCACGAAACAAGGCCAGGCCAACAAGCACAAAATATTATGGGAGAAATAAAGAAGACTAACACTACAGAAATTTAACATAGGCTGCCAGTGTCACGTGCCAAGGGTTGCTAGTGCCAGGTGGCACGGGGTGCCCATGCCTAGTGGCACAGCCATGACAAATCCTGTTTTTACTTTATTTCAATGCAGAATTCCGGAAACTTGGCATAGGGTGCCTATGCCATGTGGCATGACCTTGCCACCCCTTGTCCTGTCATGCTTTTGCTATTGGCTTCCAGAGGTTTGGCACGGTTTGGCTGTGCCAAAACTGCTGCATTAGGATCTATTTAAAATCCCTTTCCCCCATTTGTGTAATTATCTAATTTTTAGGTTTTAGGAATAGAGTTTCGCTATGGTTTAAGAGAGATTAGTATAGATTTAGTTTCATTTTATAGCCACATTTTAAGGGTAATGACGTTTTAATGCAATTAGCTTTCTTTCTGTCTCTTTAACGCTCATTTTCATTCAAATACTTACTTTATTGAGCTTGATTTACTAGTTTAATGCCTAAATTTACATGCTTTATCAAGTAATGAATTATTGCCTTGTCAATGACTTGTGAAACGTGTCAAATACAAGATCAAGATGGTGATAAGCTCTCAATATGTGTGAATTTATTATGTGAAGTGCCTTTTACTAAAATGCGTGTTGTTGCTATATAAAATGTGTGTTCATATTGCTATGACTAATATGTTGCTTGGGATGCTTGATCAAGTTTTTTAAATTATTGTATTCTCTAAATAAAGTTGATTAAGTAGTTTAAGATTTCAAAAGGCGATTTCCTCAAGAAAGTTGTTGTTCATGGGAAAACACTTTGTTGTTGTGAATGATTTGACGGCTTTGTATTTTGGTCGGGTTCCAAAGAAGTGTACAACCTATGTCTTCTGGGCCCTAGGATTTTCGATGCCTTTTTGGGCTCTCTAAAAATTAACCTATGCACTTCATCTTAATCTTATCATTACGACGGTAAAATACATTATAGGCTTAAGTGTGTCCCAAGATCCTCAGTGTCTAATGGGTATACGTTTCACTTGTATTGAGAAGGAACTAATGACCAGTAACTGATGAGTATCCTAAGAATGTGTTTCGATTCAAATAGGTGAAACGCGGTCATTTTTTTAAGGGTTTCAACCCTGAAAAGTGTTTTAAAAGGGATTTCAGTTCCATTCAGCTGAATTGAAAATGTGTTTTTAAAATGTATGCATGTGTCTTGTTTATGGGTGAGTGAAAATGCTTTAAATGGTGCAAGTGTGCACTTTTATGAAGTATTCATTTAGCACATAGTGGAGCGAATATTTGAGTTTCATTCTGCTAAATGTTTATAAAAGCGATTTCTTGTTCTACACTACTGGTATGCCAATAATATTTAAGTGCTATTATGTAATGAATGGAGTGCAAATGTTTTTAGGATTTCATGGTGCTAGTTATTCACTCAGCCTATAGTGTACTCACCCCCTCTTTTCCTAATTTTTCGTGGTTTAGAGTACGTTATGTTTTCATGGAAGAACAATTCTTTTGATTGTTATTACATGTTGGGGGATGTTGATGCATTGTTTTACTTTGTTCAAGCGCTCCTTTTGCAATTTAATTGGTATGAAGTTATATCTTTTGGACTTGTGATGTTGTAATACACTGATAGTTTGGTTTTGTTGAACTCTTTACGGTCAATGCCATCACCTCCGAACATGTTGTAACATTTTCTTAAGTGTGACATAAGTTGGTTTGATACCTGGGTGTGTGTCCCGTGAAGACTTTGCTCTTTTCCTTGAACTTTATAGTGGTTGCTTAATATAGGTGACGTGTACTCCAAGTAGGTAGCTCATGAGATAAGTGACATAATTAATCCTAATGGTGCATTTTTAGGTTAACTCATTTATATTCCTTGCTTGGCGCGACTATTCAAGCATGACATAACTACTTTCTTTTTTTGAAAAAAAAAAATCCTTTCTTTCCTGTTTCACAAGTCTTTTAAGCCAGTTTTAATATTCAATTTAACCTTAAGGATTACATAATGAAGTCTTGACGATATAATATTCCTCATAGGGAAGGAAGGGTAGTGCATAGTTTTAGCTTTATGAAGTAGCTTTTGGATCCAAAATGATATTTTCAAAAATTCAAGTCGTTAGCTTCCTGACATTAGCTTTTTAGGATTTAAAATATATACTAAAGAAATATTCAACACATTGATTTTAATTACAGATGTTTTTCTGAGGTAGACGATATGTACAATTGATGCAAAAGACGTACTAAAGTTAATACGACCGACTAATAACTAATAGCTGACCACGAATTGTCAAATATCCCCCGGATCCCCTTCAAATAAAAAAGGACTAACATAGCACAAGAATTTATGTATCATCTATTGTCAGCGAAATTCAGGCAGATAATAAAAGCTATGTAAATCTTAGGGTTCATTTCAAAAATTAACCTAAACGGCTGGCCTATAACATGAGGAAGAAAAAAAAAGTGATATATAGGATTCAACTCTGTTTTTAGATATCAATTTTTTGAATGTATGTGATACCTTTTTTTTTTCCCCGCCCTTGTAAATACTTCGGACGAGTATGTGTATGTGTGTGTTGTGGAAGGAAGGGAGGGGTCTGTTTTTGTTTTTATTGGCCACCAAAATTTCTAAGGAGGATTGGTGACAGGTAGGCGTTGGACAATTGCAGTTGATTAAAATCATTTTTTGAACAAGTCATACTTTCTGTTTATTAATTAATTTATTTATTTATTTATGTTTGCAACAAATTCTAAAATTCATATAACCACTCAGGCCAATAATTTATTATCTCTGAGATATTGGTCATGTTTTACAAACAATTGTTGGTTATTAGTTGTTTATATCAACTGTTTGAATTAGCTGTTTATTCAAAAATTGATGGTTGCAATTAACTGGTTCTGATAAAGTTGTGAGATAAAAATCTAATACTTCAAAAAATTCTTTTAAAAGGTCATTAAATTAATTTTTTCAAATTAGCTTTTTGAACTTAAAAAGCTCTTCCAAAAAGTTTTTTCACTGACCACCTAAATTAGCTCTTTGACTCGGTCAAACAGCTAATCTTAATCCAAATATATCTTTTTTGCCAAAAAACTCTTAAAAAAATTATTTTCTAAATACCTCCATTGTGTAGGAAACTAGGAATCACTCGGAAAAACATGTTCCAAGGGGTACCCTACCATTTTCTCATGAAAAATACGTAGGGCTTGGTTGCAGTTGCAACTTACTCTCGGGGGTCATGACAGCCATTCTCGAGGGGAGGGAACTGACGGCTAGGCTCCAAGTTGTACAGACTACAGAGCCGAGTTTGTCGGATCCTGTCCATTCAATGATACATCCAAAGAGCCCATAGAGAAACTTTGGAGAATAGCACAAAGATCATTCCAAAACGCAATACTTTCTATTTGGGAGATCGTTGGTAAATTGCGTAACCTCGGGGTCAGATTAAACTTATCAGACTGAATTTTACCCCTTCATTTATTGAACTTTCACATAAATATAACGCAGGAATAATTGTTATTGATCTAACTGTTAATTTCCCCTTTTTTTGCTAGTACTTTATAATGATTTTGCTCCAAAAGAAGTTCGGTGTTGAAATGTTTCCATATGCTTACGGCTGAGGATTGTCTTACCACTTATGATTTTGACCATTTATATACATGAATCCCAAATCACATGATCTTTAAGACAATGCTTTCGATAACAGTTTCTTTTTTTTTTTTTTCCCCTGCCTTTATCCTCCTCTGATGCCCGCTAACTAGAGAAAAGGACAACCTTGTTCTGCTTCACGTTTGAATTCCAATGGCTGGCCTAGATACAATCTTAGGCAGCTTGATTTAAAGAGGACGAGAATTTAAAAAAAAAAAAAGAGAGAGAACCCACACCAGGCATTAGATTACACACAATCGCAGTGGCTCACCAACAAAGACAAGCTATTAAAATTGGAAAGAAGCTTCTTAAGTTCACTCATACATCGAAAAGCGGTCCCAGATCTCGCCTTTTCAACCACCAACATTTTGCATTTTCATCTCTTCCCAATCCCAATTCAGAGAACTTTCCTAATTATGAATTATAACAAACAAATGAGTGTTCATGAGAAAGGAAACCTCAAACGAGATAAGAGTACCTCCTAAACTCCCAATTGTGCAAACCCAATATATGCTGTAGAAAAGGCCTATAGACCACAGCAAATGAACTAAAGAGCAGCAAAGTAGGGATTTCTCTATTAACTCGTTGGAGCATTGCAAGTAGAAAATGGTTTGAGGATGACAAATTTTACCAGATCTTGACAACGTCTGCTGCAGCAGCAACACCAAGGTGATAGTGCTGAAGAAGCCTGTTGGCTTCCCTTAAGCCACTGAAGTAGGCACCATGAGTAGTTGAGTAATGTGTTCTATGCGTTGCCTCCCCTGCAAAGAGAATTTGGAGAGGGAATGTTTTTGACTCACAATGGTCATCTTCATCTCTGGGTAATGGCTGAGCCAATGAATCAAAATCATCACCACTAGACCCCACTGCAACGTAGCTGTATGACCCCAAGAAAAGAGGATCTGTGCCCCATTTGCTCTTCAACACCTTTCTCAACTCAAACATAGACTTCATATCCCCATTGCATAGCCCATGGGGATGGGAATTTTCTTGATTTCGATGGCTCAAGCTCGGGAAGAAACTTGAGATAGTTGTGGAAACCCCATCTATTATCGTCTCATCATCAAGGGATTCGAGCTCTAGAGCTTCTTTCCCAGCAAACCAAGATAGTAAGACACCTGAGTTGCTGTAAATTGGGTATAAAGAAGCTGTTCTTCTCATCCACCAAGGGATCTTTCTATACCTAAACTCTGAATCCGACCTGTGAAATGCCATTTGCATAAAGGGAAACTCACCGAAACTACCCTGCTGTTGATTATTTCCTGGGCTCCACTGTAGGAACAATTTGTTGACAACACCATACCCAAGTCTTGATATTGCCTCCTTCTTCAGAGGTGGAAGTGGTGGACTGAACAGGCCAGATTCTTCCTGGATTCCGACTTTTAGTACCCCTAGTGAGACTGTAATTATTACATGATCTGCTTTCATAACTGAACCATCAGTAAAATGCAGTTTCACAGGTCTACTACTGCTATTGTGATCAATTTCAGATCCTAACAACTGACGCCTATTTGGCTCCCATTCAATTTTGACCACTTTCCTACCCAGTTGGATGAAACCAGGGGGTAAAACGGAAGCTAAAGCCTCCACTATGGTTATGTAACCTCTAGGGATGGTGATTTCTTCGCCGGGGAACATCCGATACTCCTTCTCAGCAGCATAATCCAGATTGAAGAGGTCACCAGCCCCAGTATACGTCCTCTGGGTGTTCTCACAGATAGCGAAAACTGCCTCCTCAAGCATTTTCCTGGTCCAATTTCCACTTACTTTGACCTCCTCTGCCTCCTCCTCCTCCTTCCCACCTTTAGAAGCCCAGTACTGGTCAAGACCACACTTGAGAAATGAACCAATGCTGCTAATTTTGATGCTACCGACATCCCTATTTTGCCTACTCTCTTCAGTCTTGCCTTGAGCAACACTCATAAGCTTCTCAAAAAGAGAGGAAATGGGCTCAACCATTGCAGCATTTAGCACAAACCCACCTTCAGCTCTGGTCTCAGCCATTGACAATTTCTCCTCCATTAGACCATCCATACACTCCCATGGCTGCTCAGACTCCAAAGAGTTAATTTTCTGAGCAATTTCATAGAGTGGGCTGCCACCGATCCCATGAATCCAAGTGGCACCCATCTCAATTCTCTCACCCTCAAACTCAGCAGTGCTAATCCTACCCCCAATTCTCTCCCCACCTTCCACAACACACAGGTCAAAGAGTTCTTTTGCTCCTGGTGTTGTGTAAAGCTTCTGAGCAGCTGTCACACCTGCCATTCCAGCTCCAATTATCACAATTTTGGGCCTCTTAGCCGCCATTATTGCTAACACTTGCTCAATTCTCTCACCCTCAAATTATCGTTTGCTAGCTCTCTGAGTCAAATTAACCAACAGTAGGCAGGCACTCTCGCAAACAATGATGGAAGAAAGAAGGGGAAGAGAGAGGAGAGGGAGAGCAAATAATTGTTCTGCAGACTGTGTGGTGTGAGAGAGTTACTGAACAGAAATTTATAAGGGGGGACAATCATACAGAAGTTTTGCTACAAATTATTTTGTTGATTGCCTAAATAAAGACAGGCCGCTACTTTTGCAGAGCTTCTTTTGCTTTGAAGAATTGTTGTTCGTGCCAACGAGTCTAGTCTAGAACAATAGGAAAAACGCTTCATACAGACGGTTAGTTCTGATTTTTTATTTTCATAGCACCACGTCCAATCAAAGCTAGATTGAAATCCTAAAAATTTTGGATTGTCTCTATCTTCATATTTAGCAGAGTTTTAGTCTCTATCGAGTTGATTTTTTAGAGATATTTTTCTTTTCATTTTAACGAATCTTTTCTTAGCACAATTTTAATTTTATCTTATATCGAAATTAGAGACACTCGCACATATGCTGTTCCTATTGGAGTATACACAAAAATAATTTATTAAGTTATTTTAAAAAATTATGGAGATTTATTATCTCTCCCTTTATAAAACTTTTATTTTTAAGAAAATTAATTCATATAAACATAATTTGTTTACTTAATTACAACACTATTGCTTCTAATATTTACATAACCAGGTAGAAAAGATAATTATAATCTACTTTTTTCCAACCAGAGTTATGACCCATATTATATTATGTCGAACATAACAAGATTATCATATTCTAATGATTATGACACCATATTAATAATTTAGAACAACAAATTTAATGGTTTCAAGAGTAACAGTTGGTTTAGCATATAAGTCAACGAATATCAAGTACAACTCTTGATTACTCTTCTTTCCTTTTAATCTACTTATAAGTTTAATTGTTGTTTTCTTTATCTTTGTTGTGATTTGTGTTTGCAATTGTGAGATTATGTCTATAGAATTGCATGCGAGTGTTTTCTTTTATCTTGATTTTGTGTTGTTTATAATTGTTTTCTTTGTCATATTTGGGATGAATAATGTGAAGATTGGAGCAAGGCTCTTCAATGGCATTTCACAATTCTAGTACAATATGTCATATCGGATCAATATTTTATTGATGAAGTCTGCACTAGATCAACATCTCTACAATCTATAGACGAAAATGATGGATCTGTGAATCTTTTTTCCAAACTGTACTATAGAAAAATGGCGATTCACGTAGGAAGATGGCCGTCCAGTATGTAATAAGTAAGATTTCGTAAAGTTAGAATTTTATTTTTGTAATTAAGATTGTATTTGTTTTTGTCGAATTTACATTGTAGATGTTGGATGGCTCCTTAATTTTTAATGAAGTTATCCCTTTCTATCTTAAGTATATATATGTGTGTGTGTGTGTGTGTGTGTGTATATATATATAAGATGCCTTCAAAACGAATAAAAATGAGAGAATATCGTGTCACTTTCAACTGTTAAAAAAAAAATAAAATATTGTTTTACAACTTCAATATTGCTATCTAAAAAAAAGCACGTAGTTAACACATGAACTGTGAAACTAACAATGTAATGCGCGAGCTAAAAATTAATATAATATATTGAATACATAAATTGTTAAGTAACACCTGGCAATATACATTTTTTGGAAAAGAGAGGATAATTCATTGATAATTCGCAGTTTAAAATAGTACTTACAATACATATTCGAGTATAAGGAATACTATGTTGAATATCAAAATCACATCTCAACCTCAAAAATATCAACTTTAACAGGTTGGTCACTCACCTCCCCACTTTCATTGCTTCTTAGTACAACTTAGTAAAGAGATTGACGTATTCAATTTCTTGAATTGGGGCAAGATAATTTTCCAATGCAAAATACTACACTTAAATGGTTGGAACTCATTGAAAAGCTACTTCAGTGTAAAACCAACTCATCCCTCCCAAATTCATGATAGCACATAGAAAAATAAAAAACAAACTATAACATAAACTCTCACAATTATAGAGATATATTGTAGAACCCAAGAAATATCTATAATTATAAATATTCGTCATTTTGATGCGAACCGACCTAGAGATCTTGAACTTATAAGACGATTAGATTTTATGGGTAATTCAAGGGTGTAATTTTAGGGGTTGGTTTAACTCAATCGCAGCAAAAACAATATTTATTTATTGATTCTTTGCACCTATAAATTTCAAAAATTCAAATAAAAATTATTTTGGGCAAGTGAAGCTTTTTTCAGCGAAATCTCTCAACCCTCCAGCCATGCTTATATAAAAAATAAATAAATAAATAAATTTTGTTTTCTCCCTCTTTCTCGTTCCTTTTTCATCTTCTTCCTCCAATCGTTCGTCCTCTTTCCATGTTAGATAAACTCTAATCCTAGATGGTTTTCCCTAACTCTCTTAATCAGCCAACACCCTATCACCACCCTCACACCTCACTTCCAATCTCCTCCCATATCCTCTCTCTCTCTAGCCCTCACATTCTCTCCCTTCCCCCAGCCAGCATGCCCACAGACGCTGCCACTGCACCAAAGTCGCCCGCCATGATTTGCTGTCACCTGTAGGCCGCCGCGACCCCTCCCCTATTTGGTTGATATGGTTAGGATTTAGTAAAACCCTAACCTAAATCCTAAAATTTTTCTTCATATATATTAAAAAAAGTTTATATTTCAGTACAAATCTGAATTTTAATTATTAAAAATTTATTGTTTAATCTTCTTGATTCAAAGATTGAAATTTGCTTGTGTTTGAAGAATTTAAAATCAGTCAAGACTACCTTCTTTTTATTTTTCAAGGTAAAATTTTGATCTTTAACCCTCATAATTGTCTAGCTTGGATTAAATTAGACGAATTCAATTAGTAGTGCAATGAAGAGGGTATATAGTTGTGTTGTGAAAGTTTGGGTAATGGGTGATACTATTTGGGACAAAAACAAGGGACTTAGTGCCATTGTTACAGTTAGAATGTAGGGTGATTTTGGAAAACCATGAATCAGTATTGTCTTATTGGAAAATCATGAAATTTATAGGATTTATGGATCTAGAAGTCTTCTATAACTAAAATTTTAAATAGTATTAATCGAAGCTAAAATGAATAAGTTATGCTGGAAATACCGAGAATGTGCAAACCAAGACTATATTCAGATAGTTTGGGAATGCGGCTAAATTTGAATTCGTTAAGGTTAGAATCTGCTAATTCCCTTAAAATCAAAGTTAGACGAGACAAACTATGCTTTCAACAATGGGCTTAAGCTCTAGAATCCAAAATTTAGATCATGAGTTATGGCCTCTAGAAGTTGGACCTAAATTCTACCCCGAATCTAGACGGTTCATGTAGGGGTTTATTAAAGAGATAAAATTCCAAAAATTCACAAAAATCATCTTGGGAAGTCTAATTTGTTAATTCGACATAGAAATAAGTTTCCAAGTGATTTATGGGCCATAGTTCATTAAGTTCCATTTTGGGCTGAGTATAAATATTAACAAATCCGCTTTTGGAAATTAGATAGGCCCATGCTAGAAACTCGAGCTCAAGCTTAGGCACCGCATTTTTCTTAGATAACAATCATTCCCTACTTCTCCTGAATATCCCTTTAAAATGTGCTTTATGTGGGTTATTTTTTACGTTGATTTAAATTGATGTTCGGGGGACATTTTTAAATAAACCGATGTGTTGTTGAGACTTTATTGCTATTATTGAAGTTGGTATGAAATCTTGAATTGTTTTGAATGTGCTTTCAAATGACTTTGGACCTTTACTAGGTTGGGATGGGTTGTTTGAAAGTTTGGGAAATGATCTACTCCCAAATATTAATAATCCAAGTGAATGAATTAGGCGAGATGAGGGAAATTTGCTTCCGATAATAAGAAGATTTTAGAGTCTTCCCCAGGTAATTGCATGCACGGTTAGTAGCCAAGTCTTGTTGACGGGCATGGGCCAAGTTATTAGTAACCATCCAATTAACAGTAGGTCATACACATGATAAGTGGCTCCACCTAAGCCAGATGTAGGTCATGAACCCTAGTGGGGTTGCTTGCCTTTATCTTTGAAACTGAACTAAGAGAGACTTAAATAAACTTAATGGTTCAAGTTGGATTGGTTGGGCACCATCTATTAATTATTTGAGTTATCTTTCCTCCATCCCTAACACTATTTGAAAAGAATTTAAGTCATGTTTGATTGTTAGGGTGTAATCGTTACTGAGCTCCGTCTCATTCCTTTAAATGTTTTGTTTTTCAAGTGATGATCATAGGCATGGGATGGGGCTCTAGTCTAAAGCAAAGCTGTTGGCGCATAGAGCTTAGGAGTTACTATGTTAAATAAATTCCCTGGATTTGAACATTTAACTTAATTTATTACGCTTGGGATTTGGCCCCTTTGATTTAACTTTATTGTTAAATTCTCAATAGCAGATTTTGTGATACTTAGCCTTGTTTTCACTAATAGGAAATGTCGTGGTAATGCACAGTTAGGCTATCCACTGCCACTTAGTGTTACATATCAGTAATAAATAAATTACAAAATTTTGGGGCGTTACATAGTATCATAGTATAGACCTAAAAGCTTGCTCAAGAATGTTGTGATCCAAAATAAAAAGTTTAAAATCTATAGACTTAGGAACTGCGTGGAGTGTGAATGTAAGAAAGGAAAAATGGATGCATGGATAAATGTATTGGAGTACGTGCCTTACTTGTAACTATTTGTGTATAGGATGAATGGTAAACAACTGTGTCCTTGCATGGGGGGTCCATGTCTTCATGAAAGAGTGGCCAAGAAACTTAAGGTTAGCTTAGTTGATCATATCAATCACATTGGGACAGTGATAGATAGATAGATAGATACCTAGGGGATGTGCCCAATAGTTGCTTAAGGCTTGGGCATAACCTGGCACTCTTTCTCCTTCCAACCCTTCGAGGTGACCCAAAGTGGCACTACTGAGTTGATGAATTACACCCTAAGATTCTAGAGTTTCGAGATTGGAGGACATGTTACTGGTGTGGGTGGCAATCAATGAGAATACGATTTATAGATTTAGTTGATTATTTACTTAATGTGGACTCATATGACCAACCCCCTGCACTTACAACCCAAGAAAGTACCCTACTACCTCTTGATGAGGAACGCACTAGGAATTCCACACCCAGCGAACCCAATCAAGCTAGGGAAGAGGAGGGACCTAGGAAGGATGAGGACCATGAGGAGGAACCTAGGAAGGATGAGGACCATGAGAAGGAGCCTATGGAGCATGAGAACCTTGAGGAGGAACTCATAGAGGATGAGGACCATGAGGAGGAACCCAAGGGGGATGTTGACCCTGAGGAGGAACCTAGGGAGGATGAGGACTCCGAGGGACAAGTGACAGATGAAGACCTTGAGGAAGAGCCGATGAAAGATGAAGATTCTGAAGAAGTAGACCTCTATGAGGAACTAGAAACCACTAGAAGAACCTGAGCTTGAATCTGAACTTACAACTGAGTTTGAATCTGAACCTAAAGCTACTCTTTGGAAGTAGGAAAGGTGTGCAGGATGTGTCAAAGGACATGTTCATTGGATGCTCATAAGCAGCAGATGCTAGATAGTGGTTGAAGCTAATAATGTTAGATTTTAGAGATCATGTTTTTTTTATTTGTTAGCAGGATTGGAGTTAAGAAAGTTATTGAATTGCTTGTGTAATGGGAGACATGGTCTGAAAAGCATTTATCATTTTTAGTTTATGCATTGAATTTATTCATTGAGTTTACATGGATATGTTGCTTATGTGATACTTTAAGAACTATCTGTTTGACCTAAACATGAAAGCTAATGACATTAATATATTATTTATAAGACATGTGGTTATATGTAATAAGAACTTAACCGCATAAGTGTTAGGCTCACTGGCTAGTACAAATGATATAAATTGATTCGGTTATAAATATTACTATATGTGGTTATGTGTGAAAAGAAACTTAACCCACGTTAATATGGAGAACACCGTAGCTAGCCTAAGGGAAAGCTAGGAAGCCCTTCGGCCTAGGAATGGGGATGTGACTCCCAGAAATGTGGATGAGACAAATCCACCAATTGGGACGAACCTTATACACCTCCTACTTCTAGAACTTTTACAAAAGCAAGGGGAGTAGATACAATAGCAAAATGAACACCTCCAGAAGATGGTTAAGGTAAAGGAAAGGAAGATAGGGGAGGACAACTTGCACATGTTTAAGAGGCTTGCTAGCCGTAAACCACCAATGTACGATAGCGTCCCTAACCCTAAAGCATTGGAGGATTGGATTCGAGGCATTGAGAAATTGTTTGATGCTCTCCAGTGTCCTGAGGAATAGACGGTCTGATTTACTATGTTCTACCTCAAGGATGAAGCTAACCTTTAGCGGGCTATGATGAGGGAAAAATAGTATGCGTCTAGATTTGACCGAAGTAGATTTAAAGAGTTACTCAAAAACTTCTTTTACCCCGCATCACTTCAGAAAGCTGAGAAAGAATTTATACAGTTATAATGAAGGAAGATGAATGTAGTTGAATATGCTTCTAAATGTATGAAACTCTCTCACTTCAACCCTGCCTTCGTGAGAAATTGAAGATGAACTATTTTTAGGCAGGGCTTAACCCGAGCCTTAAAGGAAGGATGTTAGTGTGTCAGTATATCTCCTATGAGGATATGTACTACACAGCTGTAACCAGCCTAGGGTGACCTGCAATGCCTAAGGAAAGCCATGGCACTATGCACATGAGTGTCATACCAATAAGAGATATTACTACTATGGAAGCCCTTAGCATCAGGTGAAGGATTGCCCACATCCACCATCGTCTGCTAGTCAGAGGCATGAAGGGCAACAGCCACATCAACACTAGCAGTACAAGAGTGGGCAACCAGCAAATCTGAACAACCAAACCCGAGCTCCCCAGCAAAATCAGTCGAGGCCATCTAACCAACCATCCCGGAACACTGGAGGCAAGGACTATGTAATGTGAAGGGAAGAAGTTGAAGATGCTTTTAACATAGTAACTGGTACTTTCTTTATCAAACTCAACGTGTTGATGTCCTATTTGACTCAGGTTCTACACATTCTTGCATTTCTTCTAAGTTACTTGAGGCATTAGGGCTAGTTCCAGCATCTAAATGCTCTTTGTGACCTATAGCCCTCCCTGATAGGAAGATAGTGAGGTATGATGAGTTATATATGGATTACCCTATCCAAATTGACGTTCACAAGTTCTTAGCCGACCTATACAAATTTAGGTTGACCAATTTTGATGTGATTTTGGGTATAAACTGGTTATCGAAATATCAAGTAGAAATAAGTTGTCCTAAATAGAAGATTACTCTAAGGGGGCCTAAGGGAGAAAATGTAATTCATAAAGGGAAAGTCCTGAAGTGTGGAGTGGGACTTGTCATAGTAATAGAAGCCCAAAAGCTATTATGACGATGTTATAGGGGGTTTTTATGCAATGTGATAGATACTAAAACCTTGAGCTATCTTATGAAGACATCCTAATAGTTTAGGAGTTTCCTGATGTTTTTCTGGAGGAAATCCTAGGTCGGCCACCATCTTGGAAGGTAGAGCTTAAGCAGTTAAAAGTCCAGTTTGATGAGTTATTAGAAAATGGGTACATTAGGTTAAGTACATCTCCATGGGGGGCATCGGTGCTATTCATGAAAAAGAAGAATGGAACCTTGATATTATACATTATACGGAGCTTAGTAAAATATCCATCAAGAACCGCTATCCTCTACCTTAGATGGATGACCTCTTTGACCAGTTAAAGGGCGTTGGGACTTTTTCTAAAATAGATCTTCAATCTGGCTACCGTCAACTCTGTATCAAGGAGGATGACATACTTTAAGATGGTATGTCGTACTCAATACGAGCACTACGAGTAAGTATTGATGCCTTTTGGACTTATCAATGCCCTAGTCGCATTCATTGACCACAATAATAGAGTCTTTAAACCTTATTTGGATCAATTTAAAGTAGTATTTATTGATGATATATTGATCCCCTCAAGGATACTAAAGGAACATACTCGTCACTTGAGGACAGTTTTAGAAGTGCTAAGGAAAAATGAATTGTATGCGAAGTTGAAGAAGTGTGAGTTTTGGTTTAAAAAAAAAGGCATTTTGGCGCATGCAGTGTCTAGAGAAGGAATCTGTGTGGATCCTCAAAAGGTAGAAGCCATAGCACAGTGGCCAGACCCAAGAGTGCAACTGAAGTGAGGAGTTTTCTAGGATTGGTGGGATATTACAGCAAATTTATTCATAACTTTTCTAAGGTCGCAACATCCCTCACTAAATTAACAAGTAAAACCACTAAGTATGAGTGGACTAACAAGTGTGAAGAAGCCTCTCAAGAGCTTAATAGAGATTAACTAGTGCACCTGTATTGGTATTACTCACTAACAGTGAGGATTCTGTGGTATATAGTGACACATCTAAAGAAGGACCGGTTCGTGTGTTAATGCAATACAATCGTGTCATAGCTTATGCCACTTGACAACTAAAACCCATGAGTGGAACTATCTAACCTACGACTTGGAACTAGCAACAGTTAGGGGTGAGTAAAAAAAATTAAAACCGAAAAACCGAATTGAAAAACCGAAAAACTGAACCGAAAAATCAGTTAATCGATTTGATTTTTCTAAAAAATTTGGTTTGGTTAACTGAACCAAAAAATTTTACAGTTTCGGTTTCGGCTTCGATTTCGGTTTAGCCATTTGAGATTCGGTTAGCTGCACGGTTAACCGAAATCAAAACTTACACTTTTATTTAAAAAAAAATTATATTGGTCAGTTGTAAATTTTATAATTATTAAAGATAAGACTAAACATGCAATAATGTGTAAATTAATATTTGGCGTCTCAAATAGTTAAATTAATTCAAAAAAGGAGCGAAAATTGAAAATTAATAATTTAAATTAACGGTTAACCGGTAATCGAACCAGAAATCCGGTTAACCGAACCAAAAATCCGGTTAATCGAGTTTTTCGGTTTGGTAACGGTTCACACTTTTGTAAAACAAAAAAATTTGGTTAACCAAAAGTCTCAGTTCTGTTTTCAGTTCATAATTTTTGCAAACTGACTTTCCGGTTAACCGATTTTCGATTAACCGAATTTCCCGTTAAGCGGTTTTGATCACCCCTAGCAACAATGGTATTCGCATTGAAAATTTAGAGGCATCATTTGTGCAGGGTGCACTGTGATATCTTTACTGACCATCAAAGCCTAAAGTAGCTATTTTCATAAAAGGAACTGAACCTGAGGCAACTAAGATGGTTAGAATTCCTTAAGGATTATGACATAGACTTCCAATACCACCCAGGGAAGGCAAATGTGATAGCTGATACGTTAAGTCACAGGTCATACCCAACACTTAGCTACTTATTAGCATTACCCAGAGACATAGAAGAGGATTTTAAGAAGCTGGAGATTAATGTGGTGACAAGAAGGGAAAAACCAATGCTTCATGCCATTGAGGTACAACCTACTCTTATTGAAGAAATTCGAGCAGCCCAGAACACTGACTCGTAACTAGAAAGGATTAAGGCTAAACTGCTAGCAGGGAATGAACTTGGCTTTGTTATTCACAAAGATGGAACCTTAATGTTTCAAATCGGGTATGTGTCCCAGCTGTGGCAAAACTTAGTAAGAAAATTCTAGATGAGGGGCACAACACCCGATATTCTGTACACCCTGGTGGAAACAAATTGTGTAAGGACTTGAAATAGACTTTTTGGTGGAGCAATATGAAGCAAGAAGTAGTAGACTACGTTGCTAAGTGTCTAACCTGTCAATGGGTGAAAATGGAACACCAAAGACCTGTAGGACTCTTACAACTATTAGAGGTTCTTGAGTGGAAAATTGGATTCATTTTCCAACGATTTTGTGGTAGGCTCACCACCCGCACAGAAAAAGAATAATGCAATTTCGGTTATCGTAGATACACTTCTAAGACGGCACATTTATAGTAATGAGGAACACATGGACACTGGATCAATTGGCCTATGCCTATTTGGAGGAGATTGTTCGATTACATGCGGTACCGAGTTCTATAGTTTTCAATGGGGACACTAAATTTCAATATGGATTTTGGCCGAAACTACAAGAGGTGTTTAGGACGTTATTATGCTTTAGTACAGCCTCTCATCCAGCTGGTGCTCTGGATTTTGGCCGAAACTACAAGAGGTGTTTGGCCGAAACTACAAGATGGATAAATTAAGAGAACAATCCAAACACTAGAAGATGCATTACGAGCTTGTGCTCTGGATTTTAAGAAACCTTAGGACAAGCAATTAGCACTGATTAAGTTTTCCTACCATAATATTTACCATTCCAGTATTGGGATGGCTCCTTACGAAGTGTTGGAAGGCAGACGATGCAAAACCTCACTGTGCGGTTAACAGATTGATGATTTATTAGCCATTGGACCTGACCTGATCCAAGCTACTACCCAGAAGGTTAGGGTAGTCCAAGAAAAATGAAGGCAACTCAGAGCCATTAGAAACATTACTCTGATAAAAGGCGTAGGGCTTTAGAGTTATAGGTGGGAGACCAAGTCTTCCTTAAGGTGTCTACAACCAAGGGCATCATGAGATTTGGCATGATAGGAAAACTTAACCCTAGCTACATTGTGTCATATCCCATCATTTAATGAGTTAGGGAAGTAGCCTATCGGTTAAAATTACCACTAGAATTGCCAAGAATGCATAATGTCTTCCATGCACCATAGCTATGCAAGTATATTCCTGACCTCTCCCATGTTAACGAACCTGAACCTGTGGAACTTCAAGAAGACTTATCATATGAGGAGCAACCAACCCCCATCTTAGATCGAGGAGCAAAATGGCCCCGTAAGAACACAATACCACTAGTGAAAGTCATTTGCACCAATCACGAGGTATTGGAAGCTACCTAAGAACCAGAAAAAGAAATGCGTTCTAAGTACAACCCATTTGTTTGACTAATCAGGTGTATGCGAAGTTTCAGGGATGAAACTTCCTTTAAGGGGCGCCAAAAGAAATTTCAATAATTATAAATATTCATTCTTTCGATATGGACCAACCTAGAGGGCTTAAGCTTGTAAGACGGTTAGATTTTATGGATAGTTCAAGGGTGTAATTTTAGGGGTTGGTTTAAGTCAATACAAGCAAAAACAACATTTATTTTTTAATTCTTTGCACCCAAAAAATTAAGAAATTTAAATAAAAACTATTTTGTGCAAGTGAAATTCTTTTTAGCAAAATCTCCCCCCTCGATCGTGCATATTTTAAAAAAAATAAAATAAAATATTATTTTCTCACCCTTTCTCTTTCCTTTTTCATCTTCTTCCTCCAATCTCTCTTCCTCCTTCTATATTAGATAAGCCCTAACCCTAGATGGCTTCCCTTACCTCTCTTAATCAGCCCCCATGCCATCACCACCTTTACACCTCACTCCCAATCTCTCTCTCACGTCCTCTCTTTATAGCCCTCACATTCTCTCTCTCTCCCCCCCTCATAGCCACTGTACCCATCGACGTCGCCACAACACCGCCGCCACCTAACATGACTTGTATCTGCCACCCATCCACTCCCTCCTCCCCTCCTTGGTTATGGTTAGGATTTAGTAAAACCCTAACCCAAACCCTAAAATTTTCTTCATGGAAAAGGTTTATATTTTTGAGTACGAATCTAAATTTTAATTGTTTAGAATCTTATTGCTTAAACTTCTTGATTTACGTATTGAAATTAGCTTGTGTTTTAAGAATTTAAAACCATCTAATCCTTCCTTCTTTATAATTTTCAAGGTAAAATTTTGATGTTTAACCCTCATAATTGTCTAGTTTGGATGAATTAGAGGGATTGCGTAAGGACTAGAATGAAGAGGACATTATATGGTTTCACTGTGAGAGTTTTGGATAATGGGTGAAAGTGGTTGGGATAAAGAACCTAGGGAATTAGTGTTGTTACAATCAACACGTAGGGCGATTTTGAAAAAACATGAATCAGTATTGGCTAGTTGCCAAATCACAAATGTCATATAGTTTATAGATCTAGAATTCCTACGTATCTGGAATTTTACATCATGTTAATTGAAGTTAAAACTAGAACGTTATGATGAAAATACAGAGACTGCACAGATCTGGACTATATTGGGATAGTCTGGGAACTTGGCAAGATTACAATTAGTTAAGGTTAGAATTCACTAATTCCCTTAAAACAGAAGTTAGAGTGGACAAATTAAGCTTTTCTTGAAGGGATTAATCTCCAGAATCAGACATCTAGATCACAAGTTATGGCTTCTAGAAGTTGGACTTAAATTATATCCCTAATCTGGGTGGTTCATGTAGAGGTTTATTAAAGAGATAAAATTGCAAAAATTCTTAAAAATTATTTTGCAAAGTCTAATTTGTTAATTAGGCATAGAAATAGGTTTCCAAGTAATTTATGGGCCAAAGTTTATTAAGTTCAATTTAGGCTGAGTATAAATGTTAGTAAAGCCGCTTTTGGAAATTGGATAGGCCTAAGTTAGAAAGTCAAGCTCAAGCTTAGGAACTGCATTTTTATCAGGTAACAATCATGCCTTAACTCTTTTGAATGTCCCTTTAAAATGTGCTTTATGTGGGTATCTTTTACAGTGATTCGAATTGATGTTTGAGGGACATTCTTGAATAAACTGATGTGTTGTTGATAGTTTATTGCTATTATTTAAGCTTGATATGAAATCTTGAATTTTTTTGAAAGTGCTTTCAAATGACTTTAGACCTCTATAGGGTCGAGATGGGCTATTTGAAAGTTTGGACAAATGACCTACTTTGAAATGTCAATAATCTAAAAGTGAATGAATTAGGCAAGATGAGGGAGGTTTGCTTCCGATATTATGATGGCCTTATAGTCTTCCAGGGGTAATTGCATCCATTTTTAGTAGCTATGTGGCATCTTGTTGATGGGCATGGGCTAGACCATGAGTAACCATCCAATTGACAATAGGCCAGGCATTGGATAGGCGGCAATACCTGAACCAGATGTAGGTCGTGGGACCTAGTGAGGTTGCTCACCCTTATCTTTAAACTGAACTAAGAGAGACTTATATGAACTTAGTGGTTTGGGTTGGAGTGGTTGGGCACTATCTATGAATTATTTGGGCTATCTATTAGGGATGGTTGTTACTGAGCTCTATGTCATTCATTTAAATGTTTTGTTTTGGAGGTGATGAACATGAGCATAGGATAGGAATCTAGTCTAAAGTGAGGTTGTTGACATATAGGGCTTAGAAACTGTTGCGTCGAATAAATTCGTTGGATTTGAACAATTGATTTTAATTTATTATGCTTTGACTTTGACCCCTTTAATTTGACTTTATTATTAAGTTCTCAACAACAGATTCTGTGATACTTAGTCATGTGTTTCGTAATAAGAAATATGATAGTAATGTCCCATTGGGTTATCCATTGCCACTTAATATTAAATATTAGTAATGAAATAAAATTTGAATTCTTAGGGCATTACATATATAACTCTCACAAAAGGAGATGTTGTTTACTCTCTAAATTGAGGAGACAACTAGTAAAACTAGTAGTTGTATTAATACTAAAGAATAAGAAAGGCTGGAAATGATCTGAAAGATAATGATTCCCTTTAATTACAATCTTTGAAGAAATCACTTCTTGTGCACAAATGAAAAGAAGGAAGAGAGGAGAGAAGATGGTTGAAATTTGGCAATATATTATGGGTTGTATTGTTTTCCCTTTTTTAAACATTGTAGTAATTTTAGGTTCTTTAATTATATGATGTATGATTCTATTGCATGAACTACCATCAAGGAGGTTAACTTCCCTTTTTAGGATTCAACTGATGCCTTGCATGAATATATATAATGTATATTCATGATTGAACTATTATCTCTTGTTAATTATGTCCATGTATATATACCAATCAGTGAAGAATCTTCACAAATATATGCAGTTATATATATATATATATATATATATATATATATATATATATATATATATATATATATATATATATATATATATATATATATATATATATATATATATATGTGTCTCTGTGTGTGTGCGTGTATGTGTGTGTGTGTGTGTGTGTGTGTGTGTGTGTATATATATATACATATACATACATACATATATACATATGCATATATATGTACACACACACACACACACACACACACGCACACACATACATACATATATATATATATATATATATATAATATATATATATATATATATATATATATGTATATATATATATATATATATATATATATATATATATATATATATATATATATATATATATATATGTATATGTATATATGTATGTTGAGAATGAGGGGCAAGGCCCCTAATTTATATTATTAATAATGCACCACGTGTGGCAAAGGGATATTAAAGTAGTCCTCCTGTAACACACATCCAATATACTGTTGGGGCTCTCAAAAACAACAAACGAGGTGGTTTGGTCCACTCCTACATTAGCCAGACAATCTATCACTCTATTTAATTCGCGATAGCAGTGATTGAGTTTGACTAACCATCTAGACTTGCAAATTAGTTCTTGGCATTTCTTGGTCGTGAAGTAGTGGAGTTGGTTATTCTTGGTTGGCCCTGTCATTATATCTAACACCACTTTGAAGTCTTGGTGTACCTCTTGTTTTAAAATGCCTAAACTCCATGCTAGACGGAGATCTTGCAGTAATGCCAACTTTAAAGCTTTAGTAGAGGAGCAAAGACCATAATTTGCTGCAACACCATTTATCTAATTCCCTCGGTGCCCCTTAATAACACCTCCATCACCTGCTGAACTGGGGTTTCCCCTTGAAGCATCATTGACATTGAGCTTAGCCCTGTTATCAGGAGGTGGCTCCCGTCTTACAAGGATTTCAGACTTGGGTTTCAACTTCCTATTAGGGGCCAAACCAAAAGCATTAACAGTCTCCTTACCATGCTTCCTTATAAGTTTATATGGTCGATAAAGAGTAAAATTGGGTCTTTAAAGGCCCTTTTCTTTCTCTATTTCCACAGCATCCATACAGCAATAGAAAAATATGCTGGCCAGTTCTCACTTATGACATAATTCGACTCAAGATTGAAACCCAGCCAAGGTTGCAATGGTAGCGAGAAAAACATGGCATGAAGATGTCTAGGCACTAGCCTTTCCCAGATAACAAGAGCTAGGGGACAATCCTGTAAGATGTACAAAGAGGTATCATCTATGCCAGGGCTATTTCGACATGATGGATCTGTGGCCAGCCCACGATGGAATCTGTTACCATAACTCATGACACAGTCATGTCCAACTAACCAAAGAAAGAGATGAACATGTCGGGGAATCAGAGCCTTCCAAATAAACATCCAAATCGGGTCATGTTCTTCATGTACATGAGCACGAATGATATTAATAGCAGACTTCATAAAGAAATTCCCATCTTAGGATCGAACCCAGGATCAGTGATCTTCATTGTTGATATCATGATCAGGATATTGCTCAGAAGAAGAAATGACCTTAATCATGTCTTGTGGGAGTAACATGGCAAATTTCTCCTATTGCCATCCTTTATTTCTATCACAGAATTCAGTGACTGTGGTGTCTTCGATATCTTACGGAATGGGTGACATAGCATAGTTGCACAAAGGTTCAGCTACTACCCAGTTATGGAACCAGAATAAAGTTTTATTACCATTATCTACTTCCACTAAGACTCCTTTTTTGAGATATCTAGCACTTTCTAAGATTCCTCACCACGTATTGGAACAATCTTGTTCTGGCTCAAACATATTAATGTCACAATGACCCTTACAATATTTTGCTCAAAGTACACGTGACCAGAGTTTGTCATGTTAAGTTAACAGTCCCCAACCAAGCTTCATGAGGAATGCCCTATTGACTTGTCGCATCGATCGAAATCCGAGGCCCCCGGCTTCTTTGGATTGAGTAACATGGTCCTATGAAATAAGATGGACACTGCGATTTTCTTTACTGCCCTCCATAGGAAACTCTTGACTTTTTGTCAATATCATCACAAATCAAACTCGCTGTTTGCATGGAGTAATAAGGAATTGAAGAAATTGCGGACTGCATCAAAGTTGTGCTACCAGCCATTGAGAGGACTTTGGCTTTCGAAACGAGTAGTTCCTTCTCCATGTGATATGAGATATATTTGAATGTGCTGCGGGACACTCACCCACTAATGGTTAGAATGCCGAGGCATTTGCCTAAGTTTTCAGTGATTGGTATTCCAAGTTCCTCACTTATTGCATGAGTAACCTCTTAGCTCATATTTTTGGAAAAGAGAACCTCGGATTTATAGTAACTAATTTTTTGGCCCGAAGCATCACAAAAACCTTCAAGGCATCCCTTAATAACCCTAGCTTGGAAAGTTTCCCCAAATAAGATGAGATCGTTCGTAAATAGAAGATTTAATAGAGAAGGGCCATCTCTGCTAGTAAAAATAGGTTTCCGTAGGCCACCCATAACCCAGTCTTCAATCATGTGTCTCAGTCTCTGTATACAAAGCACAAATAGGTAAGGAGGAAGAGGGTCCCCTTGCCTTATCCCTCTAGATGCAATAAAGGCCTGAGTACATTCACCATGCCAAAGAATCGAGAAAGAAGCTACAGAGATGCAGTTGAGAATCACGTCAATCATGCTGTGAGGGATGTGGGCTTCTAATAAAGACTCCTTCACAAAGGACCATCGAAGATGATTATAGGCCTTTTTAAGGTCTATTTTAATGATCATAGAGCCTTTATTTCCTTGTTTCCTCCTCATGGTATGTAACATTTCTTAGACAATTACGACCCTATTTGTAATCTGTCGTCCTGGTACAAAGCTGCATTGAGTAGGTGCAACAAGCTTTTCTAATATTGGCTTTAATCTATTAACTATGACTTTGGTGATGGCCTTATAAGCAACATTGCAGACGCCTATAGCACGAAGCTGAGTCACAGATAGGGGATTTTCAACCTTCGAGAGAAACACCAAGAAGGTCTCGTGAATGTGATCTAGAAAGGCTCCACCATTGAGAACATCAAGCACAAGATCACAAAGTGTATGTCCAGTAAGGTCTCAAAATTTCTGATAAAACAATGCTTCAAAACCATCAGGGCCTAGAGCCTTATAAGCACCCATTTCGAATATAGCATCTTTAACCTATTGCCTTATAAATGTTGCACCCAGCTTGTTCATGTCTTCTTCCTCAAGGAGGGGATCTCCTACTTGGCAACATGTATGGTTGATATTGCTCATTATCATCCGTATATAGAGATGAAAAGAATTCCTAAACCATTCTCTTAATGTCATCTATTTCCTAAACCCAATTACTGGAGACGTCTTGGAGGGCTTCTATACAGTTGACACGTCTTCTCACAATTGTGCTAAGATAGTAGAATTGTGTATTTCTATCTCCATCTCCTATTGCTTAAAGCCTAGATTTTTTAAAACTAAAATATTTCAATTGGTTTGAGCACTTCCTCAGGATCCTTCTGCAATTCTACCTCAAGTTTGAGCAGATGCTTGTTACACTGTTGAGAGAGTTTTTGTTGGACTCCTAACTGGGCCTAAAGTTCATTTCAATCCTTGAATAAATGTCCAAACACCGTTTTATTCCAATCATTCAACGCCTTAGCATAATGTTTAAGGGTTGGATAAAGGGGAAGTTATTGGCACCATTGATCTCTAAGAAATGTCTCAAAATAAGCATGGGACATCCAAGCTGCTTGGAAACAGAATGACTTTCGGGCTTAAGTAGCATTGGTGAAGGCAAAAGGTGATATTAGTATCGGATAGTGGTCTGATTGGTGTTGAAGGAGGTGATGAACCCCCACTTCTTCAAATCGTTCCCGCTAGGATAGGTTGCACAACCCTCAGTCAAGCCTGGCATACCTTTGAGTCCTAACACCACGACCCCTATACCAAGTATATCGTGGCCCTAAAAATCCCAAATCAAATAGGCCATTGTTTTCAATCCAACGAATGAATTTGAAGCACCTTCTTGCAAGCCCTTCATCACAGCGTAGTCCCTCCTCGAGCAACTTGGTGTCATTAAAGTCACCCGCTAGAAGCCAAGGTCTATCATTATGTTGATTAAAGTCACTAAGCTTCTCCCATAACTCATCTCTGAGTTGTTCATTGGGGCTTCCATAGACAACACTAAAGAGCCAACTTTTATCATCTCGAGGGAAGACTTGAATTGTAACAAACTGGGGTGAAAAGGATATAACATAAAGGTCTATTGCATCCGATCTCCAAAAGACCTAAGTTCCACCCCTAAATCCATCTGTTTGAACTCTGAAGTTGCCATCAAAGCCGATTTTAAGCTGCATTTTTAGTTCGCCCACTAATTTTAGTTTCGACCAAAGCTAAAATTTTAGGATCATATATTCTAACAAACTACTTAAGCATGCACAAAAACTATTTACTTCCAGCCCCCTAAGAATTCAACACAAATATATTGAAATTTTTTTTGTTCATGAAACTGGATAAATGGTTTGGTAGAGACATGTGTTGGCCATCAAATATGCTCCTTGCAATTATTGTGCTTCCCCTCCAAGGGATTATGCATTAGTAGTATCTCTATTAGGCAATCATCATTTTCTCTAATATAATGGGAACTAGTTGGGTAATCATCATTTCTCATGTGAGTATTTGAACCACAAGGATGGCGATAAGCTTTTATTTGCACCGTGGTCTACATAAGCACCACTTGGTGGGTCTCCAGAATGTAATAGAGAGCTTTGTTTTAGGATGCCATCGACGTCCCTTCGGACCTCTGTGCTAAGGGATTAGTTCGAGGAGGTAACTTGTAGTGGCTGGGGGGGGGTTGGTATGGAAATGACCTAGGCTGGAGTAATTCTAGTAGTAACTAGGTGTTGTAAGGAAATGAGGTTCTCCTTTCATACACCGCCGATATCTCTTAGTACTACCGACATAGTCGGGCCAACATGGGAGGTAAGCAAATGTGAATCGACATTAATTTGCAGTGCTAATGGGATAGGAGGTCCAGGCCTATGATTAGTAATGAATTTTGGGCCTAAACTAATCTGAGCCCCATCCTGAAATATGATCCTCTCCATGTCATTGGTCTAAAAGGTAGCCATCTTCTCATTTTCTCTAGTAGCTAATTCAGTCCCTTGATTTTGGGGATTAAGATTATTGGCTAAATTTATACTTAACTCTATTTGCACGTCTTTAGCTTCATTATGGAATGAATCCTCCCCAAAATCTTCGGTAATATTGTAATTACCATCATCTAGTACGGCAAATCTTAAGCCTGCCTGATTTAAGTCTTTCCTTTGCCCATGCATATTTTTGGCTCTATTTTGCTTGTTTCCTATATCAACATTCCAGGGTAAAGAAGCTATTTTTTCTGAATTTGGGTCTGAGTTAGAACCTTTGGGTTTATTCTTGTCTTTTGCCATATCATTGCCAAGATGAGAAGTCTTCTTCTTAATTGGTTTTTGACGAGCATCCATGAGCCAAATTCCTCAAGATATTTTGACCGATTTTACGGGACGATAACTATAGGGTCTAAAGGTCCCTCCGATCGTTGTATTCTTGTAGTTTCTCTATCAGTGGAAGAAAGTAGGCGATTCTTCTCTTTATGCCCTATCTTGCCGCACTTGAAGCAAATGAGCCGAAGGCCTTTATATTGGACCCTTTAGGCCCTGCCATGGAGGTGGAATTTCGATAAAAGGGGTTTAAGAAAGGTCAATTTCAACATTCATTCTAGTAAAATGTCCCTTTTCCACATAAGTGGTAGTTCGATCGACTCGAATCAACTTATTAATCTTCTTACCAATAATGGGCAGAAACCCTTCATCTAAGTATTGCACACTCAAATGCAGAATTTTAATCCAAGCATTTAAGTGACGAATCAGCTCTTCGTCAGGCACAAAGTTAGCAACCTATTTGCATATTGTGAAATACTTATCCCTGATCAACCAAGGCTCTTGAGTTAAGACATGTTCATAAACTTAAGAGTCCGAAAATCAAGCCACATAATAATCACACCCTATTTCAATTAGGAATAAATCGCCTTTAGGGTTCCATTTCACCATCAAACTTTTCGTGAGTTGCAAGTATCCCATGCCTTTCTCGAAGAGTTTCCCTATCAAAGCTTGTCTCAATGGCTTCTTTATCTAACTTTTTCGTCTCTCATGAGCCTGATGGTAGGGCATCAAGGATCCTCTTCTTCATCTGGTTTTGGGTCATCATCTGTGTCCCATTTGTTGTTTTCCTCTTCCCAAGCCGAATTGAAATGATTAGAAGAGTTGATGAATGTCAAATTGGGGTTGTTGTCCATAAGTCTATCCCTAAACAAGACGGTTTTTGTGACTGGGTAATTCTTGCTGGGTTGATCTTCAGTAGTTTGTCTAGTTTCATTCTCCGGTCTGAGAATTACTTCCATGTCATCCGTTTCATTGTGCATGAATTCTTGCAGATGTACTTGTTGATACCCTATCTTCATTTTCTTCTTCGAGCAGAGCTCAAGGTCCCTTTCTTCAGTGGACTTTTCCCTAGCGGGAGAGTCTTCCATTCATGTGACTTAGGTATTAGTTTTTTAAATGTATGTATCAAAAATAGATAAACAATTTTTTTTTTGGCAATTATTCAAACATTCAAATTGTGATAGAATAACTACATTAGATAATCATGCAATAAGTAGATATCGACCAAGTTACTAAACTTCAGTAAAAATTCTTAGTCCTTCATCCCTGCATTCATGCGCAGGCTAAAGTTTACGCTTTTTTTTGTTCTCTCTATTTGGGCTTATTATTATGCTCAATAGAGAAGGCGTTAATTTAAACATTAACAATCTTCAAGGATCTTGATATTCTATATGCATGGAGTACATATCATTTGAACCACGAGTGCTACATATTTATTGAATGTTTTACTATATGTATAGAACAAACTCAGTAAAATGTTACTCATCTTACAAATTTAGAGGGTTGCATTTTCGGTTTGTCAAGTATTTTGTTTATGCTTATTGAAGTACGTTTGTCTGCGTTTAATTTTATCATTCATGTGGATGTGTTAAGTATTCATGAATAAATAAGAAAAAGAAAGGTTTAGATCTAACCATGTGAATTGCAAAACAGTATTAAAACTAGTGATATAATATATAAGCATTCATTACACTAGGAACTTAAATGACAAGTTTCTCATGAGATTGGTTATGTTTTTTATTCTTGTTATTTTTTATGTCATATGTTTATGTGACTTCGAATTCATGTATTTATATTAGGCTTAATTTTACGCAAATGTTTCATATCTGATGTATTAATAGGATAACCAATTCCTTTTGTGTGTGGGGGGAGGGGGGAGAATAAGTAATTAAATTTATTAATACCTAATACGTGGCAGTTTTGCTGTAAAATCATGCACCGTGATTAATTACTCTAATTTAGTTTAAAACTAATCATGGATGCAGTAAATTCATGCATAGCAATTATTAATCTGCACTACTTGACAAAATCATGTCATAGACTGGGGTCCACATAATGACGTGGACCATGGGTGTTCACTAGCTTAAATGAGTATTTATATGGTGCACAAATAAGCATTTTGATAATGAGAATTTTTGTGGCCTTGAAATGAACATTTACATGGAGTAAAAATATGCAGCTGACATCTTCATGTGTCTTTTTATGTATATGTTTTGTTTGCATCTGCGACATTCATCAGTATGTTTTGATCAGTTACAACTAGGTCATATATTGGAAACTATTTTGCTCAGTAGAAAGAATATTAATATTCACAAAATTGAATCTCTTGATGAGAACTCAAAAAATAATATTCCTTGTTGCTAGTTAATAGTCAATGAGAACTTATGGAATCTATTAATGAGCATTTTGTGAGACTTATTGAAAAGCATTTTGAGAATTGTCCAGCAGGGACCTTTAATACGTATAATTACGTTGTGAGAGACTATGATGTTATTTCACCATTTTAAAATTGATGAATATTTACTTCATTTGGTTTGCACTTTAAAATTTATGACTATGTCAAAGAAAATATGTTTCACTATTTCAAAATTCATGGACAATCACTTCAAACCATAATGAGCATTTATAATGTATACTAATGAACATTTTAAAATGATCCCTAGTAAGATATATTTTTTTTATTAACATGCAGGCTAATCAATACTAGTACTATGGAAAATCAAACATAGATAGGCATAAAACATAAAAGCAATGAAAAATTGGAACTAATAAAATTTTAAAATAAAAATTTTTTTAAAAAAATTGTACAAAAACAAGTGCAAAACATTAAGGCTCCATGTGGATCTTAGAAAATTTGGTGGAAAGAAATTTTTTTTGGGAAAGTTACTTTTTTTTCCTTGTGTTTGGTTTAGAGAAAACCACAAAGAAAAAAAATATAGAGGAAAGTTAGGTGAAAAAATTGTTAGAAACAAGTGATAAAAGTTTCCCCATAAAATTGTGAGGAAAGTTTGAGAAAAATTTTCAACCTTCTCTGACCTCACATTGCTTAGAGGACATCAACATGATTCAAGTAGTTCATCAACATTCAAATTTTTCATCCAAATTCTTGTATTTGTTTCTCAATTCAAACAAGAGAAAAAAAAACTCATTTTCTCCCTACTTTTTTTCTTTCACATTTTTTTTCCTTCAACTTTTCTTTCCATCAAATTTTCTAAGGCCAAATAGAGCCTAAGAGAAGGGTTTTAAAACCCAGCTTTTAAGAAGAGTTAAAAAAATATATACGGGATTAGGCGTTGAGCCTCTAACTTCAGATTTCAATGCACAGCTTTCACTAGCTGCTGCCATATGTTTCTTTAAGCTTGCTTCTGCTTTACTTTTCCCCTTGCTTAAAGAACTCTTCTCCCTCGCCAACGTATTTCGGTGCCCAAAATATTAGCCCTAGCAAGCTCTAGTTCCACTGCCTTAGACCATAGGCGGTGAGTCTCTGAAAGTCATCGCTGGCTGAGCCCATCATTCCGAATGTCGCTATTGCTTTTTTCTATTTGATTTCATCTTATTTGCATCTATTCATCGTCTAGGAGAATTACGGTCTAGTTCCTCTAATCCTAATCTTATTACGTCCTTTATACCTTAATTTTGCTCCATAGCTTCAAATTCCATGTTCGTTTTCTTCCTTTCTTTATTATAGTCGATCTAGGATTTGATTGTACAAACTGAAAGTACACAATTAAGGAATTTGCAGATGAAGAAGCAAGAACAGTGTTGTTTGCTTGACAAGTAGTCACTCCAAGTTCTAGGCAGCCAAATTTTAGGCTTCTCTAATCTTACTTCTAATTTATGGCTAGTATTGACTTTGGGAACGAAATAGATTATTACACGATGGCTTAGATTAGAGAAGAATTTGAAAAGGAACTTAGGAAGAGAATTACAGAGATGAAAGACCCTAAGGAGCCACTTATAGCTTTCAAGTCTTTGAATGCGGAAGCTGATCGATTTTATAAGCTAGAAGCTTACAAATCTGCAATCACCAGGCATGACAAGGCCATGCAATATATCTCTGTGTTTGTTCCTAGTAATAAAGAGGAGGTAAACATGATGGAAGATCTAGGCTGTCTCTTAATTTGAATTAGCCTATCTGTTGGAATTGGATGTTTTTGATACTGCTAAAAATCAATGTGATTTAGCTTTAAAAATAACACTTGTTTAATGTCAAGGCTCGGTTTTGAAGAGTACAAATTTAGTGAAGTTATATGATGGGAAAAGCCCTTAAAGATCTTCAAACTGTTATTAGGTTTGATACCTCTGATGATGAAGTGAAATCGGAGTTAAATATATAAAATCGAACAAATTGCAGCTCTACTTGTCAAATGATTAAGGGCAAAGAGTCATCAATGTTTGTAACAACTCTATTGTGAGCAGGGTAATGGTCATGACAAAGTAATATTTGATCACTTAAATTTAGGTCAACTATCCGACTCTGAAATATTAAACAACAGAGAGGATAACTCTATTACTAGTCCACTAAAGATGAAAGAGGGCCAACATACAAACAATATATTAACTACAGGAATGAATAAACTTATAAAAGGAAGCCAAAGTGTGATTTGTGAAACTAGTGCCCAAATATGTGGAGAGGTGGAAATCAGAAGTGACAACAACTTGCATCGAGGGGGAATGGACAAAGCCATCCAAGATTGAACATAGCATATGTGAAATGAATGTTGAGGAATTCAGCGGGTCGAGAAGCGTAAGAGACAGAGAGTTACAGAATCAACATGATGATGAGGAACTAATTAGAAGCTTTGAAGTCGGAATGATGGGTGTCGGACCTCCTAAAGAAGTAGATATGATGGCTACAGTTGAAGAAAGGAGTGTGAAAGATGAAATAAGAAGCAACACAACTATGGGCTTTGATTGTGTAAGCATGCATTCTGACTTGTCATTATCCTTAGCATTAGCCTCCACAACACATACGGAGGGTGGGAAGAATGTAGCACAAATCATGTCTCCAACATCTACATTAAAGGCTGCTGAGGATTGTCTAGACATTGGATTGCCAATGAAAACTAATAAATTAAGACCACAAACTCTCTTTAGATCACTTACATAATGCATCAAAGAATTGTGCAAGGGAAGTACGTAAGTTGTGCGATAGAAAAACAATGACGTACTTAACTGTTCATACAAGGCAGAGAAACAAACATCATTTAGAGAGCAGAGTTTGTCATGGAAGGACAAATTTGTGGAGTCTAGCATGGAAAAGGTTGATGGCACTACTAAGGAAGATGCTAAGGAAATTAGCATAATGGTTTGTATTAGCCACATGATAGTTGTAGGTAATAAAGGAGGTGAAGAGACCAATGTATGTCAGTTCTCAGCACAAGGTCAAAGTAGCTAGAAGAGAAGAAGCCCACGACTTTAAATAGAGCACCATTTACGGCGGACAAACCCATGATACATTGAACGATCATATGTTCACATAACATTAATGCTTAATAACCAACATAGAGTTTAACGTATACTTAACTGATGCAAAAAGAAACTTCAAAGCAATATTTACTTTGTAGTTCACAAACCAATATCCATAGGCATAGTATTTCATTGTAATTACTACGAATAGACCATTAACATGCCCAAGCCGATTTAGAAATAACCTTTAGACATAATTCAGTTTATTCCACAATTGCTTCAACCGCCCAACTAGCATCCCTAAGCGTTAAATAGACTTCAAATGCAGCAACTGATGCTATGATAGCCCGATAACAGCATTCTGTTTACTTTTAAGTCCTCAATTTAACTGGTTCATTTAACCATGCATTAACTTAACATACAACTAACCCAAAATCAGTGCCATGCTTGTAATTTCTCAATATCGATTCTAATTTTCCCGAACTAACTACTAAACTCAAAATCGACAGGCGCTAGCTAAATTTAATTAAAATTATTGAAAATAATAATAATTAGGAGTAAAGAAATCCCCACCTCGATTCCAAGCTAGGTCTTTGTTCGAAGGGATTGCTGGCTAGACTTTGGGTACTCGAACAGCTCCAAATTTCTGACCTTGCCCTCTGGTCGCATGAGTAGCACCCAATTCATGGCTAAACTCACAAAATTTGAACCCTAAAATAGACCAAATTTCAGTTACTGACTTGAGGTTGAATTGGGTGTTTGAAGTTGCCAATTTCAACTCCAATTTATAGAAGATTGAAGTAACTAAGAGCTGAATTGCATGGCCATACTTGGGCATGTGTTCGTGCTCCAATTCGCCGCCCCAACTCACCGAAAACGTGGTGGTTTTGCCCTAGCCTCGGCCCAAATTTCACACCAACTGCTGTTAGCTTATGGGGAACGTAGGATGGGTGGTCTTTACTAGCTGGGTGTGTGGAAATCTGCTCGAATTCGAGCTTTTATGGTGCGTGTATAGAGGAGAATGAGAGGAGGAAGAAGAAGAGCAGAGAGGAGAGAGAGAGAGAGATGTCGGGGTTGGGGGGTCGCAAAGGGAAGAGAAGGAAAAAAGGGGTTAGCGAAATTACAAAAATGCCCCTCCCTGCTATTTTTGTTCCAAACTATTCGATACTTGGCACTGCTAGTCTAATTCGTAACCCGAACTCTAAACTCAAGATTGACAACAAGACCTCTCATTAACTACTCGTTCCCAAAAATATCGAGATTTGATTTAATGACTAACGAAATAAATTCTAAGGTTGACAACCTAATCGTATTCGGGTTCTAACTCGATTTAGTATACGTTAATAACCATCATTAACGCTTAATAAAATCATTGAAAGATTTTTTTCTAAGCTACTAGTAATAAAGATACTAATAGCGACAAGGATATCCTTTTTAATAAAATTAATGCTCATATAGGCACATCGAGAATAATTTAACTCAGGTCGTTAATAAAATACGATTTTTATAACGTAAAAGAACATTACAAGCAGCTTAACGAAAAGTAAACGTACGCGGGTACAATCTTTTCCAGTTAAAAGAATTTCGTCCTCGAAATTTACTAACTTGGAGGAAATAATGTGGGTACTTCTCCCACATTCTTTTCACAATCCAAGTCACTTAACGCTTAGCTATCTAATCTGTCTCCACAGTAACATCCCATTCTTGGATTTCTAGTTGTACCAAGTCAACAGGGAGGGTTTTCCCTTGTACCTTAACACCACAATCTCTAAATGTAAGGTCGGTATGATAATTAGTTCCTAAAGGAGTGGTCACGCAGGGTTTTATGTCCATCTTATCAGGCTTACTAACAAGTTTCTTTGCAAATCAAAAATAACAAAAGTGCGAGTAGCACATGAGTCAAATAGGATGGGAGGATAAAGTTGGTTAACAAGAAGAATATCTGACATTGTGTTAGCAGGTTCCCCAGTCTCCTTTCCTTCTAGCTAAGCAACTAACGGCTAATTAGTGGCTTCTGGTTGCTTCTATTGTTCCCTGAGGGAGCACCAACGATTGGGTGACCTCGTTGTGCCGCTGGTTTGATTGCCATTCCAGATCGCTGAGCATTACCCTGACTATTCCATGTAGCCCTTGGGCAATTGGTGACTTTGTAACCCAAATCACCACATCCAAAACATGGGCCCGTAAAGCTTCTACATGGGCTAGAGTGTTCACGTCCACACTGGTCACACATTTTTCTTAGTTTCCATTGAGCTGTTTGCTTTTCTTTGTCCTATTTCATCCCAGATTTAAACCTCCTAAAGTCTTTGTTTCCCTGAGAATTAGATGCCCCAGGGCCAAATTTCCTGTTTACTTGGTCATTTTCTCTATTCTCAGTTTCAGTTTCATTCATGATGCGAGCTATCTTCACAGCCTTCTGGTACATTTCTTGAAAATTATCATAAGTATACCCTGCTATTATCTACTTCACTTCCCCTTTTAATCCATGTTCGAAGTGGTCCATCCTCATTTCTTCGGTGGCCACTTGATTTGGTGCAAATAAGCTCAACTCATTGAACTTTACCGCATATTCTATTATGTTCATTTCTCCTTGCTTCAGGCGTAAGAACTCCGGTTCCTTAGCTCTTCTTATGTCTTGAGGGTAATATTGAGCGTCCATTAAAGTTTTTAGTTGGTCCTAGGTCAATGCAGGTTCACCTATCCTAGATTTCACTGTCCCCCACCAGAACTCAGCTTTTTGTTCAAATTAGTAGGTGGCCAGATGCACCTTGTACCTCTCAGGACACTCTATGATTTCAAATAAGTTTTCCGTTCTTCGAAGTCGCTCCTCTACACCATAGGATCAATTATGCCTTTAAACTTGGGAGGTTTAAGCTTATTAAACTCGCATATCATCTCTATGGCAGTTGGTTCTGGTGTTAGTTCGCACTGAGGAGGCATCTGTGACATAATTATACAAAGGATTACTTAGTTCTAATTTTAACTAGGGGTTGTCACGCAATCGCTCTAGGGCTAATGGGGGTAAGCTTTTTTGGTTAGTGAAATTACCAGCAAGTGAGCCAAAGATGTTATGTATAGCTACTAGTTTAGTCTCAGCTTAACCTTCGCGTAATTATACATGCATATCACATTTCACTCAAGGAAACGTACGTGTATGCTTGAACAAACTAGTGAATTCAAAACACCTGGCAAGCACCAATTGCATTTATTTCATTGAACATTGATAATGTAACTTAGGAGTCACGGAGATCTCGCCATCATGGTGCTTTAGAATTAAAGGAAATCAAACTAATAGGCTTACATGCAACTTTTAGCATATATCGTAACATTCATGAACCTGGTTCATGCTATCCTACTTTACTCTTCATTTGAAGTGTCATTTCTGGAGAACTTATCAACTATGGATTCACCTGGACCCTCAGATTGGTCATGGTTAGGGGCTAAGAGCTCTTGTAATACCGAAGTGGGAGTATACTCTATGTTGGGCATCTCATCTACTAGTTTTTTTCACCCTGAGCATGGTAGCTTGCCATCCTCAGGGGTAGTGCGTTCCATAGGCATCCATCCAGCGTACCCGCATTACGATAACTCACTTATATCGCTCTGCTTGAGGCCTTTCAGTGAAGAGATGCCTCATTTGGCAAAACTCTAGTTGACTTCTCTCAGCCATAGTGGTGGGGAGGCATTGGCTCACTGCAAGTTGGATGAGCTCGGTTTGGACAAGTTTGACGGTAGCAGCATTTCCTTGGTGTGAAGTGAATCCCAAGTGGTCTACATAACGCTCTACTTGTAGTAGAATTCTACTAGACCCCGATAGGAATAAGGGGCACATTCCTTCCTGCATAAGGACAAATGCCCTAAGGTGAGGGTTACTTCCTTCTATCTTCCGTCCAAACGCATCTTCCCTATAAAACTTACTACCCAAGTACTTTGGCTGATTCCGTTGGGCACTCTTTGGCTGTGCACCTCTATTGCATGCCAAAATATAACCGCATTCTATGCGGCCAACCAGAAAGGTAGACAAACAAAATCGACGATGTGGAAAACCATCCTATACTACCACTGTAATAGTAAGGGAAGAATCGGCATATACATACTTATTATAAGTTATACACTTGTTAATACAAGTAATACCAAGCAATACAGATCATATAAGCACAGAAGTCACGTATTTCACACAACACACGCATATTATGTTATCTTAATGTATAATGCAGGCCTATGGCTCTGATACCACTTGATGTAATGCCCCCAACCCGAGGAGGGGTCACACTGCCAGGACTCCCTAGAAGGAAATCCCGAAGGTTCTTGAAGATCAAGGGTTTAGATTAGCATTTACATAGTCATTCTAAAATAAAACTGCTAGGTGGGTTTCCCCTCTTTCAGCAACATTTTAAGGTCTTAGCCTAACTAAGGATACCTGTAAGCTGGTAATAAGTTATAATATGTGCTAAAATAACCCAAATTCAACCCCTCAGGCCACTCGCTTGGGATTACTCACAATCAAACAACTAACACAATGGTTAAAGTAATACACATATAGGTACAGAGCCGACTACATGCTGTCACATACAACAATGAATTTAAATATTTACAATGTGGTAGGCATCGAACACTTGCAATGCCGACAAAAGACTTCGGATGGGTTGGCGTCAAAATAACTTCAAAATATCTCTTATGCCTACTCGAACTGAACTTGGAAAAGGGAATAAGTAAAGGGATGAGCAACCACAAGCTCAGTGAGAATTCCCCTACTCCTCAAAACCAAAACCATTTGCAGGTAATAACACCAATAATAGTTACATATCACATATTTATACAATACTATCACATTAGGCAATCATAACCCCCAAGGAAAGATTACCACCCTTGTACTTCACACTAGTCCTTCAATTCACCCCTAAGCCCTTAATGACCAATCTTCCTTTCTAACAAGCATTCAAGTACGCAAACAAATGAGCACAGGGAGTGAGTATGAAACATCCAAACTGGGAAGAAAGACTTGGCAGGAAAAATTCTTTCATAGAATATGCACATTGAAAAGCTTGAATATACGATGAATTACTAGGATGTAGCCATACTTCATTTGAAAATTCATTTAACTATACTTGGAGATACGATCACAAAATATGTGCAGGATATGTACATTTGAAAGCTTTATTTCTTTTCTTTTTTTTTTTTTAAAAAAGAAACACTCTACTTAGCCTCTTGAGGCTCATATTCTTTAAAAGAACTTCTTTCGTAATGGTCCTCTAATGGCCCTTATAAGCTTTTCAAATCTTATTAAATATGGCCTCGTAATAGCCCTTGGAAATCACTCTTTTCTGAAATGCTTAAAATGACAAAATGCTAATGTGCCATTTATTAGGCACTTGCTCATAACATAAAAACATTTTACTGTGCTGTTTAAGGGAGATCTACACTGCCCCTAAGTGAGATCGTCACTCACAAATCTCATTATCCCTGGGGTATACGTACTTAATTTTTGGGCAAAAATACATCTTAGCTGAGCAACTTGAACTTCTATATTGTCCTATGTGAGGCAATTGCTCATACCAAGATAGTCATATCTTGAGTCCAGTCCCCCTCAAGGTTTCCTTATGCATCACACATCAGGGAACAGTTCATACAAAGATAATCATATCTTGAGTCCAGTTCCCGAGAACAGCTCACGCCATCTTTGCGTCCCGCTCCTAATATTATCTTTGGGGGAAAAAGCTCGCGCCATCTTTGCGTCCAATTCACACCCTCAAGGTCTGGCGATTTTCCTAACACTTTCTTAGCCTTTAGAATCGCATTTCACTTCTCTTTTTCAGTTGATTACATTGCTGAAATCTTACTTTTAACAAAACAACCATAACTTTTCTAAATGTTGATAGTTCGTTCGTTTTTAAGTTAAAAAGCTTCTTATAAACGTAAATGGCTTGGTAACTTGTAAATCGACTTCGTTTTTAACTTAAAAACTTCTTATGAACGTAATACGTTTGCTAACTCGCAAATCGACCTCGTTTTTAACTTAAAAACTTCTTATAAACAAAATAAGTTTGCTAACGCGTAAATCGACTTCGTTTTTAACTTAAAAGCTTCTTATAAATGTAATACGTTAGCTAACACGTAAATCGAAACTCATTTGCAACTTAAGGTACTTAGTTAGCGTTTAATTCAAACTAGATTCGTAATTGAAGCTTGTTGAAACTTAAAGTAATAACCAAACTAGATTCATAATTGAAGCTTATTGAAACACAAAGTAATAATCAAACTAAATTCGTAATTGAAGCTTATAGAAACATTAAGTAATAATCAAACTAGATTCTTGATTGAGGCTTATTGAAACTCAAAGTAATAAACTCATTCAAACTAGTACATAACTCAAATTAAGTTTCGTGATAAACTCATTCAGTTGCCCAATTTTAGTTCATTTGAAATCCTTTTTATACTAAAAGAAGGGTGCTTAAGCAAATTAAAACTTTAAATCATTCTTAGCTTACTACTCTTCAAGAGTTAGAATACTTGGCTCGCTTATGATTCAAACAATGTTTCTTGATAACTTTTCAACATAAACGCTTCTCAAAATCGTAACGATTTTACTAGCTCGTAACTCGAAACTTAAACAAGCAGCTAGCGTACAAGTCAGCTAAATTTCATAATTAGTACCTTAAGATGTCCTTTTTAGGTCGTTTAAATCCTTTCAAACACAAGGAGAAGTTATATAAAAACCAATGCCTTAAAACGCTTTCAAACTCACTTTTAGTTTTCTTTTAAGTTTTCTAAACCTATCGATTATTCAGTCGAGTCACTCACTGAATAGTTCGATGAATTAGGATTTCTTTTAGGCTACAAACATCTTCATAAACTATCAAGCAATTGATAAGTATTCAAAGGCATTCGCAATAATGAAAACAACCCTCCTGAACTATCCTTCTTTTAAAAGACGTCTAAAATTTCAAGAATTGGAATCACAGTATTACGTAGCACATTCGGGGGGAAAAGGGTTCGCATATAGCACATTCACACACTTCATAGCACAAATTGGCAGAATCTACTCAATAAGCCACACATGGCCTCACAACCCACATGATTGCTGTAATTCACAACCCGCGCTCTCTCCTCGCACAACACCAACCACAAGAACCTCAAATTTCTCATTAGTTCCACCTCAAACCATCCAATTGCCAAGCTCGGTTCAATATTGACATTCACAAACCAATAATACACAGAACGGTCATATATTCGTATAACATTCATGCTTAATAACCAACATAGAGTTTAATGTATACTTAACTAATCCAAATAAAAACTTCAAAGCAATATTTACTTTCTAGTTCGCAAACCAATATCCATAGACATAGTATTTCATTGTAATTACTACGAATAGACCATTAACATGCCCAAACTGATCTAGCCATAACCCTTAGACATAATTCAGTTTATTCCAGAATTGTTTCAACCGCCTAACTAGTATCTCTAAGCGTTAAATAGACTTCAAATGCGACAACTGATGCTACGACAGCTCGATAACAACATTCTGTTTACTTTAAAATCCTCAATTTAACTGGTTCATTCAACCATGCATTAACTCAACACACAATTAATCCAAAATCAGTACCATGCTAGTAATTTTTCAACATCGACTATAATTTACCCGAACTAACTACTAAACTCAGAATCGACATTCGCTAGCTAAATTTAATTAAAATTGTTGAAAATAGTAATAATTAGGAGTGAAGAAATCCCCACCTCGATTCTAAGCTATGTGTTCGTTCGAAGGGCTTGCTGGCTCGACTTTGGGTACTCGAACACCTCCAAATTTCCGACCTTGCCCTCTGGTCGCACGAGTAGCGCCTAATTCATGCCTAAACTCACAAAATTTGAACCCAAAAACAGACCAAATTTCACTTACTGACTTGAGGTTGAATTAGGTGTTTGAAGTTGCCAATTTTAACACCAATTTATAGAAGATTGAAGCAACTAAGAGCTGAATTGCATGGCCAAACCTAGGCATGTGCTCGTGCTCCAATTTGTCGCCCTAACCCACTGAAAATGTGGTGGTTTTGCTCGGGTCTCGGCCCAATTTTCACACTAATTGTTGCTAGCTTATGGGGAAGGTAGATTTTTTTTTAAACTACAAGTGATAAAGATACTAATAGCGACAAGGATATCCTTTTTAGTAAAATTAATGCTCATATAGGCACATTGAGAATAATTCAACTCAGATCGTTAATAAAATACAATTTTTATAACGTAAAAAGAACGTTACAAGCAGCTTAATGAAAAGTAAAAATAGGCGGGTATTACACTCTTCCCTCCTTAAAAGAATTTCGTCTTCGAAATTTTCTAAGTTAGAGGAAACAATGTGGGTACTTCTCCCGCATTCTTTTCACAATCCAAGTCACTTTACGCTTATCTATCTAATCCGTCTCCACAATGACATCTCATTCTTGGATTTCTGGTTGTACCAAGTCAACAGGGAGGGTTTTCCCTGGTACCTTAACACCACAGTCTCTAAAGGTAAGGTCGGTATGATAATTAGTTCCTAAAGGAGTGGTCGCGTTGGGTTGTATGTCCATCCCATCAGGCTTACTAACAAGTTTCTTTATAAATCAAGATTAGCAAAAGGGCGAGTAGCACATGAGTCAAATAGGATGGGAGCATAAAGTTGGTTAACAAGAAGAATACCTGATATTGTGTTAGCAGGTTCCCCAGTCTCCTTTCCTTCTAGCTAAGCATCCGACTGCCAATTAGTGGCTTCTAGCTGCTTCTATTATCCCCTGAGGGAGCACTAGTGATTAGGTGACGTTGTTGTGCCGCTGGGTTGACTGCCATTCTGGATCTCTGTGTGTTACCCAGACTATTGCATGTATCTTTTGGGCAATTGGCGACATTGTGACCCATATCGCCACATCCAAAACATGGGCTCGTAAAGCTTCTGCATGGGCCAGGATGTTCACGTCCACACTGGTCAATTATTTTTCTTGGTTTCCATTGAACGATTTGCTTTCCTTTGTCCTATTTCATCCCATATTTAAAACTCCTGAACTCTTTGTTTCCCTGAGAATTTGATCCCCCAGGGCTAAATTTCCTCTTTACTTGGTCGTTTTCTCTATTCTTAGTTTTAGTTTCATTCATGATGCGAGCTATCTTCACAGCCTTCTGGTATATTTCTTGAAAATTGTTATGAGTATACCCTGCTATTATCTGCTTCACTTCCCCACTTAATCCTTGTTCAAAGTGGTCCATCTACATTTCTTCGGTGGCCACTTGATTTGGTGCAAATAAGCTCAGCTCATTGAACCTTGCCGCATATTCTATTATGCTCATTTCTCCTTGCTTCAAGCGTAAGAACTCCCATTCCTTAGCTCTTCTTACGTCTTAACGGTAATATTAAGCGTCCATTAAAATTTTTAGTTCGTCCCAGGTCAACGCAGGTTTACCTGCCCTAGGTTTCACTGTGCCCACCACAACTCAGCTTCTTTTTCAAATTAATAGGTGGCTAGATGCACCTTGAGCCTCTCAGGACACTCCACGATTTCAAATAAGTTTTCCATTCTCCGAAGCCACTCCTCTATACCATAGGATCAGTTCTGCCTTCAAGCTTGGTAGGTTTAAGCTTATTAAACTGGCATAACATCTCCATGGCAGTTGGTTCTGGTGTTACTTCGTGTCGAGGAGGCATCTTTCACATAATTACACAAAGGATTACTTAGTTCTGATTTCAACTAGGGGTTATCACACAATCACTCTAGGGCTAATAGGGGTAAGCTTTTTTGGTTAATGAAATTACCAGCAAGTGGGTGAAAGATGATATGCATAGCTACTAGTTTAGTCTCAGCTCAACCTTTGAGTAATTATACATGCATATCACATTTTACTCAAGGAGATGTACGTATATGCTTGAACAAACTAGTGAATTCATAACACTTGACAAGCACCAATTGCATTCATTTCATTGGACATTGACAATAAGACTTAGGAGTCATGGGAGATCTCGCCATCCTAGTGCTTTAGAATTAAAGGAAATCAAACCAACAGACTTACATTCAACTTATTAGCATATATTGTAACATTCATGAACCTGGTTCATGCTACCCTACTCTATTCTTCATCTGAAGTGTCATTTTTGTAGAAGTTATCAGCTATGGATTCACCTGGACCCTCAGATTGGTCAGGGTTAGGGGCCAAGAGCTCTTGTAATACCGAAGTGGGAGTATACTCTATATTGGGCATCTCATCTACTAGTTCTTTCATCCTGAGCATGGTAGCTTGCCATCCTCAGGGGTATTGCGTTCTATAGGCATCCATCCAGTGTACCCGTATTACGGCAACTCGCTTATAGCGCTCTGCTTAAGGCCTTTCAGTGAAGAGATGCCTCATTTGCGAAACTCTAGTTGACTGCTCTCAGCCACAGTGGTGGGGAGGCATTGGCTCACTGCAACTTAGATGAGCTCGGTTTGGACAAGTTGGGTGGCAGTAGCGCTTCCTTGGTGTGAAGTAAATCCCAAGTGGTCAACATAATGCTCTGCTCGTAGTAGGAATTCTACTAAATCCCGATGGGAATAAGGGGCACAATCATTCTTGCATAGGGCCAAATGCCATAAGGTGAGGGTTACTTCCTTCCATCTTCCGTCTAAAGGCATCTTCCTTATAAAACTTGCTGCCCAAGTCCTTTGGCTGATTTCGTTGGGCACTCTTCAGTTGTGCACCTCCATTGCATGTGAAAATATAACCACATTCTATGCGGCCAATCAGAAAGGTAGATAAACGAAATCGACGACGTGGAAAACCATCCTACACTACCATTGTAATAGTAAGGGAAGAATCGGCATATACGTACATATTACAAGTTATACACTTGTTAATACAAGTAATACCAAGCAATGCAGATCATATAAGCACAGAAGTCACGTATTTCACACAACACACGCCTATTAAATGCATAATGCAAACCTATGGCTCTAATACCACCTAACGTAATGCCCCCAACCCGAGGAGGGGTCACACTACCAGGACTCCCTAGAAGTAAATCCTTAAGGTTCTTAAAGATCAAGGGTTTGGATTAGCATTTAGATAGTCATTCTAAAATAAAACTGGTAATAAGCTATAACATGTGCCAAAATAACCCAAATTCAGCCCCTCGGGCCACTCGCCTGGGATTACTCACAATCAAACAACTAACACAAGGGTTAAAGTGATACATATATAGGTACAGAGCCGACTACATACTTTCACATACAATAATTAGCTTAAATATTTACAACGTGGTAGCATCGAACACTTACAACGCCGGCAAAAGACTTCTGATGGGTTGGCGTCAAAATAACTTCAAAATATCTCCTATGCCTACTCGAACTGAACCTGGAAAAGGGAATAAGTAAAGGGATGAGCAACCACATGCTCAGTGAGAATTTCCCTCCTCCTCAAAACCAAAACCATTTGCAGGTAATAATATCAATAATAGTTACATATCACGTATTTATACAATACTACCATGTTAAGCCATCGTAGCCCCCAAGGAAAGATTGCCACCCTTGTACTTCACACTAGTCCTTCAATTCATCGCTAGGCCCTTAATGACCAATCTTCCTTTCTGACAAGCATTCAAGTATGCAAACAAATAAGCACAAGGAGTGAGCATGAAACATCCAAACTGGTAAGAAAGACTTGGAAGGAAACATTCTTTCATAGAATATGCACATTGAAAAGCTTGAATGTACGATGAATTTCTAGGATGTAGCCATACATTGTTTGGAAATTCATTTAACTATACTTGGAGACACGATCATCAAATATGTACAGGATATGTACATTTGCAAGCTTTCTTTCTTTTCTTTAAAAAAAAAAAAAAAACACTCTACTTAGCCTCTTGAGGCTCATATTATTTAAAAGAACTTCTTTTGTAATGGTTCTCTAATGACCCTTATAAGCTTTTCAAATCTTATTCAATATGGTCTCGTAATAGCCCTTGGTAATCTTTCTTTTCTGAAATGCTTTGAATGACATAATGCCAATTTCCCATTTATTAGGAACTTACTCATAACATAAAAACATCTTACTTTGCTGGGTAGAGGAGATCTACACTGCCCCTAAGTGAGATCCTCACTCACAACTCACGTTATCCCCGGGGTATACGTACTTAATTTTTTAGCCAAAACGCGTCTTAGCTGAGCAACTTGAACTTCTATATTGTCCTATGTGAGGCAACAGCTCACACCAAGATAGTTATATCTTGAGTCCAGTCCCCCTCAAGGTTTTCTTACGCGTCACACATCAGGGAACAGCTCACACCAAGACAGTCATATCTTGAGTCCAGTTCCCAGGAACAGCTCACGCCATCTTTGCATCCCGCTCCCAATATTATCTTTGGGGAAAAAGCTCACGCCATCTTTCTTAGCCTTTAAAATCGTATTTCATTTCTCTTTTTCAGTTGATTACATTGCTGAAATCTTGCTTTTAACAAAACAACCATAACTTTTCTAAATGTTTATATTCATTCGTTTTTAAGTTAAAAAGCTTCTTATAAACGTAAATGGCTTGCTAACTCATAAATCGACTTCGTTTTTAACTTAAAAACTTGTTATGAACGTAATAAGTTTGCTAACTCGTAAATCGTCCTCGTTTTTAACTTAAAAACTTCATATAAACGAAATAAGTTTGGTAACGCGTGTATCGACTTCATTTTTAACTTAAAAGCTTCTTATAAATGCAATAAGTTTGCTAACACGTAAATCAAAACTCATTTGCAACTTAAGGTACTAAGTTAGAGTTTAATTCAAACTAGATTCGTAATTGAAGCTTATTGAAACATAAAGTAATAATCAAACTGGATTCGTAATTGAAGCTTATTAAAACTTAGAGTAATAATCAAACCAGATTCGCAATTGAAGCTTATTGAAATACAAAGTAATGATCAAACTAGGTTCATAATTGAAGCATATTGAAACTTAAAATAATAATCAAACTAGATTCATAATTGAAGCTTATTGAAACATTAAGTAATAATCAAACTAGATTCGTGATTGAGGCCTATTGAAACTTAAAGTAATAAACTCATTCAAACTAGCATATAACTCAAATTAAGTTTCGTGATAAACTCATTCAGTTGCCCAATTTTAGTTCGTTTGAAATCCTTTTCATACTAAAAGACGGGTGCTTAAGCAAATTAAAACTTTAAATCATTCTCAGCTTACTACTCTTCAAGGCTTAGAATACTTGGCTCGCTTATGATTCAAACAAGGTTTCTTCATAACTTTTTAACATAAATGCTTCTTAAAATCATAACGATTTTACTAGCTCGCAACTCAAAACTTAAACAAGCAGCTAGCATACAAGTCAGCTAAATTTCATAATTAGTACCTTAAGATGTCCATTTTTAGGATGCTTAATTCCTTTTAAACACAAGGAGAAGTTACATAAAAACCAATGCCTTAAAACGTTTTCGAACTCACTTTTAGTTTGCTTTTAAACTTCCTAAACCTATCGATTATTCAGTTGAGTCACTCACTGAATGGTTCGATGATTTAGGATTTCTTTTAGGCTACAAACATCTTCATAAACTATCAGGCAATTGATAAGTATTCAAAGGCATTCGCAATAATGAAAACAAGCTTCTTGAACTACCCATCTTTTAATAGACGTCTAAAATTTCAAGAATTGGTATCATAGTATCACGTAGCACATTGGGGGAAAAAGGGTTCGCACATAGAACATTCACACACTTCATAGCACAACTTGGTAGAATCCACTCAATAGGCCTTACATGGTCTCGCAATCCACATGATTGTGATAATTCACAACCCACGCTCCCTTCTCATACAACACCAACCACAAGAACCTCAAATTTATCATTAGTTCCACCTCAAACCATCCAACTAGCAAGCTCAGCTCAATATTGACATGGACAAACCAATAACACATAGAACGGTCATATATTTGTATAACATTCATGCTTAATAACCAACATAGAGTTTAATGTATACGTAACTGATGCAAAGAGAAACTTCAAAGCAATATTTACTTTCTAGGTTGCAAACCAATATCCATTGGCATAGTATTTCATTGTAATTACTACGAATAGACCATTAACATGCCCGAATCGATTTAGCTATAAAACCTTTAGACATAATTCAGTTTATTCTAGAATTGCTTCAACCGCCTAACTGGTATCCCTAAGTGTTAAATAGACTTCAAATGCGACAATTGATGCTACGACTGCCCTATAATAGCATTCTGTTTACTTAAAAATCCTCAATTGAACTGGTTCATTCAACTATGCATTAACTCAGCATACAATTAACCCAAAATCAGTACCATGGTTGTAATTTCTCAATATCGATTCTAATTTACCCGAACTAACTACTAAACTCAGAATCGACATTCGCTAGCTAAATTTAATTAAAATCATTGAAAATAGTAATACTTAGGAGTAAAGAAATCCCCACCTTGAGTCCAAGCTAGGTGTTTGTTCGAAGGGCTTGCTGGGTCAACTTTGGGTACTCGAATAGCTCTAAATTTTCGACTCGCCCTCTGATCAAACGAGTAGCACCCAATTCATGCCCAAACTCACAAAATTTGAACCCTAAAATAGACCAAATTTTACTTACTAGCTTGAGGTTGAATTGGGCGTTTGAAGTTGCCAATTTTAACACCAATTTATAGAAAATTGAAGCAACTAAGAGCTGAATTACATGGCCATACCTGGGCATGTGTTCGTGCTCTAATTTGTCACCCGAACCACTAAAAACGTGGTGGTTTTGCTCTGGTCTCGTCCCAAATTTCACACCAATTGTTGCTAGCTTGTGGGGAAGGTAGAATGGGTGGTCTTTACAAGCTCGGTGTGGTGGAAATCTACTCGAATTCGAGCTTTTCTTGTGCGTGTATGGAGGAGAATGAGAGGAGGAAGAAGAAGAGCAAAGAGGAGAGAGGGAGATGTCGGGGTTAGGGGGGTCGCAACAGGCAAGGGAAGGAACGAAAAGAGGTTAGTGAAATTATAAAAATGCCCCTCCCTGCTATTTTTGTTCCGAGCTGTTCGATACTTGGCATTGCTAGTCCAATTCTAAACCCGAACTCTAAACCAAAGATTGATAACATGACCTTTCATCGATGACTCGTTCCCAAAAATATCGAGGTTCGATTTAATAACTAACGAAACGAATTCTAAGGTTGACAACCTTATCGTATTCGGGTTTCTACTTGATTTGATAAACATTAATAACCGTTATTAATGCTTAATAAAATCATTAAAAGTTTTTTTAATAAACTGCTAGTAATAAAGATACTAATAGTGACAAGGATATCCTGTTTAATAAAATTAACGCTCATATAGGCACATCGAGAATAATTTCAGTTAGATCGTTAATAAAACACGATTTTTATAACGTAAAAAGAACGTTACAAGCAGCTCAACGAACAGTAAAAATACACGGGTATTACACTCTTCCCCCCTTAAAAAAATTTCATCCTCGAAATTTACTAACTTGGAGGAAATAATGTGGCTACTTCTCCCGCATTCTTTTCACAACCTAAGTCACTTTACGCTTAGCTATCTAATCCGTCTCCACAGTAACATCTCATTCTTGGATTTCTTGCTGTAACAAGTCAACAGGGAGGGTTTTCCCTTGTACCTTAACACCACAATCTCTAAAGGTAAGGTCGGTATGATAATTAGTTCCTAAAGGAGTGGTCACATACGGTTGTATGCCCATCTCATCAGGCTTACTAACAAGTTTCTTTGCAAATCAAGAATAACAAAAGGGCGAGTAGCAGATAAGTCAAATAGGATGGGAGCATAAAGTTAGTTAACAAGAAGAATACCTGACATTGTGTTAGTAGGTTCGCTAGTCTCCTTTCCTTCTAGCTAAGCATCCGACTATCAATTAGTGGCTTCTGGTTGCTTCTATTGTCCCCTGAGAGAGCACCAATGGTTGGGTGACCTCGTTGTGCCGCTGGGTTGATTACTATTCCGGATCTTTGAGTATTACTGTAACACCATCAGATTTCTAATTCTTTATTTACCACTGATTTAACCTGAATGGCAGCAGGAACTCTTAACGGGGTGTTACCGCTGTATTCCCTTCTTGGAAGTACCAGGCTGGATATCATAACTAACATTTAAAAACAAAGTCTTTACGAATCAAAGCCCACCATACATGGGTCCAAGAATTTTAACACAGAACTTGAACATCATAATTAAACCAACTAAATTCTATTACAACTTCTAAAATCCTTTTTAGGCACAACCACCATTCGAGCCTCGCTCTACTCTCCTGTCCCCAGTGCCAAGAACAACTAGATCACCAGAAAACAAAACATTTTATAATAGTGAGATAAACTCAGTAACATTCACCCCCAACAGTCAAAGACACGTACAAATTCATTTTGAAAACATTTTAGGGAGAGGGGGAAACAACAACACATTTCTAAGGTACACAACCCATTATCACCATCTTCCTTAAAAAAAATCAATTTCAGAATCACACTTCCATAGTCCCATTCAAAGTGTTCAGTTTCAGATAAGTCTTGGGTGAGCGACCCAAGTGGGTCTTATGGCCTGCGCTCTAACATAGCACAGCCGTTCAACTCTTTCCTGGCCTACCGCTCCTTAGGCGGTTACCGCTTAACTTTCCTGGCATACCACCATCATGGGTGGTTGCCGATAACCTGGCCCATGTCTCGGCTGAGTACATGGCCGCTCACATGCATGCACCTATTACCCGGGGAAGGCTATAGCTTTCAATCAGTTCCAATCGATTTAACTCACCCTATTTAGTTCCTTTTAGTTAATGGATACCAACTTGACACATTCAGTTTCATTCAGATTTAAATGCTTTCCCAACAGAAATCAGAATGCAAAAACAGAACCTCAAATACAATCACAGAAAGTTTCAACTTTTATAACAGTAAGTTTCAACTTTACAATATGGAGATTTCCAACTTCCAGAACAAACACAGCATTCAGTTCCCACCAATGAACCCTTTATAAATTTCACATCAGCGAACATCCCATTGGAAAGGAATGCCAAGGAATCAATACAAGAACTCCCAAAACTTTTATGATTTCAGTAACACGAGGGAAAGGTTAGGGCATGACTGTTACCTGGGTACCGTACAATTTACGGGCTCGGTTACTTTAATGAGGGTTCACTGCTCCGCACTTGGGCCCACAAACAGCCCATAGTCAGTCCACATTTAGTGTGGGGCACCCCTGGGCCTCCCCCAAATTTAAAAAGAGGTTTTCTAGATCTTTATTCATCCAACCCTATCCGGGGTAAAGGTTCGACTGGCCAGTTATGGGTCCAACTTCCAAAAATTATAACTCTAGTTTCCGATATCCGATTCCAGTGTTCTAGGTCAATTCTGGAAGCCTTACAATGTCCTCTGTCTTTTCTATGTTTAGAGCTTGGCTCCGGTTCAGCCCTGAACCCAGTCAAATTTTTATTTCTTCCGGCAATGCCAAAGACTATCTTCCCCAGGACAGTCCCGGCAAATTTTATCAAAACTTGGGCTACGCTACTCCAAATGACCCAATTCCAAAACGACATTATTTGACACATCCAGATGCTCCTACTTAGTAAATTTCACAATTTTTGGCCACCAGTACTAGCCTAGGGAATTTTTCTAACTTGAAGGCGAAACAGTCCAGATTCTGCTTCCCCAGATTTTACCCAGATTTTTACTCCTAACGTCCCATCCTCATAACTTTTTCTTCTGACTTCCAAAAATTATGTTCTTACCCAATCCAGAAAGATAATTTTGTTTACTAAAACTTTCATGTTCAGAACTTCCACAAATTCACAGCATAACTAAGTCTAAAAATTCAAAAACCGCACCCTATGCCTACAGTTTTCAGATTTGATAGGGCTCGGTATTTTGGCCATAACTCTCTCAATTTAACTCCAATTCATCCAATTCAAAAACCCACGTAATCTTCATCTTAATCTAACTACTGTAAAAATTTCATAAGTTTTTGGACAACCAGAATAATTATCCCGAATTTTCAAAGTTGCGTCAAAAACAGTATGAATTCTGTCCAGATTGTTCGACTTCTTTTTGCACGGTTTTCGCTCGTTTCGGGTTGCCCAAAAAATACGCCCATACCCGTTAGACACGCTTAAACCCTCGCCCAGACCCAATCATGCCAAAAGAACCCACCTTTACCATTAAATACCAAAATAACGTTAAAAAAAACACTGTTACTAGTACCTTTGATCGAAACCGGATCTAGATCGAGGGAAACTCCTTCGTTCAAATTCAATGCCGAGAGTGCAAAAACAAGAGGGACGGCCGGTGGGGTGGCGGCACTAGGGTGGCCGGACGGTGGTCGGCGACGGGATAAAGGTAGAGAGAGAGAGAGAGAGAGAGAGAGAGAGAGAGAGAGAGAGAGAGAGAGTGAGGGGGAAGTGGGGGAATGGGTGGTTAGGATTCTAGGTTAAAAAGAAAAGAAAAGGGGGGAAAAACAAACTTTCAAAGGTTGAGTGTGGCCTCAAACCTATTCATCTTCAGCCTCTCATCAGCTATGAAGGCTGGGGCGAAACGTGATAACTCCATGATTTTGGAGGCGTACTCGAGAACACTCATGCTCCCCTGCTGTAATTGCATGAATTCATTCTCCTTAGCCTTCTGGAAGGAGGTGGGGTAGAAATGGTCCTTGATCATCTCCTTAAACTTACCCCACCCAAACCCAGGCTCGTGTTGTCTTTCCCGTACTGTAGCCCACCAAAGGTCGGCTTTATCCTTTAGATAGAATACCGCAAATCCTACCTTCCACTCCTCAGGGCACTGGAGTGCATCGAACAATTTCTCCATCCCCCTAATCCAGTCTTCGAAAGTTTTGGGGTCAGGGGTACCATCGTAACGGGTGGGTGATGACTTGCAAATCTCTTGAACATATGGGAGTTATCCTCTTCCGCCCTTTTCTCTTTAACCTCCATTAACCTATGGATTTGTTCATTCTGGAGCCGCAGTTGCTCCCCTTGATTCTGCACCATCTCTAGCAGTAACAAGTTGGTCAGTTCGGCTCCCGTGGGTGGATTTGTTTTATCGATCTAGCTACGACACCCATTCCCATTCCGGGTGCGCAGGGCCTCCAATCGCTCCCTAAAGGCTGCCATAGGTATGTCCTGGTTCGTAGGGACCCTCGACACCAGGTGGGGCCCCGCCTGAGACTCTTCATTATGGTTGTTGGTGTTGTTTCCCGCCATCCTGGTGGAGAAAAATACTTCGGTTTCAGTTCCTTCCCTAATAGTTCACATCCTACAATTCACTAGGTTCCATGAACATAATGCATGCCAGTGCATATTACCACAATTTACTTAGAGATTCGTTCACAATACGGACCACCACATTCAGGTGGTACATCTATTACGTTACAAGCTTGGAAGATTTATATCATACAGGCACACGGGTACATCATCCACATGTTTCACATATTTCACAACAAGGTGCACAAATATTTTCAAATAATCCAAGAACACTTTTATTGCATAAATTCTCAGTTTCACAAGGGTGAACCCTTCATTACAGTACAACTTTTAACTCAAATAGCCACAATGGCTAGTAACAATTTAAAGAAAAATTACTATTACTGCTTCCCTAAAAAGAAATAAAACAACTTCCTAATGCTTCTAACCTTTACTGACTGGGGGCATCCAGTGGACAAGTGCCTCTACACACCCGACCACATCTATCTCGCTCCCAGCAGGTCATCCCAGCCTCATTTGCTCTTAAGTCGTCCGAGTGGCTGGAGTGCTCATCCTGCACAAGGTGATTCCTTTCTTCATCTCTCTGATCTCCCCCTAAGTCCTCACTGCTCATAAGTTGCCCCTCGCTGGTCTCAGAATCTCCCTCAGGGTCTTCTATAGGGTCTTCCTCATGGTATTCCTTCCATAGGGTCTTCCTCTGGGTCTTTCTCTCCCATGGGGTCTCCCTCCTCATCAGTATCCTCCTCTACAGGTGGTGGCGGGTTGGCGTCCCTAGAGTCAGGGGTGGGGGGTTCGTCATAAGGACCTATATCAATGAGGTAGTCCACTAGCTCATTCAGGTTGAAGTTCATAGGCTGCCACTTGCATAAACAACAATCCCCAACAACCATAAATGCTCTCTCCTCAGGGTGAAGTTCATTGACTCTATAACGCCACAAGGGGTCTCCCCAAAAAGTTAAAAGGAAGAACAGGGCTTGGTTGTGGTCGAACCTCAAACAATCATCAGGAACCTCAGCTAGTCTTCCATGAAGAAAAATCTCCACTCGCTCCAAGTGACTCTCAAAACTAGCCTCGGGAATCTTCTCCAACCTCCGATGGCGACAAAGTCGTCCCATACACCCACAATGACGGGCCGCATTCATCCTAGACATTAGTAGGCCCAAATCAGATATATATATATATATATATATATATATATATATATATACAAAAAGGTAACATATATGTAAGTATATTTCCTTCCCAACCTACACTCACACTCCGAGCAGTCCTTATATCTACCAGTTTTAGGGTTATTAACTAATATTATTCCCTTTATCCTTTAGGCGATCTTTTAGGTCAGTTAACCTGGGCTCTGATACCACTTTGTAACATTCTCACATTTCTAATTCTTTATTTTCCACTGATTTAACCTGAATGACAACAGGAACTCCTAACGGGGTATTACCGTCGTATTCCCTTCTTGGAAATACTAGGCTGGATATCATAATTGACATTTAAAAACAAAGTCTTTGCGAATCAAAGCCCACCATACATGGGTCCAAGAATTTTAACACAGAACTTGAACATCATAATTAAACCAACTAGATTCTATTACAACTTCTAAAATCCTTTTTAGGCACAACCAGCATTCGAGCCTCACTCTACTCTCATGTCCCCAGTCCCAAGAACAGCTAGATCACCTGAAAACAAAACATTTTACAATAGTGAGATAAACTCAGTAACATTCACCTCCAACAGTCAAAGATACGTACAAATTCATTTTGAAAACATTTTAGGGAGAGGGGGAAACAACAACACGTTTCCAAGGTACACAACCCATTATCACCATCTTCTAAAAAAAAAATCAATTTCAGAATCACACTTCTGTAGTCCCATTCAAAGTGTTCAGTTTCAAATAAGTCTTGGGCGAGCGATCCCAGTGGGTCTCATGGCCTGCGCTCTAACATAGCGCAGCCGTTCAACTCTTTCCTGGCCTACCGCTCCTCAGGCGGTTACCGCTTAACTTTCCTGGCCTACCACCATCATGGGTGGTTACCGATAACCTGACCCACGTCTCGGCTGAGCACGTGGCGCTCACATGCATGCAACTATTACCTGGGGAAGACTATGGCCTTCAATCAGTTCCAATCGATTTAACTCACCCTATTTAGTTCCTTTCAGTTAATGGACACCAACTTGACACATTCAGTTTCATTCAGATTTAAATGCTTTTCCCAACAGAAATCAGAATGCAGAAACAGAACTTCAAATACAACCACAGAAAGTTTCAACTTTTATAACAGTAAGTTTCAACTTTTACAATATGGAGATTTCCAACTTCCAGAACAAACACAGCATTCAGTTCCCACCAATGAACCTTTTATAAATTTCACATCAACGAACATTCCATTGGAAAGGAATGCCAAGGAATCAATACAAGAACTCCCAAAACTTTCATGATTTCAGTAACTCAGGGGAAAGGTTAGGGCATGACTGTTACCTAGGTACCGCACAATTTACGGGCTCGGTTACTTTAATAAGGGTTCACTGCTCTGCACCTGGGCCCATAAACAGCCCATAGTCAGTCCACATTCAGTGTGGGGCACCCCTGGGCCTCCCCCAAATTTAAAAAGAGGTTTTCTAGATCTTTATTCATCTAAGCCTATCTGGGGTAAAGGTTCGACTAGCCAGTTATGGGTCCAACTTTCAAAAATTATAACTCTAGTTTCCGATATCTGATTCTAGTGTTCTAGGTCAGTCTGGAAGCCTTACAATGTCCTCTATCTTTTCTATGTTTAGAGCTTGGCTCGATTCAGCCCCGAACCCAGTCAAATTTTTGTTTCTTCCAACAATGCCAAAGACTGTCTTCCCCAGGATAGTCCCGACAAATTTTATCAAAACTCAAGCTACGCTACTCCGAATGACCCAATTCCAAAATGACATTATTTGACACATCTAGATCCTCCTACTTAGTAAATTTCACAATTCTTGGCCACCAGTACTAGCCTATGGAATTTTTCTAACTTGATGGCGAAATAGTCCAGATTCTGCTTCCCCAGATGTTTCCTAGATTTTTACTCCTAACTTCCCAACCTCATAACGTTTTCTTCCGACTTCCAAAAATTATGTTCTTACCTAATATAGAAAGATAATTTTGTTTACTAAAACTTTCATGTTTAGAACTTCCACAAATTCACAGCATAACCAAGTCTAAAAATTCAAAAACCGCACCCTATGCCTGCAGTTTCCAGATTCAACAAGGCTCGGTATTTTGGCCATAACTCTCTCAATTTAACTCCAATTCATCCAATTCAAAAACCCACGTAATCTTCACATCTTAATCTAACCACTGTAAACATTTCATAATTTTGGACAACCAGAATAATTATCTCGAATTTTCAAAGTTGCGTCAAAAACACTATGAATTCTGTCCAGATTGTTCGACTTCTTTTTGCACGGTTTTTGCTCGTTTCGGGTTGCCCAAAAAATATGCCCATACCCGTTAGACACGTTTAAACCCTCGCCCAGACCCAATCATGCCAAAAGAACCCACCTTTGCCATTAAATGCCAAAATAACGTTAAAAAAACGCTGTTACTAGTACCTTTGATCGAAACCGGATCTAGATCGAGGGAAACTCCTTCGTTCAAATTCAATGCCGACAGTGCAAAAGTAGGAGGGATGGCCGGTGGGGTGGCGGCACTAGGGTGGCTGAACGGTGGTCGGTAATGGTGTAAAGGTAGAGAGAGAGAGAGGGGGGGAGAGAATGTGAGGGGGAAGTGGGGGAATGGGTGGTTAGGATTCTAGGTTAAAAAGAAAAGAAAAGGGAGAAAAAAACAAACTTTCAAATTTTGTTTTTTTAACATAAGTGGCGGCAGCAAGGGGGGTTTAGGGTTTGGATATTTTTTTTTTCATAAAAGAATAATAGTAATAAAATAATAATAACGATATTAGGGGTTTTATAAAAATCGGAAAGGGAAATTTTTTTTTTTGGAATTTTAATACTTCCCAAAAAAAATGTATCAAGAAATTTTATTAGAAGAATTCCACGAGGATTAATTGGTACTGACTTGGATTGACTTAGGCCTAGGTCGGTCCAATTGGACAAAAATTTCTAAATCGAATTTCCAGGGTTTTACAATTACCCTAACTATTCTATGTAGCCTTTGGGTGATTGGCGACTTTGTGAACCATATCACCACATCCAAAACATGGGCCCGTAAAGCTTTTGCATGGGCCAGAGTGTTCACATCCACACTGGTCACACATTTTTCTTAGTTTCCATTGAGCAGTTTGCTTTTCATTGTCCTATTTCATCCCAGGTTTAAACCTCCTGAAGTCTTTGTTTCCCTGAGAATTAGATCCCCCAGGGCCAAATTTCCTCTTTACTTAGTCCTTTTCTCTATTCTCAGTTTCAGTTTCATTCATGATGCGAGCTATCTTCACAACCTTCTGGTACATTTCTTGAAAATTGTCATAAGTATACCCTACTATTATCTGCTTCACTTCCCCTCTTAATCCTTATTCGAAGTGGTCCATCCTCATTTCTTCAATAGCCACTTGATTTGGTGCAAATAAGCTCAGCTCATTGAACTTTGCCGCATATTCTATTATGCTCATTTCTCCTTGCTTCAAGAATAAGAACTCCCGTTCCTTAGCTCTTCTTACGTCTTGGGGGTAATATTGAGCGTCCATTAAAGTTTTTAGTTGGTCCCAGGGCAATGCAGGTTTACCTGCCCTAGGTTTCACTGTCCCCCACCAGAACTCAACTTCTTTTTGAAATTAATAGGTGGCCAGATGCACCTTGAACCTCTCAAAACACTCCATGATTTCAAATAAGTTTTCCATTATCCGAAGCCACTCCTCTACACCATAGGATCAGTTCTACCTTTAAACTTGGGCGGTTTAAGCTTGTCAAATTGGCATATCATGTCCATGGCAGTTGGTTCTGGTGTTAGTTCGCATCGAGGAGGCATCTCTCACATAATTACACAAAGGATTACTTAGTTCTAATTTCAACTAGGGGTTATCACACAATCGCTCTAGGGCTAATGGGGCTAAGCCTTTTTGGTTATTGAAATTACCAGCAAGTGGCCGAAAGATGTTATGTATAGCTACTTGTTTAGTCTCAGCTCAACCTTCGCGTAATTATACATGCATATCAAATTTTACTCAAGGAAATGTACGTATATGCTTGGACAAGCTAGTGAATTCATAAAACTTGGCAGGCACCAACTACATTTATTTCACTGAACATTGATAATGTGACTTAGGAGTCATGGGAGATGTCGCCATCCTGGTGCTTTAGAATTGAAGGAAATCAAACTAATAGGCTTACCTTCAACTTATTAGCATATATCATAACATTCGTGAACCTGGTTCATGCTATCCTACTCTATTCTTCATCTGAAGTGTCATTTCTGGAGAAGTTATTAGCTATGGATTCACTTGGACCCTCATATTGGTCACGGTTAGGGGCTAAGAGCTCTTGTAATACCGAAGTGGGAGTATACTCTATGTTGGGCATCTCATCTATTAGTTCTTTCATCCTGAGCATGGTAGTTTGCCATCCTCAGGGGTAGTGCATTCCATAGGCATCCATCTAGCGTGCCCCCATTACGGCAACTCGCTTATAGCGGTCTGCTTGAGCCCTTTCAGTGAAGAGGCGCCTCATTTGGCGAAACTCTAGTTAACTTCTCTTAGCCATAGTGGTGGAGAGATGTTAGCTTACCACAAGTTGGATGAGCTCGGTTTGGACAAGTTGGATGGCAGCAGCGTTTCCTTGGTGTGAAGTGAATCCCAAGTGGTCTACATAACGCTCTGCTCGTAGTAGGAATTCTACTAAACCTCGATAGGAATAAGGAGCACATTCCTCCCTGTATAAGGACAAATGCCGTAAGGTGAGGGTTACTTCCTTCCATCTTCCATCCAAGGGCCTCTTCCTTATAAAACTTGCTGCCCAAGTACTTTGGCTGATTCCGTTGGGCACTCTTCGGTTGTGCACCTCCATTGCATGCCAAAATGTAACCGCATTCCATGCGGCTAACTAGAAAGGTAGATAAACAAAATTGACGATGTGAAAAACCATCCTACACTACCACAGTAATAGTAAGGGAAGAACTGGTATATACATACATATTATAAGTTATACACTTCGTAATATAGGTAATACCAAGCAATACAGATCATATGAGCACAGAAGTCACGTATTTCTCACAACACACGCCTATTATGTTATCTAAATGTATAATGCAAACCTATGATTCTGATACCACCTAATGTAATGCCCCCAACCCTAGGAGAGGTCACACTACCAGGACTCCCTAGAAGGAAATCCCTAATGTTCTTGAAGATCAAGGTTTTGGATTAACATTTAGAGAGTCATTCTAAAAATAAAATGCAAGGATTTCCCCTCTTTTAGCAACATTTTAAGGTCTTAGCTCAGCTAACGGTACTTGTAAGCTGGTAATAAGTTATAAAATGTGCTAAAATAACCCAAATTCGACCCCTCGGGCCACTCACCTGAGATTGCTCACAATCAAACAACTAACACAAGGGTTAAAGTAATATATATATATATATATATATATATATATATATATATATATATATATATATATATATAT
>JAKOGI010000483.1:570000-571659 GCA_029747015.1 Carnegiea gigantea | reverse complement strand
ATATATATATGTGGCGGCGACTCTAATGGGATGGGATTTTGGGTAGGATGATTACGACGAGGCAATAAGTAGTGATCAGTAGCCAATATTTCAGTGATCATTAGTATTATCTTGGGGATCAATAAATTTTTAAGGAAACCTTTGAGAATTTGTTCGAGGAATGTTGATCACCAAAGTAATACTAACGATCGCTAACATAATTGCTGCTGATCACTACTTATCATCTCATACTAGTAGTAATCAGTAGCTATTATTTCAGTGATCATTAGTATTACCCTGGGGATCAACATTTCTTTAAGGCAACCTTCAAAAATTTGTTCAAGATATGTTCATCATCAAGGTAAAGCAAATGATCACTAGCGCAAAAGCTATTGATCACTACTAATCTCCTCACTCTACTCATCCTACACAAGACCTCATGCTGCCGGAGTCGTCCCCTATATATATATATATATATATATATATATATATATATATATATATATATACATATATATATAATATATATATATATATATATATATATATATATACACACACACACACACACACACATCTACATATACATTGGCGTAATGTATGTGTATATGTAAATAGGAAATTATGGACATATATATGGATGTATATATATATATAGATACTCATATATAGATACATAAACATATATATGAAAATACATACATATATACATATACATAAATATATATATATATATATATATATATATATATATATATATATATATATATATATATACATACATAATATATATATATATATATATATATATATATATATATATATATATATATATACACACACACACCCATGTATACATATATACATGTAAATGCACACACACACATGTACAACAACAACTCCCAGTGTGAGCCCCCTTTTTTCGGGGTCTGGGGAGATCCAGATGTAGGCAACCTTACCTCTATCGACAATTCTACCCATAGGGAGGCTGATTCCTAGAAGTCTACGAAACCAAGATTTTGTGAAAACATTTTATAGAAGAAAGATTTTGAGAAAACATTTTATGGGAAAAACTAAGGGTAAGTATCAGGGGATGAGTTAAGAAATATGAAAAAATCAGGCGGCAATAACTATGTGACCATAAGTGCAACAAAGCAGAGGGAGATATTGTACCTTAACAACCAGAAGTAAGCAAATAATGTCTCTTCCCAGACGCAAAAACTAATTGCATGCAAACAAAACAAATGAAGAAACCTCAACCAGACTCATTCTACTACAACCTAGTGACCAACTACGAGGCTAACTTTCAGCGATCTAAGATCTTAATCCTATCCCGCCATAGTCTCCTATCTTGAGCCATGTCCTCCGTTAACCCTACAACTTTCAAGTCCTTTCTAATTACCTCGTCCAAACTCTTCTTTGGTTGTCCCCTCCTTCTTTTACCTCTTGGGATGTTAATCCTCTCACATCTCCTCACTGGAGCATCCGTACTTCTTCTTTCACATGGCCAAACCATCTGAGTCTTACTTCTCTTAACTTATCTTCGATGGGGAACACTTTAACTAAATCTCTTATCACTCCATTACTAATTCTATCCATTCTTGTGTAGCCACACATCCATCTAATCGTCCTTATATCTGCTACCATTAGCCTTTGAACCTGAGTCTTCTTTATAGGCCA
>JAKOGI010000483.1:557500-562500 GCA_029747015.1 Carnegiea gigantea | reverse complement strand
AGGAGGAAGCAGTTGAAGCTGTAGATAAAAGAGAGATGCTAGTACTTTGAAGAGTACTAAGCAATCAACACGAAGTTAAGGATGAGCTGCGGGAGAACATTTTTCATTCTCGTTGCACCGTTGAAGGCAAAGTATGTTCGTTGATAATTAACGGAGGCAGCTGTGTTAATATCATATCATTGAATATGATTGAGAAGTTGGGCCTCTAGGCCACGGCACATCCCCATCCGTATAATATCCACTGGCTCAATCAGAGCAAAGGTCTTCAAGTTAATTCCCGATGTTTGATTTCATTATCAATCAGGAAGAACTATTGAGATGAGTTGTGGTGCGATGTGATTCCAATGGATGCGTGTCATATTCTCTTGGGGCATCCATAGATGTATGATCGTAAGGTGATGCACAATAGATTTTTAAATACTTATTCCTTCTCTAAAGGGGGGAAGAGGATCACCTTGACACCATTATCCCTATTCGAACTTTCCAAACACAAACCATAAAAGCAACCTGAAAGATCGGATATGTTATTTGCATGCAGTGAGCCCTTGCTGAAAGCTTCGTACAATGAGTTTCGAGCTTCCAAGGAATGGATTCTAGCCTCATAAGAGGAATCTAAATCCCCTTTACCTAATCACACAATTGCTAAGTTGTTACTCAAATGATTTGTCCATGTATTTCTTAAAGAGATACCCTCTAGATTACCCCCGAACCGGGATATCCAACACCATATCAACCTTATTCCTGGTTCGATTCTTCCAAATAAACCAGCATATCGAATGAACCCAAAAGATACTGTTGAGATTCAAAAGAAGTGGAGGAATTGATGGCTAAAGGATTGGTTCGGGAATCCCTTAGTCCATGCGCTGTTCCTATACTTTTAGTACCTAAAAAGGACGGGAGTATGCGTATGTGTGTCGATAGTCGAGCTATAAACAAAATCACTATCAAATACTGGTGCCCAATATCGAGGCTCGAAGATATGCTCGACGAGTTACATGGTTCTAGGATATATTCGAAGATTGATTTGCGAAGCGGCTATTATCATATTCAAATCAGAGAAGGTGACAAGTGGAAAACCGCTTTCAAAATAAAGGGTGGTCTATTCAAATGGTTAGTTATGCCATTCAGTTTATCAAATGCTCCGAGCAGCTTTATAAGGTTAATGAATCAACTATTCAAATCTAATATTGGTAAGTTCGCTTTCGTTTATTTTGATGACATATTGATCTTCAGCAAAGATGAACGAGAGCACCAAGATCATTTGCCTGAGATTATGAAGGTGCTGGAACGTGAAAAGTTATACGGGAATCTCAAAAAGTGTTCCTTTTTCACTTCTGAGGTCACTTTTTTAGGGTATATCATGACTGTTCAAGGCACTGAAGCTAATAAAGCTAAGATTAAAGCCGTTCAGAGTTGGCCTATGCTGCAAAGTATACATGACGTCTGTAGTTTTCACGGACTTTATTCATTTTATCGGTGTTTTATACGAAATTTCAGCACTGTTACAATGCCAATGATCGAGGTGCTTAAGGGCACATCTTTTAGATGGACCGTTAAGGCACAAACAGCCTTTGAAGAAGTGAAGGCTAAGCTAACGCAAGCACCAGTGTTAGCTCTTCCCTATTTTGACAAAATATTTGAGGTGGAATACGACACATCTGGTGTTTGTATTGGAGGTGTTCTTACTCAAGAAGGCAGACCCTTAGCCTTCTTCAGTGAGAAATTGTGTGACTCAAGGCGAAAATACTCCACTTATGATAAAGAATTTTATGCCATAGTTTGACGTTTGGAGCACTGGAATTATTATCTTATGGCCAGCGAGTTTATTTTACATTCTAATCACGAGGCTTTGAAGATATTCAAGGCTAGCATAAATTAAACTCCCGGCATGCAAAGTGGGTTGAGTTTCTCCAGTCATTTCATTTTACTATACGGTATAAATCAGGGAAGCTGAATAAAGGCGCTGATGCCTTATCCAGGAGATATCTATTATTGTTCCAGCTAGATGCTTGTGTTCTGGGCTTCGAGCATCTAAAATTATTATACTCTGGAGATGAAGACTTTGGGGAGCTCTATGGTGCGTGTCAACGGCACCCTAAAGATGACTATTTAATGCTAGAAGGATTTCTGTTTAAGGGTACATGTCTATATGTACCTAAATGCAGTACTCGGGAGCTTCTAGTTCGAGAAGTTCATAGAGGTTCATTAGCTGGTCGTTATGGTGAGACTAAAACTCTTACCCTTTTGAAAGAGCACTATTATTGGCCCGGGATGCATAAAGATGTCCAAGAGATACTCAAACAGTGTGCAACATGTCAAGTGGCCAAAAGTCACTTACTCCTGTAGGGGTTATATACGCCTTTACCAGTACCTATCTATCCTTGGGTCAATGTGAGCATGAATTTTATCCTGGGTTTGCCTAGAACTCAGAGAGGCAAAGATTCCATATTTATGGTGGTAGATTGGTTTTCAAAGATGGCCCATTTTATACCATACAATAAGACTAATGATGCTACTAATATTGTAGATTTGTATTTCAAGGAAGTGACTAGATTGCATGGTATTCCACGATCCACTGTTTCAGATAAGGATACTAAGTTTCTAAGTCATTTCTGGGTCACTTTATGGAAGAAACTATGGACAAAACTCAAGTATAGCACTACCTGTCATCCCTAGACCAACGGTCAGACTGAAGTTATAAATCAACCCTGAGAACACTCCTCATGGCTTTGATTTCACACCAATACAAGAAAGCTTAGAACCTGTTATTACCCCACGTAGAGTTTGCTTATAACAGAGCCCCTAGCAGAGCAACAGGAGTGTCACCGTTTAAGGTAGTGTATGGGATTGACCCCATAACTCCCTTAGATTTGACACCATGCCCCCTGGATCAGAAACCAAGCGGAGATGCAGATCAGAGAGTTAAGGAAAGTTAAAAACTACACGAATAAGTTAGAGGTAGAATTGAACAGTCTAGCTTGTCTTATTCTGCTCATACAAATAGAAAGAAAAAGCTGAAGATGTTTTAGCTAGGAGATTTAGTATGGATACATCTTAAAAAAGAGCGTTCTCTAGCAAGGTGCAAAAACAAGTTAATGCAAAGAGCAAATGGTGCATTTGACATCCTAAATGCATCAATGACAATGCATATAAGGTAGATCTCCCTGGGGACTATGGAGTTTTAGCTACGTTTAACGTAGCTCATTTAAGTCCTCACGAAGAAGATGATTAGCTATCCAATTTTAAGGTCAAATCATTTCAAACAAGGGAAGAATGATGTCAATCAGTCAGACATGTCCCAAATAATTCCCCCAAGTCAAGGTAATCCAGTTTGAAGCATCTAAGTCAAAGAAACAAGCTCTATTTTATAAGCCAACAAAGTGATGGTACCCGGGTTACACCCCTCTAATGTACCTAATTTTGTTTTTCTTATTTTTTAGATCAATCGACGTCCAATTGTTGTAACTTTTTTTTTGTTAGTTCAGTTAGGATGTCTAGCTTATAGGCATGTCAAGTACAGACCAAGAAGAGCACGTTTAGGGGTCAAGTTTAGCCCATTTTGCCAAGCTGCTTAGTAGGTGCCCGAAAATACAAGGTTGGAAAGATCTTACTAATTAAGGTCCTTAATGATGTCCAAATCCTGATTTTCAAAAGGGGGGTTTCTAGACATCTTAAGTTTGCCCTATGTAAGGAAATCACATATTAGTCATCAAAATGCAGTGGCCCAATAGCTGCAAAGCGGTCGGTCTGCACGCCACCCTACAGCCGTTTTCTTAACCTAAGAGGTTTTCCCTCTTAGGTGGGTTTTCTCCACCAAGGTGAGTGTGTGCTTGGCTGTCTACTAGTGCTCAGTCACCATGTGACTCATCCATGAAGAAAAGCCATGTGGAGTAAGGAAAAGAAGCAACTTTGCAAGCTAAAAATCGGACACTATGGCGTGAAGTGGCAAGCATGCATACGTTTGGTTCTTTTGAGATAGCAGTCGTGTATGTTTTCCTTCCTAGGGACGAAAACATGACTAATCAAGCCCAGAAGTCTTAAGGAATAGCTTAGGTTAATTATTTTGTAACTAATGCACTCATTTGTTCATGCTTTGATTCGATTATATACAAAACTGTGTGCTTAGCTAGTTAAATGTACTTAGTGACTTTCTTAAGCATTAAGTAATCTTTTAAGGATTACCTAGTGATTAAGGAAAGGGTTAGACGCACCTTATAAGTAGGATGGATGTCCCTTTTGTACTCAGCTTGAGAAATTGAAATCAGAAGTAGAGTTAAACCCCTCTGTGCTGTCACCTTGAAATCTCTACTCGCTTATCTCTAATTTGGCCAATTAGAGTTGTGTTCAAGTGAGCCTTAATCTGGTGGCGATATCTGTATCCTAATCTAGGATTAAAGGCCCTGAAATAGTTCTTACTGGTGAATTCTGTATCTAAGAAATGTTTTAGTTCTATTAGCTCTCCAATTTTAAAGCCGTGAACCACGCCGTTCTCTTCCTTTCCCTATGCCATTTTGCCTCCTTTCCCATGCCATTCTTCCTTCTTCCCACTAAACACTTAAGCTTTCTATTCATTCCCTCTTCTTCCCAGCGTGACATCAATATATATATATATATATATATATAATATATATATATATATAATAATATATGATAGATATAGATATATATGATAATATATATAGTCTATATTATATATATATATATATATATATATATATATATATATATACATACACACACAGGGGCGTCATTTATATAGGTGTATATAAGATATATATATATATATATTACTAGATATATATAGATAGAGAGATATATATATATATATATAGTATATATTATATATATATGTCTAATATATTAGATATTCGGTGTGGTGTATAATATATATATATATTATTTTTCTATATTATATATATAATATATAATAATATATATATATACATATATATATATATAATATATGTATATATATATATATATATATATATATATATAGA